>VCRD01000252.1:300563-311964 GCA_006783055.1 Trinorchestia longiramus
GTCCATGAGCAATGTGGAGAAAACAAGTGGAATGCAAGGTGTGTTGAAGAGGACTCTGGTATGAGATATCTTGTAGGGCTAGATGAGGAGTGTAACATGACTGTTGTGGATGCAATGAAAGATTTCTTAGTGTATGCATGGAATAAGCGACAGGGAGGTTGAATAGGTATTTTTCTTCAATGTGAAAAACTCTGGGATGCCATCCTGTTATATGTGCGTGTGTATTGGAGGGAATTGAAGGCCGTTACAAAGGCCCCAGCCAAACGCTGGCCCTCGATCTAAGTCTAAGAGGGTTTGGGTATGGCACTGAGGAGGACAGGAGAAAAGCTCTGGGATGCTATCCTGTTGCATGCCTGTGTAATAGAGGGAATTGAAGGCCGTTACAAAGGCTCCAACCAAACGCTGGCCCTCAAGTCTAAGTTTAACGTATCCAGCTGTCGCCAGCGTTACTTGGATTAAGTGTACTCTACTGTTAAGTGTTGCGTTGAAAGTGAACAGAGTCAGAAATAATAAGAAACGGTAAAAACAGCCCCAAAACTCTACTTTTGCGATTGTTTCCTAGTGGTTCAAGGGAAGTGTGCCACTGCGAAAAGTTAAGATGGAGGGATATGCTACTATGGTTCATGACGCAGAAAAGGAACGTGAGGAAGATCTTTTAGATTGGGTTGCGTATGCATCTGATATTAATGAATGTGCTATGAAGAACGAGCAGGATGAGGAATGGAAAACTACAAGAAATTCTCAGAAGAGAAAAGAAAAGCCATTTGAAGAAGAAAAAAATCCACACACAAGTGTAAATGGTGCAGAATGTAATGATAAAGAGAAATAGTGACAATTTGTGCCCTTCTAGGATGAACAGAAACTCAAGTTTTGATAGAGCAGGTGCTAGCACTAATATGCATCAAACTCTGGGAAATAGAAAAAGGCAGAGTATTCAGGCCAAACTTGGGTTTTAACATGACAAAGACCATGCGATCAGAAGACAGCAAAGTGATTCTCGTGCACCCAATTGGAGTGAAAGCTCACACCTTTACTACCGACCCATTGGAATTAGCACAAGGCATTGGTGAGTCCCTGTTCAAAGTGATAGAGAAGAGCCACATTTGAGTACAAAATGGGTTAATCTAGTGGCCTTTGAGCTAGAAGAATCAACAATTGGAAAACTGACTTCTCTTTTAGCAGTGAAAAGGCTGAGTAAGTGGACTGTAAACTGTTCTCAACCTGTTTCCCAGATGCAGTCATGGTCATCAAGGAAATACATCCAAGTGTAAATGTGGAAGATATTAAGGCATCTGCAGATTGTGGAAGCAGTGAATTACTCTCTGTACCTCACCTGCCTCAGTACAGTAGAGGTAAAAAGAAGAGTCAGCAGTCAAGCTAGGCTTTGCAGGAACTCAATGTCCCTCACATATATATGTGGGATTTCCCAGATATGCAGTATTTTCTTTCAATGCTCCTCACCACTGTTACTGCTGCCAAAGGCTGGGACATGTAGCAGTGAACTGCAACTCACCTTTTTGCTGCCTGGTGTGCTCTGGCCCACATACAAAGGATGAGTGCACCACCAAACCAGAACAGGAGAAATGTGCAAACTGTCATCAGACTCATATAGCAAGCTTTAAAGAATGCCTGACTATCAGAAATACAGCAGCTACACAGAAGCTGCAGTGCTCTGGAGTGGGTTTTGAAGCAGCCAAACACAAGGTGATCAAAACACAGAGCGAACATGGCACTAAAGTACCATTTATGAAGAAACAAAATTTAACAGTTCCAATAGTTAGCTCAAACATTGTGGCATCACAACACAGTATTCAAGGGAATCAGCAAGAAAACCAGAATGACCTAACCATCCAAGAAGTTATGGTGGATATTCACCAGTTAGGTGGATCCTATCTATGGTCAGATGCAGAAGCTCTCCCCTCAACAGCCTCCAGCAGCCCACTCTACAGCTCTGTAGTTCAGGGCTTGGATGATCTTCCATCCACAAGCCAGGATTTTCAGCTGAGTGGTGTTCAAGAGAGGACTCCCAGCAATGATATAACTCAGCCAGCAAAGAAACCTTCCCCACAGATGACAACAGCTGCAGAATGTGCTGAAATTATATCAAAAAGTGTTGCATCTTTGGGTAAAAAGCTCAAGCACCAATTATCAGAAATGGGCAGGGAGGTGATATTTAGAGTGATACAGAGGCTAAATTCAGAACTACAAAACAAAATGGAATCAGTGATTGCAGAGGTTTCCCACATATACTCAGCAAAGTTTCTTCCTTACTCAGTAAGCTAATTCTAACAAACTTGCAAAAAGAGCAACCACCCCAATGCCAATTGCCATTAGCAGGAATGGTCTGCAATCATTTTGGAACTGAGTACTCAGAACTAAAAATAAGTAGTTGCAGAAACCAAAAGAACAAATCCCAAGGAAGAACATGGCAACATCACAATGTCAGGATTCAGTACTAGAAGCTAGACCTTCTCAAGCTACACCTGCGACGACCCAGAGGTATGCACTGGGCAAAATAAAACGGACATCAATGCCAATGCTCACATGGGATAGAACAAGACAGCAAGAGACAAAACCTAACCAGCAGTGCAATACCCTAATGTAATGGCTACCTATTCCATTAATCAATATTTGACCAGACAACACAATGAAACAAGAGAGATGGCTGTTATTCAGTTTAATTGCAATGGGATTTCCTCTAAATTATCAAATTAAAATTACACATTTATCCAACCAAACCAGAAGTTGTGTGTCTATGTGAGACATGGCTGACAGATACGGCACCAAAACCCAACTTTATGGGATATGTAGTAACTTGGTATGAACGAGTGGGTGGAGTGAGTGGAGGAGGCCTGGCCATATTTGTGAGGCTGGACATCCCATTTCACTCTTTAAGACTGGAGCCATTTGATGGGAGCCTGGAGCTGCAGGGAGTAACCTTGAACACAGTTTCAGACCTCATAGACATCTTAAATGTGTACAATCTTAATCATCCTTTCTAACTTTCAGAACTTAGACATTATCTACAATGGCCAAACCACACATTCCTTTTTCTTGGGGACTTCAATGCACATTCACCTCTCTGGGATGAACGATCCCAAACTAACCATGCAGGTTGAGCCTTGGAAGAGATGCTGGATACCTTTTCAGTAGGTATAATAACTAATGATTCCCCCACCTTCATAGACAGAAGAGTAGGAACAACATCAACCCTGGACTTATTTTTTGCTACTCATAATTTGGTGCGGACCAGTGAAGTGAAAACTGGGCCAGATCTTGGAAGTGACCACTTTCTAGTGTGCTGTACCTTGGGAGTAGTTCCAGTGAGGCTTCCTATGGAGGTAGCACAGCATTGGAAACTTGAAGCTGCAGACTTTACAAAGTTGACCTCACACTTGAATGCTCACACAGACCAAACACATGTCGGCTTGTGCAATACTATTATGGGCAACGACTTCCTACTGGGTGCCATAAACTCTGCTGCAGAAAAGTCTGTGCCTATGTCAACTGGTAGAACTGGAATCTCCAGAGCTACTCCCTGGTGGAATGCAGCCTGTTCAAGAGCAGTAGCTCAGCACAGAAGTGCCAAGGGGAAACTTTTACTGCCCTTCACAAGAAAACCTAATAAGATACAAATGTATTGAAGTGGTAGCAAAGAGAACCATCCTACTCAAAAAACGAAATAGTTTTGCCCAGTATGTGGGTGCTCTCACTTGTTCTACTCCCAGCGCATCAGTCTGGCAGTGCATCCGAAGCATCAGTGGGAGGGCAAGCTTACCCAACTATCCAATTGGAGGGCCATATGCAACTGCATTAGAAAAAACAATATTTCCAACCACTTCAGGAGACATAGTCCAACCACAGCTACCACGGGAAGTGATGAGAGCATTCGAGGTAATAATGCCAACTACTTGAAGACAGAAGAGTCAAGGGAAGTCTCAAGTCTTACGATGGAAGAATTGAATTCTCTGTCAGCACTCAAAAATAAAGCACCTGGACAGGATGGGGTGTATGACAGATGTCTGCAAAAGTTGCCTCTACAGTGGAAAAAGGAACTGTTATGTGTTTTAACACAAGCCTTTATACTGGGTGTGTCCTACCGTGATGGAAGTGGGGAATATGGCTCCCAATTCTGAAACCTGGAAAGGACCCAGAGCAAGTTTCCTCCTATAGACCTATATGCCTGCTCTCGTGCATTGATAAACTGATGGAACGTATGATTCAGAGAAGATTAGAATATTGGGGGGGAAACTAATAACCTTTTGCTTGGAGAGCCAGCAGGATTTCAGAGAGGAAAGAGCACAATAGACTCTTTACTCATTGCTAAAGACTTCATTGACACTATCTTCTCTAGGAAGCAAATATGTATAGCAGTATACCTGGATTTAGATGGTGCGTATGACAGTGTATGGCATGAACGAATAATCTACAAACTGATAGTATCAAGGTTGGAAAAGATGCGTGAAGTGGATCAAAAACTATTTGACGTGGCAAATCGCTTCTGTGCGTTTGAGGGCAGTGCAATCAGAGGGTGTGCCTATCACATGGGGGTTCCCACAGGGAACAGTTATTGGCCTCTGGTTTTCAACATCATGTTGTCAGACCTTCCAATTGTTGATGGGGTACAACTAATCATATATGCAGATGACATCACCATACTCTCAAAAGGTGACTCCTCACCAGAAGTGAGAGGTTGCCTCCAAAGGTACTTGGACACTGGCAACCTGGCTTAAAAAATGGAAACTGGTGGTGAATCCAGCAAAATTTTCACAACAAATCTTCACCAAGAAACACAGCATACCTGATGCAATACTGCGACTGAACAATTCAGTGGTGCGAAATGTAACTTACCAGAGGGTGTTGGGGATTGTCTTTGACACCTCAAGACACCTTTGCAGCTCATATTGAAAATCTGGTAGTGGACCTTCGTAAAAGGATACAAGTGCTGCAAGTCCTGTCAGCGGCACACTGGGGTACATCTCGCTTACTCCTTCGACGAGTGTAAATAGCATTCATCAGAAGCAAATTAGAGTACAGATGGCTTGCTTGGGGAATGCTTCGGTCGGGAATGACTAACCATCATTCAAAATACGGCGTTATGCAGTATATTAGTAGTGAGGAAAACCTGCCCAATTCTGTCCCTGGAGGTGGAGTCCAGGATACCCCCACTAGAGCTGCGGCTCTAATTGCCTCCAGCTCGCTGGTATATCCGTCTCATGAATAGAGGGAACCATGACTATACTCTGAAGCAGCTGGAACTGGCAAGGAGAGGACAACAAACAGTATTTAAGACCCAAGCAAGGCAAGTTTTAATTTCAATGAAAACACCCATACACATAGAGTCTGAACGGGAATCCTGACCACAGTGCCACCTTAGAGTAACTTTCAGATTTCATCTCAGCTGATGCTCCATGTAGAACAGCATACCATGGGCCAGAGGCAGCAAATGAAGCTATTATGCAAAGGACTTGAGTGCAAAATACAGGGTGTCTCAAAAAAATGTACTCACACTTCGAATGACGAGATCCTTTATATATGAACATACAGTGAAATAGAATAGCTTCGAATACAGAAGACAAATGTGATTAAAGAATCATGTTCGAATTGATGACCATTATTGCAACACAAAGAAGACAGCATGTTAGCAACGGTTAAAGGGTGAGTACATTTTTTTGAGACACCCTGTATAATGGATTCACTCAAATTTTCACTGATGGTTCAAAGCAGGTATCAGGTTCCACAGCAGCAGCAGCAGCACTGTTTGTGCCTACATTGGCACAAGCGGAGGGTTGGAAGCTAAATGCAGCATACAGTATTGGGGGCAGAACTGTTCCGAATTCACCAAGCCTTAACTTTTGCCAACAAACACCCTGCTCTACATAACAAAGACATTGTTATTCTGTCAGACTCTCAGTCAGCGCTTTACCTGTTGAAAAATATCTGGAACCCTAGCTACTGTCACATTGCGTATGATATCCAGAAGTTGGCATCTCAAAGACAAGTTTCCAAAGTATGCTTCCAATGGGTAAGGGGACACTGCGGCATAAGGAGAAATGAGGCTGCAGATCGAGCAGCTGTCTTGAGTAACGCAAATAACAAGACAGTCTGAACTTACCTGTGCTATGATGAGTCAATCAAACAGCTCTACAACAGCTTTTCGGAGTGCTGGAGGCAGAACTGGTTCCAATCAATGGAACCTTCAGGTAATGGCAGATTTTTGGCCATACACACTGAATCGCCAGCTATCCCAGTGAGAAGAGAACACCCCTGCCGCTGGGTTGATTGTGCCATCAGCTGTCTTTGCCTGGGTCATGTGGGTGTAGCAGTTCATTTTCAGCTACTGGAGTCACCTCTCTGCCGATGTGGACAGGTTAAGACAGTGGAATATTTTTTTTTGAACTGTGACCACTACTCAGCACAGCGTCACCCACTGAAACGATTGCTTCAATGCCTTGGCCTGCAGTTCAGTTCAATTTAAAGAATGTCCTCGGTGGTGGTGACTACTCGTCTAGAGTGCAGCTCCGTACCATAAGAATTTTGGCCCAGTTCCTGCCTACTGTGGAAAGGTTGGAGGATCTCTAAAAAGAAAAAGGGAATTGGACAGACACTGTCACTCTCCTGAACTAATACTGGTATGAATTTTGTGAACTTTTACAGAGAAACGAAATTTTATAACCTAAGCTGCGATGCAGTTGCTGGAGTCCAGGCTGGTGAGCTAAGTGTTTCTACACTTGCCAGAAGCCTTTTTGGAGGGCTCCAGTTCTACCAACCAACCTAAGTACGGCTCTGACCTAGGGTTAGTGAGAAAATATAAGGTGAGAATTGGAAAAATGGAGAATAAAAGGTGGGTTAAACAAATTTTTGAATGGAATCTGAGTGAAAGTCTTTGGGGGAAAATTTTCGGGGGCATGCGAGAAAACTAAAGATTCAGAAGATTGTTCGTGTTAGAATTGGAAGACCTATGGATGATTGGTTATTGAGAGATCATGGAGGTAAAGGACTGGAGTGGGATTACAATAAGTGAAAGAAAGAAATTGAAAAACTAACAAAACAGTATGATCTGAACAAATGGAAGCATAGTATGATTGGGAAAACTACTTTAACTTGGTATGCCAGTAAGAATGTGCTAAGGTTTGAAATGTTTTCTGATGGAAGTTTTGGCAGCTAACTCTTGTTTGCCATCAGATGTTAGGCATTAAGCGTGAATAGGCATACATGGAGGTGGAATGAGGGGAATACAAGGTTATGTTTGCAGTGTAACAGAGGAGTAGAGGAAACAGTTGTACATCTAGTCTTAGAATGTAGTAAATATGAGCTTGAGCAAGAGAGCTTCATGGATGTGGTCCGTGATCAGCATGTAGAAAACCCGTGGAATGCCATGTGTGTTGAAGAGGACTATGGTATAAGATATCTTGTAGGGTTGGATGAAGAATGTAACATGACTGTTGTGGATGCAATGAAAAATGTCTTAGTGCATGCATGGAGTAAGCGACATTGATGTCGAATAATCAGTTTCCTTGACTAGAATGTGAATACCTGCTAAACATGTGGGAAATTACTAGAATTACGCACAGCTACCGTATAGAGCTGCTTCTCCAACCTCTCTGTCAGCAATATCGGGTTCCTTTGACTGTTGAGCATTTTCTGGCCTTTTACCCATCGCATGCAGGTGTCTGGCGCGCGTGTTTTCTTGGACTGCGCGGTGACGACGCTGAAGCAGTGCTGCGTGGCATACTGGCGGAACCTGAGCAAGCCACCTTCCGTGTCGATGCACTGAGAACTTACCTTGAATCATGTAATATTCTTTAAAAATATGATTTTGAGAATGAAAAGCAAATCTCAATCTTGACGATCTGAAAAATAAAACAGCAATACGGCCGAGCGCGCCTGCGTTGATGCCTGAGGGGGTTCCTGCGTGGGTAGTTGCACTCGGCCGTAAAATGGGTGGGCAGCTGAAACCCCTAGGGGCTCGGCTACTCCCTGAATTTAAATTTAACATGATACTTAGTTCTCTATTGTGACGCTCTACGAAATAGGTTCCGTGACTCCTGTAGAATAAAGATACGAGCAGGTAAATGAATTTTTGCTCGCTCTTAGCATGGCAACTAATCTCATGAGTGTTTGGTTGTCAGTGTGTAATTGATTAAATGGTCTGTGAACTTATGGTAGAGAATTTGTGTTGATGATACCACTTAATAACTATGTATGCTTATGTCTCTGTGGTGGTGTGATCGATAGGACGATGAATATAATGCGAGACCTTCGGCGCGATATAGTAGGATCTACTGAAGCGCCACCAAACCCTTGTTACTACTACTACTTCTACTGCTGCTGCCATGTTGATGGTTAATTTTTTTTTTCAGAAAATATTTTTCTCACAGTTCCATGCCTAACACTTAAATTTTCTAGATGGCATTTATACCCCATCAGTGTTGTAGGCATAGAAATTTTGGAGGTGTCAAGAGCCTGATTTCTTGTGGAATTGCACAGAACTCAAAATTGAAAAGAATCTATTTAGAAAATCTGACGTTCACTCCGTGTCTTTATGCTTCCGCATTATTATCAACTTCAACAGGCATGAGTTTGCAGCAAGGAAAGTTTGAGCTACTCATGGAGACAGAAGGTTTCTTGAAATTTAAGAAAAATTCGTTGCCTGTATTTGAGCATTCAGTTGAGCAACCTTTTTCAAATCTGCTGTCAACAGATGAATTGGTTTCTCCTAGGCCTGCAACACAATCTCATTCAAGATACTGGTTTGATTCACGATTCATGCCAAATTTCGCCACTACTGCTAAGAAGTTATACACTGAAACAAGGATAAAAGCTTTAATGGACAGAATATATAGTCAGTATGGTAAGTTGTCAATTGGAAATATTTTCAAATAGCTGCTATTATTTATTAGAAGCTCTACCCTTGTAGAAATAGGATTATAATTGATGCAAGGATGAGTGCTTTAAAAGGAATGGTGTTTTTGTATAAAACTCAGTTTTCAATTAATCTAACTCTAGTTTCTAGACAATTTTCTACAGCTTTCAATAATGACAAGTTAGGATTGTCCTGAACTGTGAATATCTTGTCATTGAAGATATCTAAGAGTTGCTAGCTAATTTGGTTAACTAGTGAGATGATGAAATAATATGTATTTTAGCAAAAATGTGTTTCAAGAGAAGAGACTACATACTCTTATATACTGTTGGAGGTGTTTGTCCATGTCATATGTTGAAAGATAAATTTCTGAAATACCTGAGAAAGAAAAAAGGAAATCAGTTAATATAAGTATCTTCTGTACATATTCTTACTGCTGTTTAAATCTCTTGGACTGTATATTGAGCATCATTTGCATCACTAGAAACTTGAATGGTTAGTACTTAAAAGTATACACCCTTTATCTGATTGAATTTTCCTTTTCAGGTAAGGATCGAAAACTTTTTGTGAATATTGGGAAAAAGCAGCCAGAGTTTCCATTTTGTCCTGTCGGTGATGTGGAAAAATGCCTCTGTATCTTTGCAGTAAGTTTTTAATTTTTAATTTTATAACTTTTGAAAAAATTCTTTGTAGTTGATGTTGATGATCATGTTTAGTTAATTTCACCTATGAGATTTTGCAATATTTCTTTGTGGTTGACTTATATTATGCCTCTATCATTCTAAAACATGTGTCTGTCAACTCTCTCTAAGGATTTAGGTTTTACAAAAGAAGAACTTCTCAAAGGGTTGCCCCTGTTAGTTCAGAATCCTTCTGCTCTGCTAGCCCAGAAGCAACTCACTGAAGATCTGGGGCTTCTGTGTCGGCCAAAGGTTGGCTTTATAAGGTTAGAGTTATTTTTCATCAATTCCCATTAATTATAACTAAAAGTTGGCTTTATAAGGGTTGAGTTATTTTTCATGAATTCCCATTAACTATAACTAAAAGTATTCAAAATTTTAATTTTTTTTTCCAGACATGAAAATTTCTGTAGCTATCAACTAAAGTTTCTGCTTGAAATGAATCAAGAACAGTTATTTAGTAAGTATTTCTCATCCACACAGTCACATTAACATGTAATCAATCAAAACTATAAGTATTGTAACTTATTACCTTTGTACTTCATTTTATAAATATGTATTGGGATGACAGTGCTAAATGGCGAGGCAGCAATACATGTGAACTCATGAACTCGTGGGTATGCTCCCTCAAGTATTGACAACATTAAAACAAAAAATTGTGCTTGAATAGCTAGTGAATTTATTTATATCCACAGAAAAACTATCTGAAAAAGTAGTTCATCCATTTGTAAACATATGAAAATTTATATGCATTAGTCATGCAAAGATATCTCAAATAGAACAGTGATGAAATTGTTATTATTAAGTAGATACCTTAGAGGAGGAAAGGAGGATTATCTTTCAGTATATTTTGAAGACTGCATGCTTTGATGGATACATTAGAAGCAGATGTTCTTGAGAACTGTGCTGCCAGTGTCTTATTATTATTAGTTTCTCGTACAGAACTATGCTTCTAGACAGAGCTTAGCACTCTTTAGCATAGTCTCTGGGCACTCACAGCCGAATTGGTAATGTAGAGTTGAACCATATGTTTTTTGTTTAATTGTTAGCGCTCTTTATTTTCCATGCTTTTAATCTTTGGGAGATGGAAATGGACTACAGCACTGGCATATACTTCATCAGGATTTCTGTAAGGTTCTATTAATGGAACATATGATTATTCAAAATTAAGTTTGAAGTTTCAGTTATTTCATAGTGTATTTTAGAATGTGTACTAATCAAGGACTACTATAACCAGGACGTGCATCGCCGCGTAGCTGACTACGGTAGCGGAGGCCATTGCATTCTTAGTAACATAATATTTTCTATCGGACAAATGGATCAAAAATTACTTCTTTCAAGCAATAGAAGGGATAATGTTTTACAGTGAATTTTAAATGGTTTAAAGCACTGTAATGCTTTGAAATACCAATTTTAACCGAACTTAACATGTATAATGGTATGAGCTTAGTGCCCACTTTATAGAAAGCCGAGTTGCTGCAGTTTTAGACTTTACAAATTGATTATAGTTAAACCTTTTCCAATGCAAACAACCAAACATACAAACATTCACGCATATAAACAAACAGACATAGAAGCAAAAACCATTGTTGGATGAAGTGTCTTAAACAGTGGTACTAATGCCGTTCTTGAACGCACTGAGCGTTAGTGGGGAACACAAAGTGGGCTTGTTTTAGACAATCGCACACAAACAAACAAAACAAAAACTTATATTTCCAATAAAGTTGGTACATAAGAAATGTAACAGCATTGGTTTTTAAAGATGCCTTATCATAAAATCCTTAAGTGGTAGGTATTCTATGCATAGTATCATAGATGATAGAACAGCAGTACCTACGGGTATACGTAAACATTC
>VCRD01000252.1:314560-382321 GCA_006783055.1 Trinorchestia longiramus
TAAATGAATTGGATGTTTAACATCCGAGAAAGGCCGAAAAGGAAAATTATGAGAGCGAAAACTTAAAACATAAAGTTGTGATTGTTATTAAATTGAAATTGTATTTTCTAATTACTTGTTGACCGTATGGTATAGCTTGCTGATGATCGATTTAATTTTATCATTATTACAGTTATCTGTATATATCGTGTTTAATATGAACGGGCGTTACATATCAGAGAAAGAGAGTAAAAAAATATAATATAACAGTGAATGCTGCATTCACTGAAGTTGTCGGTCATGAACAAACACACAAGCCTTTCTTTCGATCTTGAAATAATCAAGTTCTTGTACTGCTTCTGCAGGTTACGTTCAGGTTTGAAAGCATCAAATGAAGTAATCTTATCCTTCTGAAGAAAATCCCTCAGTTGTTGGTCATCAGCTATCGCCGGACGAAGTGTGAGTTTTGGAGATGGCAGACATGAAACAGGCACATTGAAGATACTGTGCGGCGCCTGTTCTCCTTATTGTAATTACCCCGACAGTTCACAACCCCTCACTTGCTCGGCATTTTTAATACATATAATTAGCAATAAACTTTGTAAACAAACAGTACCCACTTAGAAATGCAGCAATGTGCCTCGAAACAAACAACAATCTCCGATTCAAACCGAGCGACAGACTACGACAACGTTCGCACTATGACAGATGGAGGATAACTGAACGCAGTGAACTGGCCTCCGCTCCAGCAGTCAGCTACATGGCGGTGCACGTCCTGTTTATAGTAGTCCTTGGTACTAATGTAAAAAAATCTCTTCAACAGTAATTAAATACTAATTATGGTCCATAATGAGCATTTTATGGAGATGCTGTAAAGAGAATTGTCTTTCAGTCTGTCTAGGTAGTATTGTCAAACTTTTTTCAAGGAAGTATGCTAAAAGCATCCATCATGGCTTGCAGCACTAGAAGTTGTGATATTACTCAGGGTTACGTTTGTGGTTTATTTTTTATTTGGAGTAACTTCTGTTTGACTACAATCATATCTCATCATGCAGTCTTTTGCTTTTTTCATCACCTGGCTGCATTTGGACCAGGTATTTCCTGTTACCATGTAATATGTGATATTTATTTAATGGACATATGTTTATAAATATCCTGTTATATCACTGTTTAAAAACTCAACAGTTGATTTCTGGTTTGAAAAATATACTTTTTATATAAATAATTCTGGTATTTGTTGGCATATTGACATCAAACATTGTCATTTACATGCATTTATTGATGATTAATGAACATCTAATTACTTCAGTGCCATATGGACCTCTTGGTATGATTTAGTTATTTTTGCTTGCTGTTTGAGAAAAAAGTTCTTAGTGTCTGATTACAAACCTTGTCCCTTTCCTTTAATGTGTAACCTAAAATAACCTGCTGAGACTATGCAAAAATTCATTTAATTCATACGTTCATTCTGTGCAGGCTTTGTGACCTAATGGAAGTTACTGAGCAAGAGCTGGTGGATAGAGGATTTCTTCCAGCCCAGCCTTCAGTGATGGAGCAACTGCTATCCAAAGTTGGCGAGCAGCATGTGGCGGGTAGAGAGCAACTACTTTCCAAGGCACTATCCAAGTCGTCTCCCCTCAAATTTACTTACTATGAAATCCTTGCTGGTCTATTAGCACAGAGGTAACGACGTTTATAGCTCTAGGATCTCATTGCAGTATCAACTGCTTTTATATGTTTGTATAGTTTGAAATTTTGATTGAAAGGAAAAGTGATGTTTGTTTATGAAGATCAGTGAAATACATGTGTACTATATAATGGACAACTGTGCGTTTTGCCATTCATCATCTATGAAGTTTTTTCAACTAAAGACACCGTACGTTTGTCATACAAGCTTTATTGCTGGAATTTCAACATTATAGAGGACTTGCCAAAAGTATTAGGACAAGGCATTGCTGTCTATTATATGTACATTGTACATAGGTAAAAAAAATAAGTAATATAAATTATGAAACCAATTAATTATATTGAATAAATATTAGTGCATAGATTTCTAACCACAAAAGAAATGAATACGATAATATTCAACATTACCGTGTGACCCTTTTAAATATTGTCATTTATTTGTTTCGTAGTTAGAAATCTATGTACTCACATTTATTAAATACAGTTTATAGGTTTCAGAATTGGTATTATTTTTTGATGTAGAATGGATATGCGATAGACGTAAAAACAGTCTATTCCCAATACTTTTAACCAGTAGTATTGTATACGTTTGTCCCCTTCTAAGTACTGAATCTTGCTTGCAATGCACCCCTCGCATCACTCCTGTATAGATGATGCTTGCAACTAGGCGAATATGTTCAATCTCGTCGATTTTTCTCCAAACGACATCCTTTTATGCTAATTTTTAGCTTTGGAACACTGAAAATACCGGCCAAGTCTGAGGATGGCAAAGGACGACCGTTTGTTTGGATGTCAAAACGTAGCACACAAACGTAAATGAGTGACTTGGTGTGTTGTGTTACATCCAGCTCATATTTTGCTATGACTTGGGCCGTTTTTGGCTTGCATTGTGATCGGCTTCGACAGACTATCTCAAAGGCCCGCTGGAGCATAGCCTACATTTCAGTGAAAGTTCTGCCAATCTTAAAGCAAAATTTCATACACACGTTTTTCCATAAGATCTTTCATTTTCACATTGCGAAGGAGTCAACAGCCCGTGTAACTTTCAAAGCTCTAGATGGGTGGAGCTCGAGCGGTGCTGGGGTTCATGCGCTAGAACAGAAGTTGGGTCTTTCGTTGATAAGACCTCGTGTACACAAAATTGTATGCCTCCTGACGAGGGTTAATTTACTAACGTCATTCCCATGTTCTATGTATATTAAATGTTATATCCAGTAATTAACGATTATATGTATGAAAATCATCAGTATTTTCAATAGCTAATTTTTGGGGGAATGTGTGAAGAATATTAAGATAAATAGTGTATAATTTTGTTAAAATTAACTTCATACCTATTTTGTTTTCAGGTTTGATGTGAGTCCTTCTGATACCAAACAGCTGCTGCAGACCTATCAACCCTCGTACAAACCTCTCGGTCATTACTACTTCATCTGTGACCTCATCACGCGGAAATTTGAAGTTGATTTTCAACATGTGAGTACATTGTAAAATTTCATTCAATTTTCAACGAATTTAGCATGTTCTTATACGTTTTAGCTCAAAGATGATGCATTGGTGTAAGTATATACCGATCACGGTTGTCAAAAAGGACATGGTTTTTAACCAGCTGATTTGTCCAGTTATGAGGGAAATTTCTTTATCATTTTTGTGAAAGACGGAGGAGTAAAATGAGTGAGGAGTTCATCCATTTTGTATCGTACATGTTTTTTTAGTCAGCTAGTAGTGCTTGCATAATCAAAACATGATGTATGCTACAAAATACTAAGAACCTGAAACATATTACGAAGCCAGCGAGCAACTGGAACGTGCGAGAACTTCAAAAAAATCAAAAAACTGTGGTCGACAATAACATCTCTTGGCTGAGTATAAGCATTGAAAAATTGCTTGAAACTTGCCTCATTGTGCGTACATACAGAATACCTTGGTAGGCAATGTAAGAAGTGGCATCAATGTTTCCTGTGTTGATTAAACTTTTTAGTATCAGAACTTAATAATTATGCCAGATGACAGCATCAAACATACTTGTGAAGGCCGTAGTTAAGGCCCTCCATGCTCTAGTGATTATGGTAGTGATGACAAATTAGATTTTATGTTTAGTGAAGCCAAGTATGAACAGTTGCATCCTGACTAGAAAAGTAGTCGCATCAGCTTTACTTTCATAACTGATTTGATGCTGGGTATAATTTGAAGAATTTTCAGTCTGTAGGCTACAAACGTATTAAGCGAAATATTAAACAAAGACACCTGACTCATATGTTTAATTTGCTTCATTTAATTCATGTCCTGATTTTGTTCAATTAAGTGAAGTAAATTGAACTTATCAAACTACTATACCATGTTACAGTGTCTTGATATTATAACGTAAATGTTCTTATTCCAGCGCTTGTCTCCCAATATGTTAAAGGGGTGTACTCAAAAAAGCAAACCTGACAAATTTTAAAAATAAAGTACGCGCAAAAGAGGAATTTTTAATTACCTCTTCCTAAAATTTTGTTTCTGGCATTAGTTGTGTCCCATAGTTAACTTGCTTGACTCGTTACTTACGCTACTGGTTTAACCACCGCACTTGAAAGCTAAAAAAACACAAACACTATTTTATCATTTAGAAACTTTTTCCTTGGGTAGTTGGGTTGCATTGTGAACAGTTCATATGACATATTGTTGAAGACATTCAATAAATTTAATTACAAGTCACATAGAGCTTTAGAGATGGAAGGACTTATTTCAGGAGATGTGGCATCGATTTAGGAGGTCTATTTCTCAAATTACTGTAGTTTACAAGTAGTCATTATGCTCCTATAAACAAAGTTAAGCTTGTAAATTTCCTGTGACTTTGATTTACTTCATTAATTCAAGTTGAAATGTTGCATGTACATGTCGCAGAAAGAATTTTGACAAGTCATATGCAGGCTTTACTTAGACAGTCGCATGTACGCCTTATTTGGCAGGTTTGCAAGTTGCCGGAAATACTGGACATTTTCCCCGTAGCTGCTCTGTCCCTGATGAGCCGTCACCCTACCATTTGCTCCGTCAGCACCCCTAAGATTCTCAGTGCATACCCTGCCCTCACCTTCGGGTCTGCTGATCTTCTGACCCAGTGGCTCGAACTGCTTTCTCGCTATGGAAGTGGGTGGTCATCATAATGAGAGTTCTCCTATACTCTTGTTTTAATACGTTCCAGTTGAGGGTGTTTTTAGTACACAAAGTTCCATCATACTAAGACTTTAGTGGTTTGGTTTTCTTTGGTAGAATGAAGGTTCATAATGAATAGGTAGCCATGGGCTGAACTTTCAAGCCATTGTAAAAGCGTTTACTCTGGAGAAATAGGCAAGCAGCGGTGACAAAAATTATTTAACCTCACATATTTGATTGAATGAATACCTTTCTCTTAATAGAGGTCTGTATTTGTACTCCTAATGTTATAGACAATGCATTTTATGGTGAAATAAATAATATACACGTAGATGAGCCAGGTATCAGGGGTATGAGGGACTCCTTATGACACACAGCGCTTACTGATGAATGTCCCAATTGCTTGCTGAGCAAATTGATGCTGCAAGTTCTCAGTCTTATGAACAAAAGATCCACACTGGCAGCTTGTATATTTTGGCTTAGTTTCAAAGACTGGTTCCAGTGTATAGTCAAGTTTAAGAAAAATGATTTGTTTTGCACCAGTCACTAAACGAACAAATCATCAAAACCTTAAAATAATCCCAATCTGTTATTAAATACAATAAGACTCAAAGTTGTGTCCTGGGTGGGGTGGATGGAAGGATCCCCCACTGTGGTTTAGTTTGAAAAATTCGTTCACTCTGATGTCTGCTTGGAGAACGTGCTGAAGAATACAGTGCAGTTACGGATGTGGACATCAGACGTCAGTACTGGTTTCAGTAGGACGACGCCAGCTGCCTGCTGACAGACCCATATCTTCAGTCCGTGGAATCCAAGTTTGGTGACAGATTAATTCGACGGCTGACGGATCACATTGACTCGGCTGCGTTAAGAGAGCCATGGTTGGAACCTACTGTATTATGGAAGACGTGGCAGCCAACATGAGTGAGGAGTATGTCAGAAAGATAAGCCACAACAAGAAAATGAGCAGAGCTGTGGAGGGGTCAGCTTAGAGGACATTTTGAACATGTGAAGCAATAAGCACAAATGACCTACTTATGACGTATCGTTACCAGCATTATTTTATTAAAATATAGCGATTAAATTTGTTAAAAATTGTTTTAATATCATTATTTGTAGATCACACAATGCCTTGATGTTTTTAAATCTTCAGCTCCATTCAGGTGAGTATTCTGACGTCTGCCATCGCCAGCGTCATTAGGGACTTGGCACTTCTCAAATGTGTCCTAGGTGACGTACAGTAGATTTTGCACCACGGTTGTACGAATGTACTATTGGTATAACACAGACCCTGGAGATGTCTAATGTACCAAAAATAATACCATGCAAGAAATACCTAGTTGCTAAGTCTTTTTCCGTGTTGTACATGTAAATTCAGACTGTAAATATATAGTGGTTATTGTAGAAATTTCTACTCAAATCATTTATATTAAAAAAGTGTTGCTATCTTATTCATTATCGGCTACATTGTTTGTATTAACCTCAAATTTATTGAATCATTTCAGTTAATATGCTATTGTTAAATTAGTTTTAAATAAACTCATTTCATAATGTAATTTTTATTAAGTTTCTCAGTAACTCTTCATTGTTCAACTAGGTTGTAATAACAAATTCGTTTTGCAGGTAGAGTGTGTTAACAAAAGCGTGCTTGTTGCAGTTGATAATTTCCGTATTACTCCGCTGGTGCAGTGGGTTCTGCGTCAGGACCTGATTGAGATGGCGCAGCTGGTTCTCATGTTTCTACCCGGGCACCCCTTCTGGTCGGTGAGTTGCTTTTCCTCTCTGTGGTGTACAGTGGAGTCATCACGCTTCCTTGGCTGTACTACTCAATTCATGTATGATGTATTCTACGGTCGCTCAGAAACGTTTAATGTACGTGTGGGTCTCCTTTTTACGTGAATATTGATATCAAAAATGATCAATTGCAATGACATGTGTGATGTTCTACAGTCATATAGTTGCCTTCAAAATGAAGTTACAAATGCCCTACATACGTGCAGCAACAAATGCTCATTTTGGCTAAATTAATTTGAGAAAATACCAATATTTAAATACGAATACATTATTTCTCGCGCGCGAATGAAACGTAGAAATGGCGAATATTTTCAAGTATTGTGGTCATCTTGCTGACCCAGTAGACACTGCATAATCTGAAGCAACGCTCAAGCACGCTGAACGGTATATGTATACACTCGGGTGTAGTCTATGTAAATGATTGCTCAGAAGTTCATGTATGCTGAATGCTGGATCACACATGTTTCCGTAATATTCTTAAAAAATTGTTAATGCAGAAGGACACAAAACTTTTAATAACTTTATCCAGATATCTTCCTTTTCTATACTTACGAATATCTTGTCTCTTCGCAGCGGGTTGGTCAGTGTCTCGGGTAACGCTTACTCTAATTGCCGTTTCTTCTACCAATTCTTTATTACTTATTCCGGGATAATTTTTCCCAATTCTCTTCAGTTGTAAGTCATCATGACCTTTTGTCCTTGGTGTGTTGCTTGCTCCTTTCCCATCACTTTATTACTGACTACTCTGATTTCAGTGGAATGTTAAACTGTTCATAAGGCTTCCAATATTCTTCAACAGCTTTACTTCGTAAAGCGATTGTGTCTCACTTGAAGAAAGTTTTCTTCTACTTACGGCTTGATCCCTTGGAATGTTTACCGATAGGTTGTGAGTTGTAGAATGATGGTTTGCAAACCTGACTTTGGTTTTCTCAGATTTTTAATGTATGTTTTAAACTTTACGGTGAATGTATGTACAGGTGGCGTAATGTTCTTAAAGTTGATGGTGTTAAGTAACTTATAAACTGCCAAGGTGAATTAAATAGTTAATGTGCACTAAACTTTTATTGCAAGGATTTTTTAGGCCGGAAAAATACGAACGGACTCTCGGTGCAAGCGTTCTTTTGATTGTTTTGATTGTCTTGTTGCACTTACGTATAACATGAATAAAATGAAGACACTTTTTATTGCGGATACATTCTTGAAACTTATCAAAAAAACTCACAAATCGTGGCAAAAGAACATATCTCAGTTTGTACTTGGGGGTGTTTTTAGAAAACTGTGCCCATTTTTTTACTGGGGCATATGTTTTACGGTTGAATTATAGCTCAATTTTTTCTTCATAATGTCATGTAGTGCCTAGTTACTAGGTACTTTTTAAGTTAAATCATTACACAGGATGCATTTGATTTTTTTGTAGGAAATCAAGAAATCGACATTCCTCTTCGAAATTTTTGCAAATCCGACTATAATGGACAAACTTATGAACTGGAACAAAAGCAAATCTGTGCAGAAGGAAAGTAAAAATCATTCTACAAAGTTCTCGTCTGCTGGATCTACGTATGTATCTTCTACAACATCATCACTTGAGTCGTCTTCTAGCACTACCATTTCGCCCTCACCTGTAAATAGTGAGTCCTCCATACCCTCGACTTCTATAGGATCCACGAGAAAATCAACTAGGTTCAGTTCTACGATGGACAACAGCGACTCAACCAGCGCTTGCCCGCCCTCTGCAGCGAGTGCCTGTCCTCCAGGCCACATTGACCCTCAATATAAAGAAGATCGTTCAGCGGGGGATCCTTATAAATTATTGAGTCTACTTTCTGTCGATTCTTACTCTCCAGTTTATAGTCCAGGTAAGTAACGGAGTGTGTTGCTTGTGCATTAATTCTTGAGAATGTTGTTGAAAGTAACCTAGAGGCCAGTATTTTCAGGATGTAGCCGGTTATTGTTTGCGTAAAAGCACACGTGTTTTTGGTAAACGAATGAAGCGTACAAAGTTTAATTTTCGAGTCCTTCCCTAGAACTAGAAGGAGTACGTTGTAGGAATGTTCTTGTGAAATGAAATTGGGAAATGTGAGCTCATCAGAGGGTAACCTTTCAGCTGCCTAGATTGAGTGTACTAGTGTTATTGTTTATGTAGGTTCCTTCTCTATTTCAGCGGCCATCTGTTGATTTCACTCATTTCCCAAGTGACGCTATTCCCTATGAAATGAACGTTGTACCTAATACTCTGTAAGAAAACGAGTTTTTACGCGGGAGTGAAAAAATTGTCATTTTTTTGAATTACCGTTTTATAAAATATAATATGTCCAATTTGTCATATTGTTACTATGCTGCAAAAACAGATCAGGGGAATAAACTGCCATTTATATTTTCATCTCTGAATTATTGATACTTCATATATGTCCGTGTCGCGCCCGAAAAGCGTCGTTTGATTACATTTAGTGATGCTGGATTCGAATTATTCAAAGTATCGTTCAAGTTTACGAAGCGTGTAAAATTGAAGTAGAATGTTGCGGCCACCGAGAGCCGTCTCCCACCAATATCGAGGAGAGCCTGCCGAGGTATGTACATATTTGAATGTATAATTTTAGCCTATTCGTTTGCTGTTCTTTAATATTAGAATAGAATAGAATTAGGCTATAGGAACGAACCTTCTGGCCCATTCTTGGGTCGGATAATTACTTCGATAATTATTCGGTTGTATACCCAAGTCCCATGCCGTATTTCTAGCCGCGTCAACCATGTCGGCAGCGGGATTATATATTAATGTTTGCACAGGTTATAAAACTAATTATTAATAGACTTTTCAACAGTATCTTTCTTGAAAAACCTATGCTCGCTCGTCCGAAAAGTTGTGAGAAATTGGCAAAGTTCTATATAATTGCATGTAAAATCTATAGTGAAGCTTATTTTTCTTGTTTATAAGCATTACGAACAGATGATAGCCTTTATGTGTTGAGTGTTTGTATTCCTGATATTTATGTCTTGTGTGTCGCAGAGAAGCAGTATCACGCCCCCTTCTACGTCACTAAAGTATTGAAGCTTGGGAGATTGAAGGTAGGTGCCTGTGATTCCTGCATCTTAATGTTTCCTTCGTATTATCATGGACTTCATGTAGAATTTAGTTCAACCTGTTGCAAGAACATGCTTCCTTTCATGTTCAATGTTAAAAAATGTTTAAACCGAGATTTGATCTGGAAATTTCGATTATTTAAGAAGTTAATGAGGGACGAACAAAAGGTACCTGAATAATATTGATGGACACGCAGCATTTAATCACTTCAAGAAATTGCAGCCGTTATGCTGTAAGTCATGGTGGTTAAAGGGAAGGTTGAATCAGATAAATGCTCATGGGTAGATGACAGCGAGGAATGGCTTATCTCCGATGTTATTATACGGCTAAAGAGATTTAACTCTAAAGAGAATAATGTCTCAGATTGCACTCTGTATAGAGTAACAAGGTAGGTCATTTTGTGATTGTCATTTATATGGAGGCTTTCCATTTTTCAGTGGCGTCCTCCGTATGAAGTTTCCCCGTATCTCGAACAGCGTCTTGGAGTGTCTAATAGACAGGTCTGTATTACTTGTTACTTGTTCGCCTCTTGATTTATTCTCAATATCTGGGTCGCTTGACATTGCTATAAGCATGGGAACCGAGAAAATTGAGTACCCATCTTTGTATGCATCCTGCTTCCCGAAACAAATCATTCACGAAGACCCGAAATATACAGACAATGAATGGTGCGGCGGAAAGTTTTAGATCACTGGGGATGAAATTGAAAGCGTATGAATAATAAATTTAGATAGTAAATTAGATTAATAATAAATAAAAATAATTAATTTATATAAATTTCAAGTAGTGTTTTTTTTTATTTGAGAGAATTGGGTCTCTTCAAATAAGTATACATACTTTATACGATCAAATAAAAAACTGATAAAAAGTCATTAAAATTAGATAGTTAGCATATTCACCCTGTATCTGACAGTTTCCTATATGAATAGTGCACTGAAGATGAACACATTCCAACACATATTTTAGGACTTAGTACTCGTCTAGTAGGTTCTTTGTGAGGCATTTAGGCCAAGTCTAACCTTGTAAACGTCTCTAAACATATACTGCTTTCCCCATACATGTTGTAGATTGTTCAGAACAGATTCAGCTTCACTGGTTGTGATAAACTTTCAGATTTTGATTTTAAATGTACGAAGACCTAAATTTTGGTTATTTCCTCGTTACGAATAATGAAGCTGATGTGTCATTGCGGCATACTCTTGCACAAACACATGCATCAGTTCCTATATTTATTGCGCTTCATTTTCTCAGTCAAGGTTGATCTATGTTGGTCAAAGCGCTGCTTTCGAACGTGCATACCTTCATTTCTCGCTGTAATAAAAACAATAATTCACTTCCATAGTACACGTGCCTTTGTAGCCTTGTGCCCAATCCTTCAAGAGGCAGACTGTCTTAGTGAAATAATAAGCACAGGAAATGTGAACGTGATATGATGGGCAAAAGGACCCGGTATTTTAGTAGCTGATATTCTGGTTTAACGAGAAATTTAACGTGACTAAATTACTATATTGTTTCAGGTGATTGCTATAGGTTGGTGCTTACAGCACAAGGCTTCACTGAGGACTGTGGTTGCTATCATGGCCATGCTGACCGAGGAAGGTTTCACCCGGCAACAGGTGCGTCTGGTTGCATGTCCCTCTCGTGGCTTAATGGTGTGTAGTACAAGAGCTTCCCTTCCTCTCATTTGGGGAAGGATGGATCAGTAGGTGCGAGCCACCATTTTAGAGCACACTTCAGCTGTAGAGTTTCATTTTTATTCATAAAGTATAAAGTGCCTCGAATGTTCCTTAAATACGTCCATGTTTAAAGGCTCTCATTAATGAAAGTTGAATTACAGGATCCCAAAAAGTAGACGTTATTACGTTAAAATGTATTTAAATACATATAAAGATTACTTGATGCCATAAGACATCTAAAAATAATGTAGAATTTCGAAAATAATTGAGATCAGAGTTGAAACATTCTACAGGGAGTCCTCGGGTTTTGGTACGTAAGTCGGAACTTAGGGTTATACGTCACGGAAATATGCACTTATATATGTAAATTATACTAATTAATGATAAGAACATGTATAAAAATACAATATAAACAAAATGGAAATAAATTAAAGTTCAATCAAGGGTGAAAACGGGAAATAAAATACGGAGTGGGGAGATGACAACGAAAGCTACAATCCAAGATGGTGTACTGAGTGAGCATCTTCCGTGTTTATGCGCCGCGTTACCATGTATTCAGCCGCACGGGCTAAACTAGTGCTACGCTCGGTTCGCAAATTACGAACGGATCGCCGTAAAGCAGAACATGAATTAATTGGATTTATATGCGCTCGTTCGTAATGGCGAGTTGCAGTAAGTCAAAATACCGTAAACCGAGGACTTTGTACAACTATCTGAAAGATGAAGTTGTGCACATGTTCGTCTGCACATGACGTGTAAACATTGGCGCTAGAGTAGCTGAGCTGTACTGCCTTCACTTGTGCTGCATTTAGCTGTAGCAATTCATGGCAAGTTGTGCAATTTTGTTCTTGATAGCAATTTTAAAGTTATTAACTTTTAATGCTGCAAATATAATGGAGTTTACAATTATTGCGTATTTTAAAACAAGAAAAATATCAAATAGCCTAAATAATTCTTGCTTCACTCTGGTAGGAAGTATACAATTTTTGTGTACGTATTTTTTAGCTTTACATGCGTAGAGTTTACTTTTATCGGTAATTCCATGTTCTTCTAGTCCATATTCAGTATGCTTAATATTTTACAGAAGTGTTTTCACTGTTCGAGATGTTTTTCACACACTAGGATTTATTTTGTTAGCATTTTCTTCGTTTTTGTTAATCATTGCGGGGTTTTGCACAAAATGAACTTGTGTACTAAACCCCAGTTGGAAAAGACGCATCACGATAGACTATTCCAGTGCATTGGTTTGTATGAACTATGAAGTAGAGTACTAACAGTGCAGCGAGCTAGAGATGATTTACCAACGTCCGATAACTTGAACCACAACAGCTAACAAAGAGTAAAGATCTGTCTCGTCATCCATCACAGATCTAAGCTTGTAGCCTAACTTATCAGGAGCGACGGAACCGTTAGAAGCTGTCGATATTTTTAACTATCTGCGTATATAATTTTTCATAGTATTTAATAGTTTCATTATTGGCGAGGCTATAGTGTACGCATAAATATATCCATTATAATTATATGGATCGTAAAATCAAGGCAAATTTACTGTAGAAATCATAGTAATAAGCCATCTGTTGTAGAAGATGCTGTGTGCAACTGACGACCCTGCCGAAACATGGAAGGCTTGCAGGAATTGGACGGTCAAGAAGCATTGTCTATTCACACGTGTCAAGGCAGAAGCTATATTCAATACAGTCATTGAGTCAGCCTTTACGTTACCGTCCTCATAGTATCGTTTTTTGGTTGGTAAACGAAGAAACACAAGTGTAATCTAAACGGTTGACAATTCAGATGCTATAAACCGGGTACTTTCTTAAATAGCTTTTAGTCATATCTGGTTACGAAGTCCTGTTGGTCGTGCTACTCAAAATAATTCCTATCTTTTATGGGATTTTCCTTATTTTTAATTTACTGATTATTAGAGTAAGCAAGTCCACGTGTACTTTTTTCCGGAAGTAATTGTGCTAGACTCGAAATCGGTTTCACTCACATTGAGGAAGTTGTTTTTACTCGATGATTTTTCGCTTTATAGAAGCAATTTTTAACTGTTTTGTGAAAACCGAAACCTACACAAACGTGGTAAAGCAGTTGTGATTTAAGAATTTGTCTGCATTATTTAGGCCTTTAGAATGAAGAAATAGTTCAGATTTGTAAAATGTTTGTGGTATTTTTTATAGTCTAAAGTACATTTATTTTGAAAGACTTCTTTTTGATTACGATTTGATATTGAGAGACCAAAACTCTCAGGTTTCCGTCTCCGTGTTTGGTACTGTCTTCTCTTGTCGATGCTGTTCATATTTTAGCTCTGACTCAACATTGGAAGGGAATGAGTTTCCAACAACCCTCCATTTCTGTGAGGCACAACATTTCCCAGGAAAGGCTACACTCTTCAGAGAAAAATGCCCATGTATGTCTCCCCTCATGTAGTTAATATCACTGAGGAACAAAAATGATTTTTTTTTTGTTTCAGAGAGAAAAATATGTGATTCTGATAGTATTTTTTCTCCTGAATCCAAATATGACATCGGTTTTTCACCATCACGCTCGGCGTCCAAGTGACAGGCATTCATAGTTTCGAGCAGTTTTTAATATTATCTAAATTCTTAACTACACAATATTTAAACATTATGACTCACCTAGAAAGTAGGAAATGAACATTTTTGTTGTATGTCGCCTGTGGAGTATCCCTCTTGATGGTCCAACAATAATCGGCCAGCATATTAGGATTCCATTTGCCTTGATACCTATTTTCAACAGCTGCAATCTCCTGATGAAAGCGTTCGCCGTGCTCATCGCTCACTGCGCCAAGATTTTCAGGGAAGAAATCTAGGTGCGAGTGCAGGAAGTGTAATTTTAAATACATATTACAACCCAAATGTTTATAAGATGTTATAAGATCGTTGACAATATCACGGTAATTTTCCATCTTTCGATTTCCCAAAAAACTAACTTTTTTGAATGCATGCCAAGCTGCTTTCTTCAGTGGATTCAATACTTTCTCAAACTTTTCATCATGCATTAATGATCGTATTTATGGGCCCACAAATATTCCTTCTTTAATTTTTGCTTCACTAATTTTAGGAAACTTTTGTTTTAAGTACATGAAACCAGGAGTGGTATTGTCCATGCCATTCACGAAATTCTTCATTAATCCTAGTTTGATATGTAACGGAGGTAGATACACATTTTTAGGATTACACAATGCGTCATGTTTCACATTTTTCTCTTCAAGAATGAATGATTTGCGTTTAGGCCATTCCTTTATAATGTAATGTTTTTTTTTTCTGGCCCTACTATACCAGTGACACAAAAACCAACAGTACTTTGTGTAACCAAGCTGCACACCAAGAATAAGTGCAATTACCTTCAAATCTCCACAAACATTCCATTCATGCACTGCATATTGAAGCTTTTCCAATATAAATTTAAAGTTTTCATATGTTTCTTTTATACCAGCGGAGTGAGCTACAGGAACAGATGGGAGTTTATTGCCATTATGCAGAAGCACTGCTTTTAAACTAATTTTAGAAGCATCAATGAACAAACGCCATTCTGTGGAGTTATGTACAAGACCAAATGTCTCCATAGGTGAAGGAATGTCGTTGCAAAACGCTAAGCCATTTTCTTCAGAAAAATAGTTTTTAAATTGCGAATGACGATTACGATAAGTACATATGATTCTATTCTTCTGAAGAAGATTCCATCCTTTTAACCGGGAACCAAGCAGTTCAGACTGATCTTCTGGAGTCAATAAATGAGGCTCAGATGAACAACTTTGTTCAAACGTTGTATCACCAATATGTGTTTCTTTTTCTTCCTCACTTTCATCAGAATCTGAGCTCTCTTCATCTAATGTTACATGTTCTGGAGGCTTTGGTATGGGAAATTCTTCGCAGTGTGGAACTGGTCTCATTGCAGATTGTAAGTTAGGGTACACCACTGTATGTTTTGATTTCGATGTAATCCCATTAATCTTTGTTAGACAGAAATAACAGTCAGAGGAGTGATCTTTGGGTTCCCTCCAAATCATCGGGATGGCGAATGGCATGTGGCGTGTGTGCCATTCTTCCATGCAGTGATAAGTCTAGAACACGATAAACAACAGATATGTAGGGCCCAGGTCCATGTTTGGTCCCCCACTTTACATTCAAAATCAAGTTCATAACACTTTTTCACTAATGGAGTAAGGTTTCGCCTTTGGGACTTGAGTGTGACTTCGGCACATATATAGTAAAAATTATTAGGATGATTTAAACAAACTCTAGGCATTTTGTAACCAATGCCTAATTCAAATTAATTAGTAAAAATGTAATACACTATAATTCAGATACACAAAGCACTCACGATGACGTGATCACTCGTTCACGGCTATTGTACAATTTGCATCGTTCTGATGAATGCGTACTACAACACATCATCTTTGTACATGACTGTACATGTCTATACATGTGTAACCTGCACCTGAGTAAGTTTATTTGGTCCCATCACATTGATAATGTTCTAAGAGTTGTCAATTTACAATGGATAGATGGACGAAAAAACGTTTATTTCAAAAAATTGAATTCGAAATATAAAAACTGTGGGTGATGGAGAAATTCCGAATACATATTTGAAAACATGATAAAAATCTGCATTAATTACAGCTATTGGTACTCGTGAGACAAAAATCATGTTGACCAGTGTATTTTGTGCTGGGCAGATGAAGGTAGCGCTACCGATATTTTCAGCGGACCCCGAGCGTGTGAGAGAACAGTTACACTGGCTGAACGAGCAGGAGGAGAGTTACATGCGCTACTGGAAGGAGCACCCCAATTGCCTCAACTTGCTGCTCTACCGCGTCAGAAGCCGTGTGCTTAAAATCGTACTCCATGACGAGGATCTGGACCAAACTGAGGACGTTGAGACTGACGATGAGGAAGATAATACCTAATTAAACCATAAGCTCATGCTTTACCAGTTAGAAGTGTATGTGCATACTTGAACTATCACTCATGGGGACCTAATTGTTTTTCAATCATTCTTTTTTAATTTTGACGAAATTCTCTTTTTTTACCTTATTTTTTCTACTTATTTGATTCATTTCCTTCGTACTAGGGCATACACTTGAGAAGACTCTCAGTGTATTTTAAGGGCTTCATTGTCATCGAAAGTAGGTAGGATACCTGAACTTCTCTCACGTGGGTATTGAGGTAACTTTTTGTTCATCAGAAGTCCTTAGAACTTAAAACTACGGTCAGGAGAAATCTGCAACGACGGTTGTTATAGTCAGTTGAGTGTTCAAGTGCAAAAAGATCGGTGAAATTTTTTGGCATTTCTAGTTCCTACTCGGTGAGGGAACTATTTCATCATCACAACGTACTTCTACTCAAGTAAGTTGCTTCTGTTCGTACCCTGTTTGTATCACGTCAGCGCAAGAGAATTTTTAATTGTTTGATCCGTCTCTGTCCCCTATGGTAAATTCTGGACATTGTTATCATCAACGTCATCGCTAGAACTGAATGCTCTTTTAGTTCTTTTTCACTAACTTAATAAATACAACAGTATTTTAATTGGGAATCGTACTTGGGGCTCTTGTATTATAATATTTTTTATTGTTGATGTGTGTCATAATGAAGAAGCTGAGTATTGAAATTCGAAAACGATGAAATAAAATTATTCATCCAGTGGCGTCCAGGCTCAATTTTTTCCTAGTCACTAGTGTAATATTATTATTAGTAGTAAATCCACCCGTGAAAATTCACGCGTTTTTACTGAATTTTTTCGTTTGATTTGCTAGTGGACGCAAACTTTGCAACGCAGTTTTCACATTGAAAGATGTGCCTTTGGTATCCACAATACAATGCTTGCAATACATGTATACCCTACCATATTTCTTCCCATCTAAATCCTTAAGAGCGTGACAAAGAGATGTACCAAGCAAGCTGTATACTATTATATTGTTGAATGAAATTTATGGAGAAATTTTTCTGAGGTAAAGTATAGGAACATTTGGGGATGATGATGCACACTAATAAAAACAACGGTTTTCGTTTATTTTTCTAGCACTGCCTCGTGTTTTGTGTGCACTGTGAATACCTGAATTTTCTACTGCATGAGTGGCTTTTTAGGTTTTTGAAAAATGTGAACATGTATTCAATTGCACCGCTCCTACACACATATTTGTACGACCCAATGCTGGTGGACACAACTCATCAGCTGCCAAATGGATCGAACCATCCATGGGGCACTTAGGTCCGCATCGTAGTATGTATTTAGTGTAGGTGGTCAACAGCGCTACACGTCTCCATAACGTGACGTTCAGTTCAATGATCGTCGAGGCCTAATGAGGTACACACATCGTATATGAGGAATTTTGTCTGATGACTTTATAGCCCTGAAAGTGAAAGAAATGAATAAAAATGGATGTGAGTAATCTCATTTGTTGTTCAAGTTATTGCACATTTGTTATAGAGGTAAAGTGTAGTAAAATATTTTCATGATTGTGTATATTATTAACCTGGAAAGTCCAGGGCTGAATCAAGTTTGGTTTATTTTTTCTTACATTTTGTATGAATGCAATTTTTCAAGTACTGGTAAATATAAAGAGTCGTATTGCACGAGGAGTATGGATGAACCGAAGCATATCCTGGAGTGATGAATTAATTCATCACTCTACACAAACTAGCTGTTTCCCCGAGACATGGTGTAATGAAGCAACGTTATCATATTTGACTAATTGAGTGAAAACTCATTTCCCACTTATCTCCTTAGGAAACGAGAGGCAAAGCACTGCTCCATTTTGGTCATTCGCTATCCATTTTCTTCTCCGCGATGCCTGCGTTTATTTATTGCTTGCGTGGCAGGCTGTGCCAACCGACACATAATATTGCAACGTTGTGGACTGAATCGAAACGGAGTTTCAGTGTGACGATTGCCTTAATTTAACGGATACTGTGGCTCAGCCCTGACTATAATGCAACTGTATTATTGCACTGCCGTTGTCACGCAACATATTAATGTTCACTTACCACAGTAATGTTTCTAAAAATTTGTGCTGCCATATGAAGTTAAGTTTGATGGTCATTCTTTGGACATATTGCTTTTCTTGTAATTTCCATTGCGGATGGAAAAAATTTCGATTCGGTATGAAAAAAATAGGTGTTCTGGACTCACTGAGGAAAGTGGGATGGAGCTTTGTGCCTCCGTCGAATATGTCAAAGAGGTCTTTATTGCATGTTAGGGGTCACTGGTGCGTAGGCATGAAGAAGAACATACGTATTTAAAAAAGGTTTAACGAGGCATCGGTAGCGTTAGTGTATATTAAAAGGCCTCAATGCGTCGTAAAGATCCCAGATGTGTTCGGAGTGCGTCCAAAGAAGCCCAGTTGTGTCTCAGGGAGCTTGGGTACGTTTTTGGGATCTCAGATGTGCTTGAAAGAGTCCTGGTGCTTCTTATGGAATTCTGATGCACTCTTGCGTGTCGTAGGTAACCCAGATGCATATGACGGGGCCTTTTTTGGAGTACAAAGTTGCACTAACCAACGTCAGGTGCCTTCAGCCTTCGCTAGACTCGAAAAATGCATCTATTCTCTTGTACGACGTACAGTATATACTGTCCATAGATAATTGTCTACTTTATGTGCTTCTGGAAGAGTTTGCAGTCCTGAGTGTACTCAAATATAGGAGACACTTCAGAAATTGAGGTAAATTACTAAGGTATATTATTTCCTTGTTGGTAACCAGTTCAAATTGATCCTGTTTAAATTTTACCAATAAATTTGGTTAACTTATTTTCACGTCCGTCATCAGTTAACATCGTTGCCCACATCATGTCTCTCAAAACACGCGAGCTTGTCAACACGAGGTTTTCCTGTTAGAAATACCGCCAGATTATCTGGAATTATCCTCGTGCTTCGGCGGCAGTCTGGCACTTTGATGAATGATGTGAATTTCCTGTTTGGAAGGCATTACGTTTATTGTATCACATGAGTCTTCTTTTGTTTCAAAAGTGAAACCTATTTTTTTATGCCCTGTCTGATTTTCCTCTGGAACTGGTTTACTGTGGTTATTAACTGGTAATTATATTGTAACTGATAGTTGTGCATAATTGTTAGTATCGCAGTAATTTTTCCATTATCTCAGATGCTGAACGCTGCCTTTAAGATCGCAATGATTTGGGCTAAGTGTAATAAGTAATAATTTTTGAACCTCATTGTGGTTTCCTTCTAATGTCATGCTGTCTTGATTGGCTGACCTACAATTTGTATGATATTTTAGCCTCGTGAGTTTTCGAAGTCACGAGCATTTTGATGCAATAGAAGTTTTGCACACCAATTGAAAATGTTCGTACCATGAAACCCTTCCTGTTTTGTGTCGTAGATTGCAGCAATTTATTGTCTATGAACAAACATCCGTTACAAGATATTCAATTCAATTTTTCCGTACTTGGCCTGATATTTCCTCGTTATACGTTCAATTATCTTTTAAAATGTTGATAAAACTAGAAAGCTAAAAAATTTATATTGGAGTTAGAACTATTAATGATTTCATTCATTTGATATGCTGTACGAAAATTTTGCTTTGCGTATTCGTTTTCTCGTGTCATCATAATGCCACATTCTAGTAATTCTCTTTAGATATCTCCTCTGGCCCTTGTAGTAACATCCAGAGGTCAAATGAGGCAAGTAACCTGAAGACGACACGACGCTGTCTGAATTTCAAATACTTGGCTTACTATAGTTCAGTTCAGAAGTGTTTGTCGCTGTGGAATGTCCGTTGATAGCCATACTCGATGACGTTTATCCTGTTAAATTATTTCATAGGAATAGAAAGCCGTTTTTTATTGATATACGCTCCATACTCTGTTTTTAGCGACAGGGCGATTTTTTTGCATTGCATTTGAAGCAAAGGAAGTTACGATCTAGCAGACTATATCTTTTCAGAGCTTCGCCGTCTATCAAAGCTATTACATTTCTGTCTAATAAGTCACGTTTCTTTCTTCTGAAAGTTTTATGAAATGTTCAAAATTTCTTAGTTTACCCTCCCTGCATATATTGTCCTCATCTGCATTTTTCTTGAATTTAAATTTATCTTCTGCAAAGCCTTTCAATCATGTAACATACAATTCAGAAAATCATTTAAAAAAATTGTAATAAGAATTATTTATAACATTTCCCGCAACGTTCTCTCTTGTCCTCGCAACTGTAGGCCGGAATCGAATCAGATTATCAGCTTCATCCTCACAACGTCAGCCCATAGTTAGCAATCCTGACTTGTTTTTACATCAGAGAACCTTCAATTGAGATCTTAATGCAGAAACTGGTATGTCCTACTGATTGATTTCAGCTCTGTCATGGTTGCTGTTCTCTCTTTTGCTATCATTGCTTTCGCAAGAGATACAAGATATCCTACTAGGCTCCGATTATAGCTGCCATAGAAAATACCTGAGGCGGCCTCAAGTATTTCTGGGGTACCTTACCTCATCTCCAGCTCTACTGGTGCGTTTCATTCACCTCATCAATTCCAACACGCTCTGCTAATATCCACGTACGTACTCGTATATGCTCTTTACATGGTTCAGCTACCTTAGACCTACTCAACACAAATCTAATAGCTTCCACGTACGTGGTCGGTAAGGTGCATCATAGTTGAAGCGCTAAACAATGATTTTTAGACGCATAATGTGTGTAGTGTTTCACCCGATTTGAAAAGCTTGGTATTAACTTCGATTCTTATGGGACGATGACTTAAAAATAGGTACATCCGAGCCGACATTTATTGTGTCAGTTCAGAAACACCTAAGAATGTTGAGTTGTACTGGATAGTAATTCACGGAAAATAAGTAGATGAGGTATATGAGGCAACTGTCAAAAAAAATAGCCTAGCAGTATTTATTATGGTAGGGTGGGTTTTTTGTACAAAATCGCACCTCTCAGGATTTTATGAATTCCTACTCCAACTTCAAATACTCTCAAACAACAATCCAACTCAGCCACACACCTGATTTCTTGTCTGACACACACTCCTCGACATCATCTCTTAAGCTTCCTTCGTTTGACAACGGCATCTACCTTTCTCCCATCGCGACCTCTGATTGCTTTTCCATTATCTCTCACACATGAGTACGTGAAAGTGTTCTATAATCTGCCTTCAAACGACCTCGTCTCTACGTACACCGCATCAGTTCATTCTTAGCTTGGCTACGCTCCCGATTAAATTTCAACGAATTATAAAGCAGTAACAGATAGTTATTATCTAGTCGGTATATTGTACTGTCTTAAAAGGTCTAAATGTTGAGGAAAGATAGTTTTTAAGCATACTCCATGTTCAATTTACTCCAGTACATTGGTCAAAATGACAGCATGCCATGCCCCAGTGTTTTAGCCAGCCTGAGACGATGCGTTGTCTTGTAATGAACTGTATGAATGTTATGCGTATTATCATACCTTTGAACTTGTGACTGTAGTACATTGGCAAATGCTGTAGAGGCAGGAATAGCTCACTTATACGTTAGTGATAATTTATTTTCATACAACTTATTATGTCGTGCGTTGTAGGTGCCGTTGAATGTAAAGCGCAGAGCTACTAAATATGTACAAGAGAGTACCAAATACAGTTTGAGAAATTTTTTCCTGTGAGTAAACATTCTCTATCAGTCTTACGGAATCATCGACATATTTTTGTTTCGGGCAACCGTGTTCATTTGCAGTAATCGTAATAGTGTTCTCTTTTTATTTCATTTAGTTGTCATCTGCACCTTAATTTGCCTTAAACCAATTGAATTATAAAAATAGAAAAACGAAATCATTTCTTAGCCTACAAGTTCAGAACCTAATGTTTTATTTCAGGTGACACTTCCCAAGTGAAGTTGACATACCTAGGTGAGTTAAAATTAATATGATGATAAATGATACATAAAACACAGCAACGATGTTGTTAATATTGATAATAACATTGTTCGTGCTTTTCATATTACTTCTATTTTTTAGTATGTATGTAACAATTATTGATATTATATTTTTCAGATAATTTTTTCCTATTCCTTAAGGTTCTCCACCTCATGAGAGTACTAGACCATCACAAACGGAGCACCATTGAATAAACCCGCCGCTGCAGCCGAGTTACAGGCAACAGATGCCGTCTAAGCTCACCCCACTACAAATCAAGTCACTACGTCACGTTTCTGTAGTCTTCGTTACCCAGCAATGGCGCGTCAATCTCTATTGAAGGTAAAGAGCTAGGGTGATGAACTCCATAGAACCATCTTCACGCACCGACCTTGAGGATTTGATTCTCTGCTAAGCACAGAAAGATGTTGTTTAAACGGCGTGGATCGTGGCGTGGATTAAATTGCTGCTCTCTATGCTAGGCTCGCCTATGTATGTTTGAAAATACGCACTAAAACCCTTAAGAGGTCATATTTATGTCTCCTATTCTGCAATATATTTTCTCGAAAAAATTTATTGACGGGAACAATTTCTTTGTCACTTCTCAATAATTTTAAAAAGAGAGAAATGTTAGAATTAATGAACTCGGTTTGAATTGTACTTTCAGAGATGTGACTTACAATATTCTGACACTTACTTTGTTCCCAGCAACTTTGAAGTGATGTACAGTATAAGTTTTCAGTGTTACACAAATTTTTGAATAAAAAGTGATAATTCGGGCAATTTAAAGAAAAACAGAACAGCCTTTCACGTTATTTTACGTTGCATTCACATTTTCTTTCTCCTTGTCCTGAAAATCTCAGAAAACAAGTTACAGTGGCATGCAGGGTAGGTATTTGCCAGAAATTCAAGTTCTTAAATTGGCTGCCCCTTAAAAGAGATATGTGCATGCAGTGTTGCCAATGGACTAAAACATAATCCCATTTTTTTCAAAAAACATCCCAAAACTCCTAAGGTCCAAAAGTTGGCAAATGCAGGCATGTTCTTGCAAAAACAAAAAATCAACGTATGTTGTTCTGGGATGCGATGAAATTAACCCTTTCGGTACCATGATACAAATATCTGAACCTTGTCAACGTATTTAACATCAAATTTTGAAAGAGGTGCTTTGTGATGTTTTACGGTCACTGCATTGTCCTGATCAAACTGTAGCTTGCACTGCCCTACCAGCGTTTAGCGTTTGCACAGACACACGTGTTGCTCTGCATCCTAATAGGCGAAAAATGACTTCGGCTACCAGAGATGCCGTCGGGACCGAAAGGGTTAAAACATCTGTATAGAACACGACAAGTACATGTTACACAAGTATTACTCTCTCCTCTTTTCTTCCACATTTGGCCAGATAACCGTGTTTATTATAGTGTTTATTGAACTAAGAGTACGTGTTTGGCAACAGCGCTGTCCGCACACAGCAAATTGTGACAAAGTTTAGTGTCAATAATTCCTTACCGAGGATATTTCGGAACGTAAAGGAGTATTTTCTATTCCGGTTGTTTGGTCCATATTCCAATACTAGCATTTCAATGTACTATAGATGTTCACACACCTTCTGAAAAGTAAGTTCTTGATCGTCATGTGCTGCTTATAAATTTGCCTGTTGTAACTAGCTAACCGTTGATTGCATTTTTTAATTTAGATAGAAGCCGGAGGATAAGATTAACGGAAGTCAAGTCTTCGCTCGTCAACATACATTATTGCCAGTTTCCCAGCAAGCTTCTCGTATACACACTGTCCTGGACATACTCTACTCTCTTCGTTTTCCGTTTCTTTGACGAGTATTGCTCTTGAATTATGGTCTGGATCTTATTTGCCCTTCAAGTCTTGATTTCTATTATGAATAATAACCGAACGAACCAAGTCTGGCTTGCCTGTCATCCTGGAGTATATCATGGGGGAAAACCCTTGACTCTCCAAACATGTACCACCAGCGTTTGTGTGGTACTCGCTGTCACTTGGTAGAACAAGTACCACCAGCGTTTATGTGGTACTCGCTGTCTCTTGGTAGAACTAGTACCACCGACTGTACGTTCATGTGTTATACGATGTATGCTCTGACTCATATTGTGAGTTATGTTGAATTCATTCAAAATAATGATTGGGTAGCATCGCTGATTAACCGTTTACCTATTTAAGGCATAGAACTAGCAATAGATTTTCGAAATGCGTCTTCCTAAAGTGTTTTAGTAATCAGTATTAAATCATTAATGCTTGTGTGGAGTTCATGTATTTTTAACCTATTAAGTCATTTGTAAACAAGGGTGTTTAATCAATTTTTGTTAATAATTTGGGTTTATTTATTGCTGTGATTTGGGTTTTTCATCAATTTTGAGTAGCAGCTTACTTTTGGATGACGTGACCTACTAAATGTTCGTACGTCTGACACTCTCCATTGCGGCAGGGTTGCCAGACTGGCCTTTTTTGGCCTAAATCCTCTAATCTGGCCATTTTGGGACCATTTGGCCTTAGTACTTGACGTGTGTTTATTTTATTATTTTGGGTCATTTTTTGGTATTAACTTGAAAAACATGTTCATAGTGTCTTCAATATTTTCTGTAATTCGGCACATTTACTTCATATTATCTTATTGACATTCTACAATGCGACATTTATATTTGAATGTAATCCATTTTGAGAAATAATATAGAAATAAGAGGCATAAGTTATGTTTATACTGAAATCATAGGAAGTAAATTCCTGCTTCATTAGCTCTTTATTATATAACCTCTCTTTTCCACCCAGACATAGACATTAATGATTTTTACTGGTATCTTCAATGAAATACATAAACGAAATCATCTAAGTCAGTGGTTCCCCATTTTTTCTGTCATTTCCCCCTTCACCCAGTTCAGCCATCCAGATTTCCCTCTTCATGTGTACCAGGGAACGAGTTGTCAAAACTCATTGTGACTATTTACTAATTTATTTTTAAAATGTACAAATATACTGATAAATATACATAGTTACGCGGTTAGAGAGCGGTCAGTAACAACTAACCGCATACCTTCAAATATGGGAAAGTACATCTGATTTTTTTATTGCTAGTAGGTAGTGTAATTATTTCCCTCGAGGTGGGTTCAAATTTTCCCCCAGGAGGAAATTTCCCTCAGTTTGGGACTTATTAACCTAAGTTTTGTGATGCTGCGAATACATTCAATAATCTTTCATTGCTCAGTCCAAAGTATATTATAAGGCAAACTAATAGAGGAGAGTTATGGGAGTTACCAATGTCATTACCAGCTGACAATATTAGTGTTATTGAATAGCTACAGGAAACATAATTTAATTTGACATAAAAAATACCTGCGAGAATAAAGTTTTAGAAGGTACAGTTACCTTTTCGCGTGGTATATACCGCCTTAAACATTTCGAGGAATTGTCTACTTATGCACCTCAACGTTTTATTTTACAGCTCCAGCGAGTAATGCCTTCGTAAGCACAACGTTTACGCTTGCAACTGCGGTTAAAAATAAATCGATTAACCGAATGCATTCTAATTTTACTGAATACTGCAATTAGAATAGAAGCTCATCTTATTGAGAACTCGATGTACTGCATCGATCATGCAATAACAGATCCAATGCTAAAATATATTAAATCATGCACGCTCTACTGCAATGAACCTAGCACCAATGTTAAAATAACATAATTCCATTCCACTTCACTAGAAAACCCAAATTAAGAGAATGAAGTGGATATTTTATTGTTTATTCAAATAGTTATCAAGTCATAAAAAAATTTCTTTGATAGCTGAAGAATATGGTAAACATATTTTGCTACAATATACGCAAAAATGTATATTTGGCCTTTTTGGGACTTTTATTTTTTTTAGTCTTAATCTGGCCATAAAATGCACTCGACATCTGGTAACACTGCAGCTACTCTACTACTGCTGTCGTCCGTCGCCCGTCGGTGAACGGCCGTTCTCAAAGGAGGTTGTGCAAAACAGGAAGAGCTATGGATGCTCACCATGTGGTTTCTTCACTACTCTTGTTTGTACTGGTACAAATTGCAAGCAGTACAGGTGAGTTAATTAATATACTATTATTATCAAAACCATTGAATTTAATTGTTTTCATGGCTGTAATTTTAATGTTTTAAAAATCGTTCCCCTAAATAATAATTGTATACTCTAACTTGTTTAAAATCGGTATTAATTACTCGTTTATAGTTTCTAATTATTGCTTAAGAGACACCACGAGTGCTGCGGGGCCTTCCGTATTTTTTATAAAACTTGAGCATCAGCCATCAGTGGGAATCCACCGGTCACGTACACGAGCACTTCTCCTGCGTTCGAAAGTGTTGGAGGGCGGCGACGACGTCATAATATTGAATTGGAAGTTGAAAGCGAGTGTAATGTATGATTTATATTCATTTTTTGGATTTTCGTAGCAATTCATTGCAATATTTAATATATTTACTACTTATTTTTCTTGCATTTAAGTTGGTAAAGTTTTCGTTTATGATTTTCATACATGGGTCGATGAAGACAACCGAACGCATCTAACGGTTGAGAGGGGAAATTTGCCGCCAGGTACTTCGAAATGCAATTATGGGAATTTCCCGCATGGAAAATAACGTTAATACGTTTGGAACTCCTGTTTTATTTATAGCTTAAGTTACTTAGTTAGGAGGATCAAACTTTAAATGTAGCAATTGCTAGGCAATGCAACTGGATCTCTAGATAGGCACTTCGGTATACACGGCTCATTGGTATTCTAATTACGCATGAGCAGGAATTACTAAACTTTGACTTTCACCTTAGAAGATTTACTAGTTGTTTCAAAGCCCTCAAGCTATGAGACTTGTACATAAATTTAAGTGGAGCCCAGCATTTGGTTCCATCAATAGTTGAGGATTTTACAGCCTCTGTTAGTTACTTGCTCCTGTGGGAATTCTCTATACTCCCTCAGCCCTAGTTTCTTTTTTGTTCATATCGAGGTATTAAAAATTGGTTTTTCCTGCTGTGGGAGTTATTATTTGCCATAATTTAAAGGAGCACAAATAATACTTGGGTTGTAATTCGCTCTGTGATTTTAAATGAGATATAGTTGTGAAAACAGCATAATGTAGAAACCTAGTGGTTTGCAAGTGTATATTTATTTTCTTACATTTTGTCGTGGTAAAGTGTGCAAATTTATTCATGTAATCACTTTTTAATTTTACTTAGTAGTAGTCACTTCAACATGTTAGGAGACAGTAGGTTTAAAAGTGTCAATGGATGTTTGAATTTACCTTAGTTTCTCACAATTTCAATAGAGTTAATGATCTATACATACTTCATTTCAAACTTCTCAATTACTAAGAATTTCGTATCATAATTTCATTAACAATGTCAAATTCTTATTTCCTCTTACTGGAAGAGTCTTATATTCCATTTTAATGCGGTTAGGATGAACGGATTGGATATTTTTGGAGGTTTAGGAGGCGAATTTGGGATCCCAAATCATGTTTGGTCAGTTACGCGACTATGCCTAGGAGACTAGGCGACAGCATGTGTTCGTCTGTACTGGCTAGTCCGTGTTTCGTACATTTTTGCACTTGAAACTCTTTGAGGCTTCTTAACTCGTTGGCTGCGATGTGCGCCGTGTTGGTACATGTTGTACGGGAAACCAAACCTGCCGAATCAGCAATCGCGGCCAACGTGTTACATTTTGTAGGTGCATATATGTAAGTGTGAACTGCAGTTTGAGGGTGAGCTGCGTCACATCTCTTGGTAATTTCAAAGTGAAGAACTTTGCTGCTCTGTTATTTCCTCAAACCGATGAAATGTGTCCGCAGCATCTCGCATGGTCGGCATACAGGGATGTCATTTGGTACAAATTGATTTTCATGGTTGAAACACATGTTTTTTCTTCATTTGCTCGAGTGCTTGTTATCGACGCTGTTGCAGAAAATCTGCCGGCCATATTTCAATGTTTTTTATCGCCTAGAACTCCTCGCTTGTGTTATCAGTGGCGCCCTGGTTAAAATGAATTTTTGGCTTGGAAACGAGAAAATTTTCTTGCCACTTGACTTGGCTGATTCTTGGCGATATCGAGTTTACCTGCCAAAGATTGGCTTTTGTCGAGAATATCATTGACGATAAGTCTGGCGAAGAAAAGAGATACGGAGCAATTAACTAAAAAATGCTTAAAATTTTACTCAGGGTCAAACCTAATCATTATTTTGTCACGTGGAGGTGATCATTGAGTTATATATAGCTTGTGTTAGCTCATAGGTTGCTTGCAAGAACCAGTCAACTCGCTTACTGACCACGTGTATAGCACGCAGGAGTGAATGCAGTCTTGAATGACTGGCTCTCTCACCTGCTTAGTTTGTGACAAGCTCCTTCCTGCCTGTAGTTGCTAGCTTGATTTGTTGCAAGGCTCTCAGCTCAAATTCACTGATTTAATAAAAATGAGCTACTGCTATACAGTAGAATTCCTTTAAACCGGCACTCGCTGGACAAGCTTTATATATTTTTTTTTTCTTCCGACTGCTTTAAGCAATTGATGGTTTTCCTTTTATGTCTAGCGTGTCTGTGAATTGTTTGTGGTTATTTGGGTGATATTAATCGGCAAACGCAAAGTCCCATGGGTGCCGGTTAAAAAGACTTCTACTGTAATTTAAAGTAATAACTGCTAAATACGCATGGCCCGAGGTAGACAAAAAATAATTCGGTTTCAGTTTTGGGGTCTGTCAGCTAGTGCTGATTCATCAATAAAAAATTTTGTATAGCATTTGAAATACATATTTTTGTATAGCATAAAGCAGTACTTCACGCCTCTACGAGGTGTGATGTAGTAAATGTTGGTAGTCGTGGCTGAAAGACGATATCACTTGTGTCCAGTAGAAGATAAGTGATTTTATCTCAAGTTCAATCCGAGAAAAAAGGTGTTTGTTAGGGTTAAATCGTAGCATTCATGCGCTACGAGGATTGACCAAGCTGCCGTCAAGCAGAACTATCTACTATTGTATTCTTTATTACAGCCATTGACGTTACCTCAATTTAGTTTAGGGAAATTCATCAGGAAATTTTAACTTGGCTAGAATACAAGGGTGAAAGTGTAAGCTATCCTTCATTTGCAATGTATGACGTAATCAGTTTACGCCATCAGTTATCAAATTACTAAAGATTTAGGGAATGAGTTTTTGTAACACCGTAAGCTGAACGTCTCGTAAGTTCGTTGGAACCTGCAGGTGTTCCTGGAGATGTGGTGTGTGACCATGACAAGACAGAGTTCAATCCCTCGTGCTGGCTGAACGATTCATTGATCTATGCGAGCTAGGTGTTTGAATCGAGTTGTCCTTGATCGTCTGTCGTAATAATAACCCTAGTAGCTCCTACTGTTGCAATTCACCTTTTTCTTTATGAAAACTAACCTGGGTTTCTTCTGACTGGACACGGCCCCTGGAGAGTGTCCTAACTCAGAATAAAACGTGTTACCAACATCGGCTAGTAGCTACTTTTTTATAGTATCTAAGAAAAGTGTGTGTATATATGTATTTATATATTTCGGTGTCTGTTTCATGTTTGACGGTGTCTGTACAAGTATCAGTATCGAGGGAATTGATATGTACAGTAGATTTATTTGTTCAACACTGACGGAAATTACAGAAACAGGTTGTACCTCATCTGCAACTCTGACGCAGGAGCTGGACCGGTTTTGGCTAGGAAATTCCCAGTACAAATAGCTGCTAAGGGCTTCAACAGATTGCTCGTGAAACGTCTCGTATTGATTTACGTATCTGTACACGTTTTGTATCTGGGGCTTTGAGTTGGATTAGTTCAAGGTATGAATCGAACTTCTGAAATTTTAATTGGACTATTTTCTTGCTTCACAGATATTTTAGTGGCGTACGAACACAACGTGCTATTACTCAGGGATGCCCAGTCTGATAACTTCAGTGCCCCGGTTCCCCTGGTGACACCTGCTTTGCACTTCCCCCACGGCCTCGCCTACAGACCTGGAGATGACGGCAGTGGGGGACTGGTGTTTGTGAGTGACACCCAGAGCGGGGAGGCCTCAGTCTTTGCGTTGGAGCTCTCCAACGATCACACTGTACGACACAAGGAACCCATCATCAAACGTGAGTGACACTACTTCTGTCTACAGTAAAATTGCGTGACAGATTTTCAGTTCATGTTGACATGTCGCCTACGTTGGATGCCGAACCTTACTGTTTTCTATGCCGAATGGAAGAAATGCAAGTGAAGGAACTGATTATTACTTTGGAATGCAGACGAGTAGAACATTTAATAAGTCCATTTCGATGCAGATTTTGACATAATCTGAGATGTCCAGTTATATAAACTGTTAAATAATCCATTTTTCTTACAATAAGTAGGCTTGATTTAACAAAAAAAATTGTCGGCCTCAATGACTGTAACTTCAGAGTAGTGTAAATTCGAAATTATGGTCTTTAAATGACATATGCCTTCATGGGGTTTGTTCTCTTGTTTTTGTAGATTATTTCTCATTTCTGACACGGTCTAGTTTTTCTAATTTTTCAGTGTTTTGTGATTACTCGGTTTGGGATTCATTCTGCAAAATTACCGACCAGGTACGTGCATAGGGAGACTGACGATGCATTTGTCTTGTCATTTTTTTCTCAATGATTTTCTTCGATCAAATTCTATAATCAATATTACTTCTATTTTTAAATAATTTACATACTTTCTTTTGTTAATATGGATTTTCTTACATTTCTTTTAAGGTTATGATTAGTTGTAGTGCTCACATGTACGAAAGTGTATGGCTGTAGGTATGTGTCTCAGATCTACTGCATGAGGACACATTGCAGGCTCTGTAGCACTTCTCTCCTACTGCATTGAGCTATTAATAGGTCCTTAATTACGTTGTCCAACACGTGATCCAACTTCACTTCATCTTAAGATATTTTTAGCTTCTAGACATCACCTACAGAGGTCTGATCTTAGTTACATCGTCCTTGAAAGAAAGATTTGATTACTTGGCATTAAAAGCATGTTTTAACATTTCGTTAGTTTATACTACTTTTCTCCCTCTAGGGGAATTAAAATAGGGATAGTAAACCACCTGACTCATTCTGGTGATGTAACCCTTTAGCGTTTTTTCGGCTATTAAAATTATTTTTGACATTTTTTGTATTTAAGGTACCTATGGAAGGTAACAAATCATAGCAACATGAAGCAACTATTGAAATTGAGAAAAAATCAAAGGCGAACATTTTCTTATTACATCGTTTATTTGTGCACAATAGAGAATCAGAGAGCCTTCACTTGAATTTAGACCGAAATGTGTAGGCAGTATGGAACATTATTTTTTGTATTCAACCCTTCGCTAAAGCCGCCAGCTGTTTACGAGTCATGTCAATCAGAGGGAACACAAGCCTCATTTATTTTTCGACCTAAAGCTCATTCTCTAGTAAGCCATAAATTGATCGTGAAGATTAATGCCACTCATGCGGCAATTGTAATTTGAAACAATATTTGTTACAGGGGCATCAACATAGTCTTTCTTCCTTGTACTGTACGAGTATCTCTGGCAGTTTCCTTCATGGTACGAATTTAAGAAACTGGACAGTAGGTAAAAAGTTTTCTTGTCATTCCACTTGAGAGAAGTAACTGTACTTCCTGTTTGGGTTTCATGTTCATCATAGGGATCATTTTGCAGTTTTGAAAGGCGACGGTATGGTACACTTGGTCGTTAAAGGGGTTAAAAAGGCTGCTCTTAAGCATATCTTGAGCACGTATCGCTGCTCTGGTGATATGTAGGATTGCAGAGCTCTTCACGCATAGATTTATAATAGGGCTGGTCTATGTTGTGTGTATTCTAGAAATTGCATTCTTCAGTGGTATTGCTTCTTCCTCAAAGGAACGAGTAATGTTTGTTACTGGAGGCTTGTGTTGGTTTATTTTTTTCTTTTATCCTTTTCTATCATTGAGGGAAGCTTACCGTCCAACGTACTTTTTGCACGAGTGGTTTTTTATTTCTTCTTCGTTATTCTTCCGTTTTTTTGTAGTGGTTATCACGAGATTCACTTGAATTTGATATTTTAGCAATTGATTTGTCAATAATTGCATACAAGGGGCTTATGTTTCGTGTATGATTTAAAAATGAGCGATCCTTAAGTGTGTTCAATTGTCCTTTCTAAAATAACATGGACAAGTTTACCCATTTATTCTTATGACTCGTGGCTGAGGGGTTATCGAAAATTAAACTGAAATTGCATTTTCTAGGTGGCAGTTGCTGAATAGGGGTAGATTACTAGTGGAAAATAATATTTTCATTCTCAAATATTTTTTATAGCCGAAGACGTAATTTTTCCTATCAAACAAAACACGTTTATTAGAAGCTCACACTAAAAAGGAAAAATATACCTGACAAGTTACCTCTATTCGTTAAAATGTATCCCCGTTCATTTTTTTGATATTTTTTTCATTAAAATCTGTAAAGGATCAGTTCGAACTATTTTGCATGAAGGCGTTTGTGCTCGCTTTTTGGCTTGTATGAAACAAAGGTTGTTGTAGGTCCATGTTAGGTTGTCTTAATGTGACTGCTCCAAATATACTTATAGTGGCAGACTCGGTAGCGACTAATGTACTGATGTCAAAATCGCATTATTGAGCGTTTTTCTATTGGAATCACTTTCCATGTTCTCGTACTGCATATTTCTATTTGGAAAACGTACTTGTAACTACAAATAAGTGCCAGTATATATTTTTTCATTTAAAGCTAACTCCTACAACGTTATGTGTCGTTATTTATTCATAAGTAAACGTAAGTTATGCTACGTATGTAAGGATCACTAAGAAATCGTCGCCTGCAATTTCGTCAAAGGTAGTTATCACAATGCTGACTGAGACTGAAACAGCATACAGAGTTCACGGAGAGTCGGATGGAAAAAAGTATCGGGGAAAAACTTTTAGATAAATTTTAGTGCTCAGTGATCCCTATTATTACTAAGTAATATCAGTTAGGATTTGTTCGTGGTGAATTTCACTTGTTAATGAAATGTGAAAATTGTCAAAGGACTGGCATTACTACAATACATCACCGTAACTAAAACTACATGCCTATCACAGAAAGTGAAATGCGTGCTGTTCATTCGGTCTATACTTACTCTGCGTGAATGTAGGTGCGTATTTATCAAAATCACCTTTAGTTTGACATTTTTTCATAACCTAATCAATTTTACCAACCTAATTAAACACGAATTGTACTTTATTTTCTGTTTGGGTTGATAAAATACGTTTTATTTTCAACCTTGAATTGTTATTTTACTGTCGATATAATTTTTCCAAGAACATGAACTTTTACATTATTTAATACTGTGTGTACGGAGGGATTTTGATTTTAAACGGAATTTAGGTTTTAATATTATTCAAAAAAAATTAAACCTTGTATCCACTCCGTGTTGGATCACTAAACAATCACTATCAACTTTTTCTTGCTAAAATTTCTTTTCATTCAAAATGAAATGACAAGTGTTTAACTGCGCTTAACGGAAGTCAAGATACTTTCTTTTCGTTGATTATAGATGTTAACATAATTTCCGAAAACTAGTGGCCATTTGTTGTTATTGCTCCTTCATGGCCATGCGTCGTGGTGCCTCGAAACATTTGAATTCATGTTTCCCTCTTCCTCCAACCAGGGTCACCGCAGAGGCTAAGCCACACCGTCTATAATGCTGCTGAAAACTCGCTGTTCGTGTCCTCGTTGGTCCCGGTGCCTGGAGTATCTCGGTCCCTTTTGTCCCTCGACATCACGAAACACTGGTCACCGGAACCATCCCTAGTTACTTCCGCTCAAATTGGCACAGTGCGAGGTATCACGCTGGACCAGTGTGCCGGGTAAATAAACTTTTTTTAACGTTTTTGTCATAAGTAATGAACCTTTTTGAAAATGTGCTCCAGTGAAATACGTTTGACGTCCTAAATCGTGTGTAAAGTAGAAATTTAAGATGTGCTACATTTGTTATACTCTGCATGCAATGCTTTCCAAAGACTTAGATATTATTTCATTTGAGGTTTAATTTGTACTCCTTTTGAATGTCATTGTACATCTATTATACATATACATAATAGTGTATTTCCATCTGTCTCTTTATCTTTCCCCTTTTTTTTTTTTGTTTGTCCGTGTGTGTCCGTCCCACTTCTTCCAATCTCTTACTGGAAAAAAATTATTTAACTGAAATCAAAACAAGTATTCATGTATTATAAACACTGTTGTGGATACCAAAGGCGTCAAATTACTAATAAATACGCAATTTTTCCCCCGTTTTTAGCCTTCTCCTACGCGGCTATGTTATCGGTAGATACGATACAGAATGCAAGTTCTGTATATAATCATGACAAATATTCAGGTTCTGATGCTACCACGAGTGAAACTGAAAAATGGATTCAATTTCAAAGATCCTTAACTGTACCACTTTTAAACCAAGGAATTTCAATGGGTACTATCTGGGCCATGCCATCGGTAAATAAAATACAGAATGGAAGTTCTGTATATGTTAACGAAAAGTATTTATTTTAAACAATTTGTTGTAAATATTTAATACAACAACTTTAATAACACAATCTTCATAATAATTTCATATTAGTCATTTGAATTTTGGAATTTCCTAATCAACAGCTTGTTCGCTGTTAAAATCCTGTTGTTGTTTTTTACACTATTACAGTCACCACGAGTGGATGTGCTAAACTTTTTAAGAATATTATTGTAATTTGCCATTTATTTACAAATACTTTTTGAGTTTCATTTCCATAAGGCTCTTGTGAATTAACTTGTAATATTTGCCCATTTCTAAAACGTGATGTGCGAAATTAAAATGAATTTATTCGATGCATGTAACTTGCTTGGGTAGCCCGACGATGCAGTTGGAGCCGCAACCGACGGTGTTGGGTTGCTTCAAGCTTCTTGAGACCTGATGTTTATTCATGACAGTAAAATCGGGTTTTTATTTTCAAGTCTATTACTCGTATTTTTCTTTATATAAATTTTTTACGCTTTCAGGTACAATAAATGTTGAATTGTGGTATTCTACATATTTCTCATCTATTATTTAGGCATGACATTTTAAACTTTACATTCTAAATTATTTTGTAGAGACCTGATACCGAATTTGAAATGGTTTTCATTTCTCCTATAAAATGGTTGCCATTGCTCATACTTCATCATACTGTGTTTGAAGAACTGTGTAAATTTGTGTACACATGTTTAAACAAAGTGCCATGACTTCGTGTTCAGTTTAACCGATTTCAGAAGTTTTAGTGCGAACGACAAATTTGCTGATCAATCGTGTTCTGAACTTAGAATATCTTATTTTCTTCGATTTTCATAGATTAAACGTTTATTCTCATTTTTTTAGGTTAACATGGTAACTTTGTGTTGAAGAAATGGAAGTCCATCAATAACCAGTTACTTCCACGTATATTCTAAGTTAACCCTCGAACACTGAACGTGGGTATAGTTTGCCCATGGCTAGTGATGTCTACACCCATGTTCAGTGCTCCAGGGTTAAAGGAATTTTTCTGTTATGCCTTTATTCGGTTCGATGAAATACCGCTGACACAGATCTTTACGTCCCGCAGGAAATTGTATTGGAGTGAGACCAGCAACAGCAGCAGTTCAGTGTCTGTGCTGCCTACGTCGTCATCCTCTTCGTCTGAAGCACGTGTTTTGCCTTTGCCAAATACTTCATCTCCTTCTTTCTATCAGGTGCGAGCGACATAGATATGCTGGAGCATGGTCACAATTACAATGATTTAGTTTTTTAATGTAACCTTTCTATTTAGTTGTAAGGTAACTTGTATGAATGGCTAATTTGGACTCAGTTTATTAGAAGTTTGGTATGTGTGTGCACAAGTTCGACAGTAATTAAAATTTTTTTTTTTTTGCAGGGTCTTCACTATGATGAAACCAGCAAATCGTTAATCATAGCCGTCACGGACAGTGACAACTACACTACCTCTTCTTGTCGCTTTATCTCTTATAGAGAAATTCGTGATACCAACGAGCAAATGTTTATCTCTGAATCTAGTTTCAATGGACTGGACTACGAAGTTTCAATCATAGCTGAAAACATTTCTAACTGCTATCCCTTCGCCCTGAGCACCGACCAAGACTACATATACTTCAGTGACTGGTCCAGAAATGGGGTGATGAGACTGAGCAAAACAGATTCAGCTGATCTTGTTAAGTTACTCGTTACTGCCCCATCCAAATCATTGGGACGATTGCGATTTGGAGCGTACGACATTTTGGCGTTGAATGATTACGAATTACAATGGGAACACGCTTGCAGCCCTTCGAAGTCTACCTCGGCCGCTCCGTCTTCAGCAGTCACGGACACGACTTTGACGAGTTTCAGTGACGTTTGGAAAACTGTCTCATCCGAAGAACCCATGATGAAACCTGTACCAGTAAATAACTATCAGAAAGACACCACGGACCTTCTGCCGTCTGTTGAAAAGAATAAAGATCGATTAAACCCTGATAAGGGATTAAAGTCTTTCAGCCCTGCTACTCGTACTACAGGTGTTGTGGTCAGGAAAGATGAACACCAGCAGCTTAATCGAAACTTAGTATCAATCGTTACTGCTCGTCCTGGCGACGATCCCAAACGACACAAAGACACCAGAAGTGAAGTTGCGTCTTCAGACACCAGTACTTCTAGGGTTGCAACTTTTCATCCGAGTGTAGTGCTTCAGTATCCTGACAAGTTTCTCCAGCAAAATGCTTATAAAATAGCACCTCATTCACAGAACCCTCTTGATGTTACCGACTCAGGAGTGCAACATTCCCAGCTTCAGCGTTCTGAAATATGGTGAGATTTCTGTTCGATTGATTTTTATTGGAATTTTGAACTCCATTTTTTGAGGCTTGCAAAGCTACGTGCTTGTCGGATATTATCGCTCGTAGCGTAGCTAATACTGAGAATTTCTTCTGAGGTTTGTAACAAATGAACGCGTAACCCTATTTTGGGATCTAAATAGCAAGCTTGTAGGCCGTGTGCACCTGATCTCTTCGTCAAAACTGCGTGTGATGCTATGCAGTGTAACATTAAATTCCTACTGAATTTGGGACATTTGACTTGGTCATGATTCAAGTCTTGCGTCCATAGTGAATTGAAAACTCATCTTTCGTGGTGGCTTGCAGAAAGTACATTGCTTCGCAGCATGAATACTTCGAATGAGACTTATTTGTATTTTACCACTGTGCCAAGTTTGTACTTGCACGATATTTTCATTAAGTAAACCAGCTCACGATCAGGGTGCTTGACTTTTAACCAAATCATTGTGTTGTGCGCTATTACGACGCTGCGGTTATATATCAGGTCATCCCATAAATTCTGTCCGAATTTTCATTCATGAGGTACCCACTTTCCAAGTTTAGGAACTTTTCGAAGTTTTTGAAGATGACGAACAGTTGTATGGTTTGAACTGAGAAGCACTGCCAATTCATCAGCTGATAAAGCAGGATTTTCTTGAAGGGCTGCTTCAAGAAGCTTTCCATCAAACTCAACTGGACGTAATTTTCAAGGGTGTAATCTCCAACTCTGAATTTTGCACCATCTTCTGCCATTTCCTTTCATTCACACATTCCTCTCCATAAACTGATTGAATGTTTCTAGCCGCTTTGGCTGCTGAATTTCCTTTCTTGAACTCATAAAGCATTATGTGCCTCAAATGATTCTTGGGTATTTCCATGCCAGCAGGGTTTTAATCAAACAAAATTTAATTTTGTTCTCTGAAATGAAATGTGATCAGTCTAAATGCATCTAAACATAAAAACAATATTCAGCTGCATTAGACATAAAATACTCATTAAATTTCGTTCAACTTGAAAAAGGTAAAATTCGGACAAAACTTATGGGATGCCCTGCTACAAAACGTTAAGACAGGTTTTAGCAGTTGCGTTCTTAATCGATGAGTAATATTATTTAAAAGTAATTTTTCAAATATTATGGACCGAATCGATGGTTACGAACTGTTAGACAATTACATCTTTTCAAATACATAGGAATTTGGTGCTACTATCATTTGATTGTTTTAACTGTGCATTATTAACGTTTTCAGGTTTCCTCAGTTGTCTCGTGAAGATCTAGTATTGACCATATTCGTCCTATTGATACTTTGCGCCTTGCTGCTCGTTATGACAACCCTGCTTTCGATACGTCAACTTCAATCCTGGCGCAAGTTTCGATCAGCCTCGTGTGTAGGACGACTAAACAATGGCAGGCGTGCGTATGAAGAAGTACAAAGTGATCCGGCGACTAGAGCGACTCGAAACCAGTGCGCTATTGACATCGAGCAAAATAACCACGAAGGTGCCAACGGGACTACTGACCTTATAATCGACTTGTCATCTCAGGATGATATTAAAGTTAACTCCGACTTACCTGCTTCGACGGGCCGTCGAAATAAAAAGAAAACGTTCGGCCCCAAGAATGGCTCCATCAAGCATCTCATTTCAAAGTCTTTCACCAAAGACGGACAGAAGGGCAGCAGTACCGGGTGTCCTGGTCTGCAGTCCAGCGATGGAGTCACTCTCAACATCGAAGACTGTTGTCAGATGACATTGTGCGAGACCGTGAGTATTCGTGTACTGTAGCCTTTGATATCTATTAAATCCTTGAGTGAGAAACCTTGCACCAATTGTTTGCCTAGCTTTCAGTTCTAAAGCAATAGGTAAATATTTTTCTCATTGCGTTTCTTGGTGTTTTTATCTTCATCACAGCCTCGCTCATCTGGTCATTCTTATCAGTTTTCACATAAATTTGTTTTAAAGATCTGCAGTTTCTACTCGCGGCAGGAAAGAGGGAGATAAGGAAGCAGTCCATGTCAAATTGAACCAGTAACACACCTCAAACTGAACCGTATCATACATCGTATTTTTGGTATAGAACCGTAGAAATCGAGTATGACTAATGGAACGAGCCGAGTTGTTCATTCTTAGATTGCTTCCCAAGTCCCATGCCGTCGGAGATCAATCACGCACAGGCACGAATGTAGGAGTAAAGTAGTTCGTAAATAAATCGAAGTGCGGCTAGTAAAGGGTGTGGCAAAAGTCGCATGACATATTTAGAATTAATTTATACAAAAATTACTTGAGATAGAAACGTCAGGTAAATTGCAAACGAAAGAAAGGGTTTTGGAGTTTTTATTTAAATAGGATATCATCTAAATGTCCATGTTAGTTTATGCACATGCGCATTCTTTGCGTAACAGAATCCATCACTTTTCTTAGCATCTCGGGAGGAATGTTGCGAATCTCTTGAGAAATGTTCTCTTTCAAATGTTCCAAAGTACGAGGCCTATTAATGTATACTTTTAACTTTAAGTACCCCCATGAAAAGAAATCCAAAGGGATGAAATCACAAGATCTAGGAGCCCAAGGAATATCACCAAAACGTGAAATTAATCGATTTGGGAAAATTGTCTTCAAAAGTTGAATTGATTCCTTTGCTGTATGGGCTGTTACACCATCTTGTTGAAACCACATATTCCCATCTTGAATTTGAGGTCTTAAATATTCTTCAATGAATTTTCGATAAGCTCCAGTTACAGTCGCAGTTTCTCCATTCTGATTTTCAAAAAAAATGGGGACCAATAATCCTTTCACTTGTCATACCGCACCAGACAGTAACCTTTTGTGAGTGAAGTGGGATTCCTTGGGCTCCTAGATCTTGTGATTTGACCCCTTTGGATTTCTTTTTATGGGGGTACTTAAAGTTAAAAGTATACATTAATAGGCCTCGTACTTTGGAACATTTGAAAGAGAACATTTCTCAAGAGATTCGCAACATTCCTCCCGAGATGCTAAGAAAAGTGATGGATTCTGTTACGAAAAGAATACGCATGTGCATAAACCAACATGGTAGACATTTAGATGATATCCTATTTAAATAAAAACTCCAAAACCCTTTCTTTCGTTTGCAATTTACCTGAAGTTTCCATCTCGAGTAGTTTTTGCATAAATTAATTCTAAATATATCATGTGACTTTTGCCACACCCTTTATTACTACCTTCCGTCGCCGATGACTGAAATAACAAATTACTACCCAATCCCTTCACCTCTGTTGAGGGATGAAGAAAATGGTGCGAGGAAAAGCAATGACGCATTCTCAGGAATCACGCACAGCCTTGATTATTAACAGTTCTAGTGGTCCACAGAGCGTAAATAATAGTAAAAGTAATTTGTGGTATGTAAACCGTTCAATAGAGAAGAGATGTAGATAACACTAATTGTTAAACTTCTTTTCATTTATGTAGTTGGTATTTTTTCAGATACGTTTGTCCAACCCGTTATAAATAAACGAACTTGCAAATTAAATGAAGAATCTTGGATAATGCGTTTTCATTCATTAACTTCAGTTGGATTCTTGAAAGCAATAATAATGTTGTATTTTACCATTTCCTAGAAATATGTCATGGATATTTTCTTCAAGTAGCATTTCAGAGCATTTTCATCGTCGTTGAGCCGTGAATCAATTGGCATTACTTGCACAGCACTCCTGAATCTGACTTGTTGAAGTGCTGTCTGATTTCATTCGCATAGTTCCGTACCAAGTTCAGTTCATGTTAGCCTATCATATTTTAATCATGACTATGCTTTGCTCAAGTGCTCAAGTTGACTGCAACCATTGTCAGGGTTGAAAATTTATGCTGAGTTGTGTGCTGATGTGGGCAGCCGTGCTACACCAGCGTACGCAAGGAAGGTAAAGGCTACCGTAGCAGCGGAACAGCGGCTGACGAGGACCAGACAACTCTCCTGGATGACGAACAGCACACTTTGTGCTGAGCGATCGTCTTCAATACGTCCCGTACGGGGCACTCGCACGGTATGCTTGGATGTTCTAACGCATCCCAGCAATGGCTGGCGGGGCCATCTGAGCTGCTAAATAAATATCTGGCTCCCACCAAGTAAGTCTTCATATCTGATGAGCCTTGGTATTTTAATCAGGATTTTTAAACGATCAGGTAAATTGCGTCGATAAAAAGGCTTCCTCGGATGATATAGCTATGGTGAAAAATGGACATAACCTTACCGAATTGTCTACTGTAACGCAGTGACTACAATTTCAAGGGCGTGTAGTTCATATTGATCGAAATTTTAAAAGCTTTCAGTTTGATTGCAAACAACGATGAAAGTTCCGAATTTTTTTACAATTTTCATGAGGCAAATTTTATACCTGGCTACCCAATTCGTATTAGTTAATCTGTTTTGAGGTTTCCATAGAATGGTAATTTCGTGCTCTTCAAGGAGTAATAATAGGAACTCAGAGTGCAGACGTTGTACTCGTATTTTCCTATACATTGTATACAAATATTCCTACTGCTTCGCAACTCTTATAAAAACAGTTAATCAAAAATTAATGTACTGCGTTTCCTCAGTCTAAATTGTTATTTAAGTGTCGTGTGTGCCAAAGTTGCATAATGCCAAAGTATTCACTTTTCATCAATATGCTTAGTGAGGTATTATCAGTCCGTGTCTTCGTACCCAAGAGAATTTGCAAACTTTCCAAGATGTTCATAGGTACTTATGGTACCAAGCGAAATTTTTACCGGGTTAGAACTAGCTTGGATCACATACGGTATAATTGTTTTAGAGTTCATTATTGCGTTTCTATGAAAAACTAAACACAATTATCATTTGTAAATCCTGATTTCTAGAATCGTAAAACTAGCTTAGGTCAGAACAAATTCTATTTAATTTTATGTCCCAATATTCGTGAGTTGTTTAGTGCACATGATAAACCAGGATTTACCGTCGTAATCTCATTATTTCTTTTAGCAAGTTTTGCTGGTAAAGCTTCCTGCTGTTATCACGATTTTGAGCTTTGTTAAAAATGTCGTAATTCAAGAGCAGCTGCTATTAGTTTGTTTGAATTATGTTATAAAGTCTCGGAATTTATAAAATTAACGATGTTTAGTTATAAGCTGCCGTGAATTATAAGTTAAGCGTACAGGTAGTACGTCTGTTTTCCAAATGATGCTCGATCATGCAGCTCAAGCTTGCATTTATTTAATAGCGATATTTCCTATCACTGCCACTAGTGAGAAGATTTAGTTATAGACTCGCAAGGTTTGTTCAGTTTGTTTTCAATCGCACGCTTAGTTCCACGTTTGTTTCAAGCTAGCATAGATTAAGGTTGCATAGTATGGACGACACTTCATGCCCTGGTAGACTTCATTTACGTTGCTTCGATAGTTCTCTCTATCTGGGTACGTGAGGAGTTTCTGGCTGCGTAAGTTTTAACTTTTCATGCTGGGTACTCACTAGTTGGGGGTACGAACAGTTTCGGTTTCAGTAGCGAATACGCACTTCAATCGTTTTGAGTTTTGTGAAATGGTGGCATCTACCTCATACAGTTATCTTCATGGGAATTACAGTAAATGTGACGGTATAGTTTTATGACCGTCGTATCCAGTGTTTGATAATCTATCAAATTCATCATTGAAGTCAAAGTGAGGTTCACCAATGTCGCCGAGGTGTACGTTTCTTTTGTTTAATTTTGCGTCCCTTTAAACGTAACTTTATTTTATAAAACGTCCTACTTTCATGGTGATTCTATGCCATTCAGTGTTGTTTTTAATTTACGGTTATCAACTGATGATTGCTCTTAACATGTTGATTCGAATTAAAAAAAAATTCTCTCAGATGTGCTTTGGAACGACTAAGGTAATGAACAAAATATTGAGTTTATCTGAGGGCGACAAATATTTATCCTCGTAATCGCCTTCTGAAAAATTGTAAATAATGTAGCCTTTTTTTAACGATGAGCAACCTTCTCCTTTTGGATAAACAATTTTCGTTTGCACCAATGATCTTAAATTCTTTTTTAATCACAAACACTATCTGAATCTCTTATAGACTTCAGTATTATTATCCGGCCAAGTGATGAAAGCTTAGTCCAACAAGGCAGTAGTTTCGATCTCTCAATTGTAAAGATGTTCGAAAGTGATAAATGCTGTCACGCATTCTTATAGCACTGGTACCCAGAAAGTCAAATAACTCGTAAAAATAGGAGAATTCAGTAACAGGGTTTCCATTTTCGATAAGCCTGTTATGATGCCCGCATAACAGTATGGATATCACCGAGTGACATTTCTACCTTTCAATGAACTCTGTGAGTATCTTTCTATGACGAGTTACTACAGCTGCTGATTTCGCCTAAAAATATATTACATTGAATTTTATTGCGGCAGTTCTGAAGTGTATTAAAATTATGAAACGGATAGTATTCTTGAGAATAAAATAATTTCTGTATGGCGCCTTTGGATGCACGGTGATGGAAATAACTTGTCGTGAACCCCAATGTGTGAAATCGAATTTTAGATTATCAACAGCTTTTTTAAAACTGATAAGGCTAGTTTGAACCTCGTTGAATGTTAGTTTTCGTCACTATCAAGCTTGATCTTTATTCAAACGGAAGTGCGCTACTTCCCTTTAGTCTCTCCCATGTTAATACTAGCCACACGTATTTCACTTACCGTGTAACGCGCTAGTTACAGCAATTGAGCCGAACTCCGAACTCATTTGAGTGTCGAATAACATTCTGTCCACTTAACTGACTTAACTTTTATAACCGGTATGTGCGTTCTGTTAAAAACGAGGTACCTCTTGAAACTTCGAGTTGAAGTTTAGAAGCTATGTTATCAAGCTGTACCTGGTTAAGTAATTTAAGAACTAGATTGGTAAAAATTTACAACTTTGATCCAACTTTTGAAATTAAATGCCCGATTCGTGAGATTGAAAACGTTCATCATAATGTATTGCATACCGTAGAAGTCATTAGTGCAATCAGTAATTGGTCTAGTCTGATGTCTTGGCCCATCGATATAATTTTAATCTTTAGGAGTTTCAAGTCTGATTCTCCTAGGCACGCGTTGACTCGCCTTCGTGATTTTATATCCAAGTACAGGTTGTGGGACCTACATAAAAATTTCTCCAGCTCTATGAATGCAAAGGTATGTTGTTGCCTTACTATACTTATGAAGTGAACATTGTTTTGCAAGGTTAGTGATATTAGTGTAAGTGACGCCCTCACAAGTTGTAATTAACTTCATTATTTGTACATATTTTGGAAGATTAGTTCCTATGTAAATAACTCCTACAAAATGCCTTCTTGCTTCAGGAATGTATTTACCAAACTTACGTCGAAAGTAGATTCTGTCGCTAATATCTCTACTTCTGAGTTGTCTGATTCTGAATGTCGGTGCTTCTTTCTTTGTCTATGCAGCCCCTCGTTTTACAAATCGATGTCAAGTTACCTTGCACGGCGGGAGTATAGCACTGATATAACTACTGCTAAATGTCTTTGAGTTATGAAACACTGCTGTAATCGATCACAACTGATACTTTTAGAAATAAGTTACATAATGTTTTCAGCTACAAACGTAAAGTAGAAGTATAGTACGAATTAAAATTGCGTCGTGACTTGCTACGTTCATTCCTTTAACTTTTGTTGTATCATACGGAATACAATAATCAACCCTTGCGATGGCAGACGCTCTCTAAAACTGTTGCTTTATGTGTAAGTTTGTGTCATCATACTAAGCTAAGAATGAATAAAAGACCATGATAATTTCAGTTTTTCATTGACCAAGATGTGAGATAAAAAATTCATATCGAATCTATGTGTGCAGCACAAGTTCCGGAATGTTCCTGCAGAGAAAGTAAAATTCATTCCGTTCAGAGTAGAAAACAAGTATACTTAGTTTTCTACATCATTTGTTAATAATTATCTGCTACTGCTGATTAAAAAAATACAGCTCTACTACGAAATAATGCTTTGAAATACGAAAACATCACAAATCTTGTGCGATTAAGGAATAATAAGATATCCGGATTATACATTTCCACCTGTCGGACATGAACATGGTTCCTTAATCATTGGGCGCCATCTCGTAACACTAAAAATTACACTGAATAACCGAATTACGAAAGAAAAAGCCCTCGACACACATGATTTTTTTTAATTTCGGCGAAACCATGCCATGCTTAGAGACGTCAATATACTTACATCCAGCCAGAGTCATTTTGGTTCGTTGCGTCACAAATCTACTTTGGGTAGGAAAATAGCCAGATCTCGACATCATACATGGCGCGCAGAAGCAGATTTCATTATTTTCATCATCACATGCAGTGACTATGACAGAGTTCTAGTAAACGAATCTGACAATATAGCATCGGAAACTAATTAAATACGATCTAACCCACCAAACACCTGAAGCCATTCAAAGACATAGTGACCTAATACCATATTAAAAAGTAATTATTTGAATTACGCTTGGGTATTCATATTACTTACCAGACCTCTAAACACGTTCACGATTTAACTAAACTCCAATGAGTAGAAGGCCGTAAAAATGATACCATAATTAATTTAGTCATCTGACAAAAAAAATTCTGCAGGCCAGAACCAATTGGCCCGTATTAATTTTTATTTGATAATAGTGCGGCATAATAAGTCAAAATTCAGCCGATTTCTACTGAATGAGAAATTCAATTATAAATACAGAGGCTCATTAACACGCTGTTCGATTCTTTATGCAAAATTACACTACATACGTAAAAATACGAACTTGCATTATGATACGAATCCTCCCAATGTACGTGGACAAACTATTATCAAATTCAGCTCACATGCTATTGAGTGTCACAATAACAACCGTTACAGTTCTGCTTACCATGCAAATGTGCAGAGTGATGAAGTTGACGGAAGGCAGGAGGCTCGCGCTAGACGTATATGCCAACCCATAGCAGCAGGAACAAAATTCCGAAGCCCATGAAAAATGAGGCAGCTATGGCGATGAGCACCTCCTGGAAGCGATGGATAAGATTAAAGCAATTGAAGCTTGGATCACCTTAACAGTAAAGAGCATTTATCATTCAAATTGTTACCGTTGGGTATGAAAAACGGGATTCGTCTTTTCGTTATACTAAGCGAAGTTTTGAACTACAGATTGAGTAACCCAACACATTCTAAAGGTTCTTACAAAAAGTTACAGGCAACATAAACATATCACATACTTTTCTTTCGTTAATTCGTGCGAAAGTACTTGTATTTATGAATCACATGCACAATAAATCTAAATGAAAAAAAAACCTTGAACAGTGGAAGAAAGGAAATTATTCTCTATTAGAATTCTTATGGGATGGCAAAAGAGATAATCCTACACCAATCCTTTACATAATTTGAACTCTATATAAAATGAAAGACATGCCTCTCCTTGTATAACTGGACAAAGAAAATATATGAGCTGCTAAGAAGACAACACTTTTTGAAAGTAAACAAAACGTAATGTAACTTACCTTTACAAAATCTCGTGTGAGTTTCGTGGAGGTGACTTCGTACACAAAGAACCAGGCGGTGAAGAAAATAGCAATGGACAGCAGGACGAGCGTCAAGTGTGGGAAGATGGAAGGATTCACAGGAGACACATAGCGGCTCATGGAATCAAGGCTCAAAGTGGATGCCTGCGAGAGATAAGTTCATTAGTGCGAAATTCAACTAATCAGCATTTCTATACATGAAAATGACAAGGTCGATTAAAATAACCAACTTAATCAACATGTGTTTGGAACAGTTAGGGTATTTCTGAACAAATATCTACTGAAGTCTATTACGAGGTTTAGATCAATCATATAAAACAGCAAAATCAGCTGAACATTTCTTAGACCATTTCACCGTTTTGGCGTTATTACGGAAATAAAAACTACGAAAGCTGATTAAACTTGCACAAGTAGGACGATTATCCTGCAAAGGAAGCTACTAAATTGAACTAGAAACTGCATTATCTGCATTAAAAAACATGATTTACTTAACTTAAATTAACTTCACTTGGACTTGAGAGCCAGCTTTGGTTGGGGCCTTTAATTCCGTCTAAAACAAACATACAATAGAGTGACATCCCAAAAATTTTCGCTTGTGTGCCAGAGTCGTCCAAGATAATTCCTATAAGGGCTACCGTGGGTCATTCCACGCAAAAGAACCAGCCAAGTGAGAGCATCACCTGGAGAGCCAGCTTGTCATAAACAGCCCTTCATACACGGCAGGTGGTCATACTCTCATCCGTGTAATGTCTCACGGATCAGTCTGTTGACTGTTCCGTGTTAATGTCTCATTCCATGAGTGCACTAGGAAGTTCTTCATTGCATCCACAACAGTCATAATGCATTCCTCATCCAGCCCAACAAGATATTTAGCTCATACAGAAGTCCTCTTCAACACACCCGACATTCCACTGTTTCCCTCCATACTGCTCACGAACCAGACCCATAAAGCTCTCTCGCTCGAGCTCACACATATTTACATTCTAAGATCAGATGTTCAATTGTTTCCTCTACTCTCCTGTTACACAGCATACATAACCTGTTATTTCTTTCATTCGAACTCCATGTGCGCCTATTAACACTTCATGTCTTGCATCTAATGGCAACAGGAGTTGGCCGCCAAAACTTCCATCAAAGAACATGTCAATCCTTGAGACATTCTTACGGGCATACCAAGTTAAGATGGTCTTCCCAGCCACGCAATGCTTCCATTCGTTCAAGCTATACTCTTGATAGTTTTTCAATTTCTTTTTTCATTTTTTACAATCCCACTCGTCTGTCACCTACATTATTTTTCAATATCTAGTCATCCATAGGTCTCATAATTCTTACACAAACAATCGTAAGGATCTTTGGCTCTTTTGCAAGCCCCAACAAATTATCTCCCAGACTTTCACCCAAATTCCATTCAAAAATTTGTTCAACCCACCTTTTATTCTACATTCTCTCAATTCTAACCTTATAATTTAATGCAGCCTTTATCATTCTGTCAGAAAAGACTACCCTAGATCCCCTCTAATAGCTTCTACAGCCATCCATTTTGACGCACCTAATACCAAATACCCTATCATATTCTGCAGCACCTCCAACTTTACAAGATCTCTTCAATTCACTGCCAAAACACTCGTACCATACATTACACTAGGTACGGCAATACACTTCCATATTCCTTTAACATATTCACACTTCTTTGCTCTATACTTGGCCATACTATTTAGTCTTTCCCACCACTATATGGCTTTTGCCACTTTCTCACCTTTTGCTCTTGAACCTCCATCACTCAAGATACATACTAGGTTCTTTTATTCCCTAGTTCTGCCCATTTTAATTGCTCAAATATTCCACTCTATCTCTGTTAGTCTCATCACCATCACCATATGGATAGTTTATATCCACAACTTTTATCTCCCAAAAATTTCATCTTGAAATCTCTACTATATTCATTCAAAATCTCAAACATCCTTTGTAGTTCTTGCCCTGATTGACTAACCACAACAATGTCATTAGCCTATAGGTAGCAAACAACTCAGTTTCTCCTCTCCAATTTGTAGTCCCAAACCACTCATTCTCAACAGGACATTTAGTTCTTCTGTGTATAAACCGAACAGTAAGACAGAGTACAACCTTGTCCAACTCCTCTTACACTGCTCACCTGCATAGTCTAAAAATTTTCTTACTGATAGATGGCACATGTCTTCTCACAACCTTTACACTGAAATTAATTCTTTTCAAGATGTTAAATAATCTCAAACGGTTTACTCAGTCATATGCCTTCTCAATATCCAGAAATGCCAGATACACCTTTTTATTCTTCTTTTCAATCTGTTCTTTTTTCAATCATGTCACATACTACAAACAAATTGTCTTGACTGCATCTATCTCTAAAACCATTTTGTTCTTCATGCATTACTCTTTCTTCTTCTACAACATATTTCCACCTTTCATCTAGAACACCACAAAAAATCGTATTGTGCTAGCCAGAGCAATAGATCTCAAATTTTTTAGTTCTATTATGTTTTTATGCACACCCATGTGCAATAAAACTAGATTACATTTGTTGCATTCATCTGGGACTTTTCCACTCCTCCATATACCATCCAACCAACATTTCCACATCTTAATTTAATTAACTCCCACCATGCTTATAGAACTCATATAGAATTTCATCACAACTACTAGCTTTCCCATTTATCATCTTTTCTAAATTAATTTCAATTTCTTCACCTTTTATTGGTAACTCATATACTCACTCTGTTCAGAATCATGTGAATTTTTTTAGAGCAAACATTGGCATTGTCAAAGTGACTCCTGCATTCCAAATTAGAACTTCAAGTAGGGACCCAAGTCACTCCATTCAAATCAAAACACAATTGCATTCTTCTCACTCACAAATTAATTGATCTTCAGGAGTCAGAGTTTCCATGTTAAGATTTAAAAGGGTTTATCTTCATCAATTTGGGTGTATTAACACGTTCCCTATGTGTTGGTACATATATGTACCACAAGGTACATTGCTGATAGACGTGTTGGTACATATGTGTACCACTGCTCAAACTGATGCAATGGCGAACAAGTGCAACCGTCGCTCGGAAAAGACCGCTAAAATATCAACCGTAGTGAATGTGTTAAAATTAATGTAGTACTACAAAGTATCAAGTTTATATGATAAAATACTACAAAAATACCAAGAATACAAATTTGGAACCCCTTAAAATATCTCTTCCTTAAATCCTAGTTTTTAGAAGAGTGTGTTACTCACAACTAAATACAGAAACAGTAGTCCAATTGACTTTCACCACCAACACAAACATTCAAAAATATAACTAGTAATACTGTAACAACAGATGCATCAACTGCAGTAGCTGGAATTGCCCTATGCACTTTTATACATATTAAATTAGAAATGGTAAAATATCATTCACTTTTTGAGTCATTGAACAAAATTCAGTAGTTTAATTGGTCTCATTAATGACACCTTTACAATGCTATATTCAAACTTTTCTTCATCTCCTTACATCATCTTAATTTCAGATATCTTTACAATGAAAACTATTTTCTACTAACAAAATGTTGTAAATTTTGAACACTTTTCATAAGTTCTATCTTTTGTTTCAAATAAATCTGTTGACTAGTGACCTTTCCCAAGAATGACATCACCTTGTGCTGAGTCTGGGAAGACATTTTCATTAGAAGTTAGGCCTCAAATTTGTCACCAGCAGAACTAGATAACCATATGCAATTACTTCAACCATATGCAATTACTTCTGCCATATGCAATTACTTCAACCATATGCAATTACTTCAACCATATGCAATTACTTCTGCCATATGCAATTACTTCTGCCATATGCAATTACTTCAACCATATGCAATTACTTCAACCATATGCAATTACTTCAACCATATGCAATTACTTCTGCCATATGCAATTACTTCTGCCATATGCAATTACTTCTGCCATATGCAATTACTTCTGCCATATGCAATTACTTCTGCCATATGCAATTACTTCTGCCATATGCAATTACTTCTACCATATGCAATTACTTCTACCATATGCAATTACTTCTACCATATGCAATTACTTCTACCATATGCAATTACTTCTACCATATGCAATTACTTCTACCATATGCAATTACTTCTACCATATGCAATTACTTCTACCATATGGAATTACTTCTACCATGTTTGAACAAAGTGTTGCTCTATTAAAATATTCCACTGAGTTTCAGAGACTCTCATATGTCTCATTAATAGGTTTGTCATAAAAGTCTAGACATTTTAGTAACCATAAACTGCTGACCATTCTTCAAAACTTCATTTTAGAAATACATACTATTCAGAATTCTTAATAATCTATACACTATTTTTTAATTTAAATTATAAACAACAAATGTTCAATAAAAAACATGTCCATAGTTAATAAAAAGTGCATCATAATGCTTCTCTAGCATCAAAAAGAAATAAATTATTCAGCACACCAAGTCTATCAATGTAGGCTCAAACCATATCTTTCTAGGTGGTGTAAATCCAAATTTACCAATAGTTTCTCCTCTCAAAGTGTTAACTAATTACTTAAATTTCCACCTCTTCTCTAGTTGTATCTTGTGTGTGTTGCAGATCTTTTTTTTGCCATCTTTGATCAATAACATTCAACATTGACAAGAAAAATATCTTCTCATAAAACTGAGGTTGTTGTGATGAGTACGGGAAGGGTCCAATATCTTTCTAAATAAAGGTATCTTCAATCACTAGGCTGGCAGTAACAGTTTGTAGTAAATTTACAAGCACATAAAAAATCTCAAAAATTAAAATTTTGATCATAATAGATAGCTTAAGTTTGATTTAGGACAGCTACAGCTCAGAAAAAGGACTAGTGACTTCCATAATGTCATACTTAAGGATGTTTTTTCCCCATAATTCAGAATAGACAATTCTGTAACAGGATATTGTTTAGCCCATCACTTGCTATTAGACAACAATAACAAATTTTAGGTTAAGTCTTATCAAAATTACCATTTAAATATTCAACATCAAAATTAGTGATGAGAAATTTTAGGCTATCAAGATATTTACAAGTAAAATTACAGTGCACAATATTGACAATATAAACCCCCTGAACTTAGGATTTTCCTTTCACAATTTTGTAGAAATAATAACTAAGCAACTCACACCAACAAATACTTTTCAAATATCTTTCACAACTCAGCCATGAAGGAAAAATGAATCAACAGTTCATGTATGTCACAATAACAAACTCTTATAAAGAAAGATCCAACAATAGCTCTTTAGCATTTGAGAGACCACATGCCAAATGATAAAAGAAATATATTTCATAGCATCAAGAATAACATTTAATGGCAGTAAACCTATTTGAGATGACTCAAGTGTACCAATCTATAATACCAACTTGTATGCCCAATAACAATAATAGTGATCTGGGTTTTAACTGAAAAAAAATTGGAAGCACACACCACTCTAGCAACAACACAAAGACATCATAATAGGCATTATAGCTTACTCAAAATCTATCTTTCTTTACAAGAATTCACTAAAAAAAATTCATTTCTTTAAGTACACATATACATTTATTGTTAATTAAACAATTATTACCCAGTCCACATATATGTTATATATAAACAATATACCAAAAATTCAGTCCTATTTGCTTATTTACCCAATTTTTGACATTAATAAATGGTTGACAAAATATTTAAAATGTACAATTACTTTTGACCAATTAAATTGCTAATTTGTTGTCCTTTATGCAATCTTTAGATTACAGTGACATAGGTCAATAATAAGAAAACACCATTGGAAATTTAACAGCTATTAAAAAACCTTGTCACTTAAGAAGAAATTAGAAAAATAGTAACACAGCTTAATGCTATGAATGTTCATTCCTTATATACTGGCTCATCAATTTATTAAAACTAAAATAAAATTTTACTTTCACATTGAAATTCATCAAATTTTCCAATATGTAAATTTCTGAGAAAATTTTTGAATCCAAAAATTAACATATTTGACTGCCAGACCATGATCAGTGAAGTACACAAAACTATTTTGCCAGCAGTAAAATGCTGCATTCAACTGACTGAGCTTGTATCCTAGATACGAGTACTGCAAATGCTGTAAAGCGTCATGGAATATTCTGAAGCACGACCTTGCTACAGCCAGAGAAGGCAGTGGCACGCATAAAAATGGCAAGTGTTTTGTATAAAAATAAAACCAACAGGTGTCTCTTTCAAGCAACCAAAGCCAATAGTAAATCTTTAAAACAGCCACTAATTTAAAAAAATATGGGTACTTGCATGTGAATTGCTAAAACCTTCTATGAAAGTCAATTTTGCAGTACACTATTATTACCAGTATGATTAGAATCTCACTGCAGTAGGAGAATAATCATAACTGCCCCACTAAGATACATTATAGAATGCAGTACATACCAAAATGCATTCCTTCTAAATCATCAAATAAAGCCTTAGACATTTACTAAACAATAAATATAATGTAACCCAGAACACAAGTACTCTCATTTCACAGCACTGTCACATAGTCCGTGCTCGGACATTTTTTTCATTTCTGTTGAAAAATATATAGTTTTAACATTTTAGCATATTACTTTTACAGAATAACAGCATCAATTGTTTCAACAAACTCTCCTTACGGTTTCTGAACACAAAATCCCGCTCATGATCAAGAATTATGTTCTCGAACTCAATACATACTAAAACAAAAATTAAATAAAGGTGGTAAAACTTGAACATGATATTTAAAAACAAATTAACTGGACATTTACCATTTTGATGTCAGCTTTGTCACGGCTCTGCTATACGAGTAACATCCGATACGCGTCCCGGCACTCAGCGTTCAGACGTCTGTCTGACCAATTGGCGACTAACAACGCAAGTGCCAACACAATCAAGAGAATGCACTCCAACACTCCAACGTGTATTAAATAATAAATTAGAACTTCTAGTGTTAAATCATCAGTAATTTTCAAATAAACAGATAATATCTAAGATTTATTTATCAGAAAACCATTTTATAGCCGATTCATTAATATATTCTAGAGATTAGCTTGCAAATTTAGGGTAATTTATACTTTTAGGGACTTCCACAAAAACGCCCGGAGGTAAACAAACAGCCAGTTTTGTGTTAGCTGTGAGTTGTATAGGAAATTCATTCAAAATATGGCTGTCGTCGATCCATCCCTCACCGAAACAACTTTAATGGACGAGGTTCTGAAGTATGGATTATTCCTTGGAGCAATATTTCAGATGATATGCATTGCTGCTGTTGTATTTGTTCCCAGCAAACACGATAAGAGAGTAAGTTTAATCATAAACTGACATTACTCCTAGAATTGTTTCTTAATAATGTTTATAAGTATTTGATACGGGTATTTATATAATAGAAAGATCTAACATATTTTCTTTTTATTGTGCAAAGTAACTGAGTTGTTGTTCTTTTGGATCTTATTTTGTGCTAGAATTATTTTTCTGTGCCACCACCTTGAAACAGGAAAATAGAATAAATCAATTAATCAAGGGAACAATTTTTTTATTCCTTGTAAGTTTGTATTTAAAATATTATTTGTTGAAATAATAATACCCTGAATTTGGTTAAATATTCATTTTCAGCTGATGCATTGATTTTTTCTAGTGGTTTTCTTTGTACTCAGCCCAGTCTTAACATCTTAGCAGTTATATTACTAAGTTTACATCACATTTACTAGTTAATGTCCAAGTTTGACTTTTTTTAATATTTGAAATTCAGGCTGAACTTCAAAAACATTGTCTTTTGTGAGGGAAGAGTAAGTGCAAAATTAATAAAAATTATTTCTGGGATTTTTTTTAAATCTTGCTTTAGAATTTCTTCTTACTGTTTTTATATGACACAAGGGAAGATTGTTATATAAATTATATTATTATTATCCATGCTGTAGAAATAATTAAAACATTATTTTCTTCATTTTATAACATTCCAGGTATTTTTATAGAATTTTTAAATTAATTCACAAATAAACCTGACAGTCATAAAGAGAAACTTAGAAGACGTTTTTTATGTTCTTTGCATGTGGCAGAAAAGCACAAAAATGTAAATATTTTTTAACATACTTGTGTTTCACAGGAAGGAGATTCGAGTGATGAAGATGGATCAGAACATGGGTCACCTCACACACCACACCGTTCCCATCCTTCTCATCAGTCTCATCACCGACGCAAGCATGACAAGAAAAAAAGGCGGTAGATAAACTGTTGAGGTTGAAGTGTGGCACTCATTGTTTTTATCACCAAGGCACATTAATATGAACTTGTTTTTTGTGTTTAGTTTAGAACTTTATAAATAACTTAGTCTTGTGAACACTTGGGATATATATGGTATTCTTTCTTTTATCTTGTTTCTACTTGCTTTGCCTGCCTAAGGTAACATTGTGTATTGCAGTACAGTTGTTCACAAATGTACTTACATTTCTATGATAGGTGTCCAATAATCAAGTTAATAGAACCAATTTGATAGTTAAATACAAAAATTGTGCCTTCACTCATGAAGGTCTTGTATGTCAAAATTTGTGAAAATGGGGAACCAATTTATTGGATGGCTTAAATCTCAGACAATTATTGTGCAATGCAAATACTCAAACACACTTCTTTGGAGCCCAATGTAACCAATGAAAAAAGATTTTTTAATTCTGTGACTTTCCTATAAATCAAATGAGTTAATAGTTTAATTTGGAAATTTACATGTATGTGCATGTTTGAGCCTACATTTATAGACTTGGTGTGTTGAGAAATTTATTTTGGCTTCTAGATGCTAAAGAAGCATTATGTTGCACATTTTGTTAACTATGATTTGTAAATTTAGATGAAGTATGTTTATTTTCATTAGTGGAAAAATTCAGCTAATAATTTATAACGCCAGTGCCCAAGGAATATTTTTTGAACTAAATGCTGAATTGTAGTTTTATAGAATTCAAAGAATTCTTGTTAATTTTTTTGGATGTGTAGATGCAAACAGTAATCTTTTAGCTTTTGAGGGTGCTGGTATATTTCTGTTTTGACTGCATAGTTTTTTACCAATTTTTACTCTTGAGTTTAGTTTGGGTGAACTGCTTTAGTATATCCTTTTAACGTTTCAGTTGTGAATCAAGGAGGTAATTTTGTGTGTATAAGATCATTATAGCGGAATGTCAGACAAAACAAAAGCTTTTATTGCTGTTGTAGGGAAAAACAGGTAAATACTAATGGATTCATAAATATTCTACACTGAACTGCGCTGAATATTTTAGGCTGTAGAGTAGCGACTTATTTTAACTACTGCTAGCATAAGTTATACATTCCGGGAGATTCTCATTTGAGAGCTTTAATGTTTAGTTCATTATTATTCATTGCTACAATGTTACGTTTTACGCCACTGACGTGGCTTGACGTCTAATTCAATATAATTAGATGTAAGTTCTGACTTTAATTGTATGAAATGTTCAGTTGATATTAAAAACAATAAGCCATCAGTGAATGTCTTTAAAAGCCCCTTTAAACGTCATATTTTTTTACTAGTGGAAAATGCTGTTTTTCCCTTATACCTGTGTTGCAATTTGAGACAAAATTAGAATTCTAATTTGGTGTCACTCCTAACATGAAAGAATAAGCAAGGTTTCAGTTGGCTGTTCTTAGCAGCGTGTCTTGTAGACTTGTACTCTCCTGAAAGATGTTTGGGTTGAGGGAAATTCTCGAGCTTACCACTGCCTGTGATTTTTACGTACCTTTGAGGTGAGGCTAGCTAACAAGCCAAAAAAAGCCTGTGGCCTGACTAGCTAACAGGAAGCATAGCCTGTCTTATATTTGTTCATTCTCAAAAGAAATAGGCTGCTACTCACAATTCATCTCACCCGATATAAAAATTGCGTGTTACTGAGAAGTCACTCATTTATTTTTGAATTTGATATTGTCTGTCACTGCTCTTCCTCAGAACATTTAAGCTTCAAGCTCACGACCAAATTTTTTTAATTTTAAAGTGATGTGAAAAACTTCAGTATTTTTTGTAAAAAAAATATCTTAAGTGTACCTATTGACCGAGTAATATGTCTTAGCTTAAACTACGTTTATCAAATAGGACAAAACAAGTCCGGCTTCTCCAACTACAGAAATGCAAAGAAAGAACGGGATAGCCCTTCGTTTTCAAGAATTAAATCCATAGTAGCCCCACCTTATTAGATTTGTGGGTCAACTGATAAGGCTCACACTAAAACAGGTTCTACTATCCCCGGTGACAGCAAAATTGACGAGGTTTGCTGAAATAAACAATGGAAACATGCTGTGTGCACCTAGAACTTTGCCTTTTTAACACGTTGACTCCGATTGCCTGATTGGTGTAAAACTTCACTTTGTACGCATAGTCACTAGAAGGATCTGAAAAAATTACAGAACCTAACCTAAGTGGTACACATACGTACCACTTCAGAGTCAACGTGTTAAATGAATGCGATTAGGTAGGACACTGGAAGGATAAAATCTCACTCAAAGATCCAGCATGTATTCGACCACATTGTTGCTAAGAAAACAAGCTACAATGATTATTTTTGAAAGCATAAGTTACAGGAAGTGATAAAAAATTGGCTAAAAGGCGAGGGTATAATGCAGCACAAGCGAATAGAAGCAGGCTTGATCAGCAGCGCCTGACCACACCAAATATAATTTATAAAAATAAAGTTTAGTGGGACAACACTGTAATAACTTAATACGAAACTAATTTGCTAAAATGAGTAGGTATAATAAGTACATGTTTTAATGGCAGCTCCAAATTTCTTATCCGAATTTGACTAACATAGCAGATGAGCTGACAAAGACTCCTTATACTTTAAAAGTCTTAAGACCTATCTGGGAAATGAGAAACACTACTTACTAATCTATTTTGAGATTGCGACACAGAAAACGTGGTCTAATAATACAAATAGATTACAAACAATACAAAAATGCGGTACAAAGTGATAATTGAAAATTCTGAACGAGACACATAATGGAAGAAGGTGCTCAAAGATTAGGGTCGTTAACTTCTCTGTGAAGTTGATGATGCTACCTAATTATGTTGCATCGCTTTGAAGACTCTTCGTAGTTTTAAGCATTTCGTTGTCACAACTTTTGAGACCTGACGAATACAGGTTTAATCCTTTGTAGTGACTCAACTAAAACTTCCAAGTATTAACTTTGCGAAAACATCAACGGGCACGAGCTTTATTATACATCTAGTATGGTACCTACATTAACTTTGCTGAAAAAACCGTATAATGACAAAGAGCTACTGCAAATAGACGCTTGTCTTGATTCAACATATTAGTTATTGCAATTGGCATGAGCGAGTTATAGTGGAAGGACAACAACCATGCTTTGTGATGAACAACGTCGTCCATGTGTGATATTAAGACAATTTCATACCGAATCTCTAGCCAGGACGGACACAGAATCGTTCGGACGGGCGCGTTAGTCTTGCGCTGGCCAATTGGAGGATAAATTCATGATTTGTTACTTAACTTTATTGCGATTTCTAATGCTAGCTTTATCATACTTTTGATGAATAAAATAGAGGCGAAGTAGATTGCTCTTTTTTCGCAACAATAGTTCATAAAATTAAAAAATTATTCTATGCGCCACTGGCGCAACGTAATTATTCATTGTGGGTGTTTTCCATTTTCAAGCAACGCAGCGCGCGAACACAAAGTCATTTCGTAATATCATAAGTTCCTGTAAACATCTTGAGCCTGCCAGGACTACGTGTGCCTCGTTATAAGTCTTAACAGCTAGCAAGCTATTAAAACCATATTGATAACAGGACGATTCACACTTAACGTTAATAAATATATTAGTTTCCGCCCTGTAAACTTTCAATTTTCTCCCTGAAAAAAAAAATCGTCTTCCAATTCAAGAATCAAGCCAATCAAATAGTACAAAATTGGAATAACTAGAGCAATAACAGCAATTAGAAACAAGCGTACTGAACAGAATAACGCCGCAAAATTACTGACGATATACAACTAAAAACCACACACACTCTCAGTTCCAAGCTACAGATAAAAGAACTGCAGACGCATGGAACCTGAAGTTGTTTTAAAAATACTGAGAATTCACCCATTATGCGAAGAAGCACTCAAATATTTTACTTCAGCATCAAACGTACTCGGAAGAAACTCCATAGTTGAATGAATGCCTGACTTCTCTAGCAAATACATGCCTCGTATCATAGGCCTTATTCTATCAATTATAGAGAGCATTGTGTAGAAGTACTTAGTTGCATGTCCACTACTTGGGGTACATGCAGCTAGCGAATATTTTTTAGGAGTTCCTGGACACCCATGTTTCATGATGACAAATTTCAATGTTCCGAGGTATTTAGAACTCCCACAAAGTTGCCCGCGTGGGGTCGTTATCACCCAACTTGAAGCCACCGTTTTTCTCCGTCTGCAAGTACTGGCCGCTCGTATTTTTGATGGCCATGCGGTTAGCCTCCCTCAGCTCAATGTGGAAACCCTCAGGTGAGGGTGAGTCTGCAGTTAGACCATCACTACCAGCTTGCCAATAGCCCCCACCAGTCTGACCTGCGGGGTATAAGTGCTGGAATCACACTACGTGGAGGAGTTAACACAATGAAGCTTTTGAAACTTCGACACAACTGAGGAGATAGTTTGTTAGCCTCAACTCTGAAAAATGAAGAAGCATCTTGTTAAAGAGCTCTTTACGTTTACAATCATATTTTTACCAGAAAAATTTGGCTCGTTTTTAGCCTGAAACTCAGTCTAGATAACGTTTTCTGGCTTTCAACTAAGCAGATATAAAATTTCGTGAGGCATAGTTCGAAAGAATATTCTTTAAAACACTTATACCAAAAATATAAATTTGAACATTCGTTACAATATTAAACAAACAAATTAAAAATACAACATCAATGAACTTACTTCCTACGAAGCTTGGATACTTAAGGCATACTTGACTATGGATAGACTTATGAAATTCATTAAATAGAAATCAAACCAGCCAAAACTTACTCTTGAAGAACACTTGGCCATTTTCACCGCGCTCAACGGTGATGGTGTCGTACGCTGCTTTGTTGCACTCCAGCTTCGAGCTGCCCACACGGAAGCCCACGAAGCCCTGGTCGCATTTCAGCACGAGGACTTGCCTGCTCACACACACACACATTTGAACATGAATGGGTATTGAGATTTGGACAGCGTTTTCAATGTCTAAAAAACGGGTTCTTCAAGGTTGCCGCTTTGCTGCTCCTTTGATTTTGGATTGCTAATTTCTATACCTACCTAGCTTTAAGAATAATGAACGAATTAGCTAATTTTAATCTAAAAAAATTTCTCCTGAGGCAAAATAAGGCAATGTGCCTCGACAGAAAGTTTGAAACCGAGAGTCGTTACTGCAGAATGCAGTACGTGAACGTGTTTTGAGTGAAGATTTAGATGTAGTAGAGAAAAAACTTCATTTCCTTCAGGAATACACGACATATATAATGGTTTTTAAATTCTTAATGGTAACATCTTATGATTACGCTTCTAGCGACTGTTCCAGCCCATCTTATGACTTGCGGCAGAAGCCCAAGTCATAAGACGGATGTGTGTTGCTCTGGAGTCTCGGTAAGAAATGCCAAAATATACATGCATAACCAAGTTGAATAAGTGAATCCAACTCGCCTTGCACAACCGTGTATTGACGGGGCAAGATGCCAAGTCGTATACATGATACTTCGAAGATCAGGTAGGCTTTATATTAAGGAATCAGCCAGTGGATCATCTCAGAAATTTCCAAAATGAAGGATTTCGCTGTTTTCAAATTCATTATTTTTTTGTTTCTGAGAGGCTCTCCTCTCCTTGTCGAAATAGAAACATTATAGTGACTCTGGTACATACCAAACCCTGATATAACTTATCTATGCCTCTCCATAACCCAGTACGTTTAATGAAATGATCCTGGTTTTATGGTGCTTATTCTTAAAGCATCACATAAATACAATTACAGGAACAAAATTTTTTTCAGAGAACCCATTCCTGGTTTCGAGACATAATTTCACAGAAAATGCAATTTTTACTGAGATTGATTGATGAGACCAATTGGGTTGGGTTGACCTGTTGATGAGGTAGAAGTAGAACCTAGCGCTCTCATCGTCAGGACTGTCAGCGTTGGCGTAGAGGTGTCCGCTCTTCTTGCTGGCGATGAACTTGCCGTTGTTGGCACGGAAGGCGACCGAGCCGTCCGCCTGCCACTGGAAATCGAAGAGGGCGTTGGAGGTGGGCTTAGCGGCGTTAGCCTGGATGCCACCGCCACTCTCCAGCGTCCAGTACTTGTCCTGCATCGTGCGCACGTACCTGAGTAAGGCCACGACCAGAAATCAGAGCCATAAAGAAGCATGCAGATGGATTAGTATGCTCATATCATACATTACATGATCGCATGCAGCGGTACACAAGCATTCTTGAAACGTATCACGAATGGTACTATGTATCAATCAGAATAATTTCAAACACGTAGCAGCATACATAAAACGGAGTAAACCATGGAATGAAATCGGATACAAATATCGTAGGACTAAAGTGCCATTAAATACTGTGATTGCGTATGGTAATACTTTTAATACGCATTATACTACAGTAGCTGATGAGCCAATTTCATGAATTGTTCAATTACACCAACAATTCATTGAAGAGAAGTGAGTCCATTAACAATGTGATTTTATTACAATGCAAAGGGTTTAATCAGCTTATTCGATCGGAGATTGCAATACCAATGGTAGGGAGCACCTTAACGAGAATAAACGGAAAAAAATGAGAAATCATCGAAGATCCTCGTTCATTAGGTCAGTTGTACGTCACGCTGGTCTCGACTGTGAGTATGTAGTAAAAAAATATATCTATTTAATTAAAGTCAAACTCGTAATAGCCTCTATCACAAGTATTAATTTGAGTAGCACTTGGCAATGGCTACTGTTGTACTCGTTCAGTTCACTCTCGATTAATTCAAATCTGCCTCAAACAGATTTTTTATCAGTTTGTATTCTACTTTCAACTGCACCTAAAAACTTATAATGAAGTACATAGACCTTTTCTATCACCAAGTGAAACTTTATAATATAAAATTGAAAGACGAAAATTGAGTCGACAGCCCAGTGCACATATTAGTAAACTAGTTACAAGTAATAAGTGAGTTTGTGCGTGTGTGCATGGAGTCATATCACAGCACAAAAATATATTTATATGTACGAGGAAACATTTATAAGAGAATAGTTATAAATTGCAAGCTTGCAACACAGTCATAGCAACTTCCCTCATATAGTAAATTAAAATTACTCATCAATAGCACAACACAATACGCAACATGAAATAAAACCAATTAATTAAAATTAACATTGTTTATCAATAAAAAATTTGCCAAAAAATATGGCTGTGATTAAGAAAGTAAGTTATTAACCAAAAAAACTAATTAGAGCCGTGTAGCAACATACGTAAGTTACACAAAAATTGAACATTCACTATAACTCAATATATTATAATACGTACTTCCACTCACGTAACATCCACCATGAAAATAGATCACTCTTTAACTGAAGCCCTAACGTTAACGATATAACATCAATACAATGCCAAGGTTTGTCTCTCACCAGCGCCCGGTATTGGCGTCGAACTCGAGCTGGTAACGCTCGTGGTCCGATATTTCCTCCTGGTTTGCAGTCACGTCCACGCCTGCACGAGCACAACAGGATCAGCAATTCCAAACGCCCAGTTAGCATCAAATTTATTCAAAAATTAGTTCTGCAGTTGCGTAGTATTAGCTGCCGTATTGTTGTTATATTCAGTTAACTGACGAACGCTTGGCTATGTTCTGATATATTCATGAGGACATTTGTGACTAAGACGATTATGTTACCTAATCCACCAAGGTTTAATTATCAATAGCTCTAATACTGGCCGTTTCACACAATAAAGTATTAGTGAATATGCACGTGTTTCACCACCGTTTGATGTCAATACCCCAAACAAAAATTATTTGAGATTGCTATCAAAATAAAGGGCCAAGCGCTCCTGGTCATTACAGGCTCTCAGATCAATCAAGATTTCGCTTCACGATAAAAAAAGGCATAGGTAGTTAAAAAAGAATTTCCTGAAGCGAACTTATTTTGATTAATTTAATCAAGAAGCAACAAAACTGCAAACAATTTTAATATTTCTGTTGGAGGTAAGAAGTAAAGCGTGAGGCGATAGATTAAAAGGCCACCTCAGAAGAGGTCGCTTGCACGATACGCCGGTTTCTTCGCGTAATTAGCACAGGCAAGAATACGGACGCATAACCTCAATAGTTTTTTACAACATATTAACAAAAATTGTGAATTTTGATTTAGCTCTCATACATGATGAACATGAACTCATTAGGACACATCAAAGAAGAATAACTACAACGCTAAATCTAGCGTTAGACTGCTGTGGTCGAAAAGAAATTTTCTAGCAGCGCCATCTGTCGTGAGGTGGCAAGGGCGGCAAAGAAAGAAGCAAAAGCATGGATAGTCGGATAGAATATACACGGCGGACCGGTTTGTTCACATGCAAGAAAGCAGAGCACAAGTCAGCATGTGGGTCAGTGTGTGACTAAACACATGTTCCATCTGCCGGCCGGCGTAGTCACTGTCATCTTAACTCAATTGCTTTTATACCTACGACGGAGAAACGGTCCAATATGCTTTCTCTGTTTCTAAAGCGTGTGAAGAATAACGATTCGAGTAGTCATTTTACAGTCATTTCAGTTCATCACCATGCTTCTAGAGAAATATTTCTCTCCCTCTGCTGCTTCGAGTGTCATTTCGTGCTCCTCTAATGATTATAAAATCGTAAGATTAAGTACTCGATATGAGCGTCACTGAACGAAATAACTTCATTTTCCGCTCACCAACATGCAAGATGACAACTTGTCTAGTTAGTCCTGAAGCAAGTCTTCATGAAAATGCCATCACTAAACAGCTTTATTCCTTTTACTTACTTAAGAAGTCTTCAGATACCGAAGGATTACCAGTTACTTCCATGCTTCAGTGACGCCCGGAATACCTCTAATTTTCTTTACCTTTCCAACCGACATGCAAATGTAATCTTCATTAAAACAGTCATGAAAACAAGGGATCCAATTACTAGCAATTACTAGGCATGGAGAAGCTGATGCATGAACATTTTTAATTGCTTTTCAAATATAGTTAGCAGTATTTTATGATTCCTATTACTTCACAGAGACGTGAACACACTTGATCGTAGGAGTCCTTGAACAAAAAAGTAGAACAAAACTCGTGCCGATATAATCAAGAAATCCCAGCGCAAGAAAAGCGGGTCCCGGGGTAAAATTCTCCAAAATGACACTACTGAAGAGATTCACGGACCACGTGACTCTCCATGAAAGAAACCCGTGTTCATCTCCAGCGAGAGCTAAATCCCCAAGTGCAACAATTCTTCCCAACGCAGTTTTCTAGAGTATCTAATTTTCTAAAGGATTTCTAATTACTCTTACAGTACAGGTGGAGAATTAGTTTTCCTTCCTCACCCCAGAGAAAATAACAAATACACTGAAATTTACAGTAAAATAATAAAATATTTCGATTATAGTTTAAAAACACGAGTAACAATATAAAAGTCATCCCAAATACTCCATTATAAACCTGACAAAGAAAAAGATTAGAAAATAATGGTTTTCAGTCTACAAAAGACATTTGGTACGAGACTAAGAAACGGTTGTCCACTTAATTCTACAGTGCTTTTTAACTCACAAAGCGTGAAAATGAAGTTGGGTGAGCTCCCACTATTCCCCTTGTGTACTTTTTGGAAAAAATACTGTTGCCAATATCATATTTGGCTGAAGCCGTTCTGTAGTTATCGCTGTTGCTTTTTGTAGTATGTAGTCCCCCTTTTCTCACCGCCTTACTGAGGTCTGCGTGATAACTCCTTAACTCTGGTACTCGAGTCTGTACCTTAGTCATCCTTCTAGTTCAGGTTTGCTGTCAGTCTCATTCCGACAGGCATGCTCAGCTTTATACACGCTATCTTTAAATTCCTAATTTTCGTTGCAAATTGCCTTTTTGTGACGCAACCTACTTCCATAAAATGACGCTTGAGGACGCATCAGCCACACTCTTTGAATAGCCTATGTCAATTTTGAAGTATGTAAACGAATTGCTAATGTACGGGATAATTCAATAAAATTTAAACTCGCGTTCAACATCTACCTTCAGTTAACATCGATCCTTCGACTCAAACTACAAACAATTGTTGCGCTACAATAGCTACAATACAAATTAATATAATGGATAGTCGAATATTTGTTCGAGCAACATACACGATACACTAAGATGTGCAGTTACGTCGCAAGAACAGTCAACACAAGAACTGTTATTTAATACTCGGAAGTAACACGAGTCCAAAATGTGTACATGATACATAAAAGTCCCAGACAACAATTGTACGTAACAAAAGAGTCAAAACAACCGCACGCAGCCACAGCAGTCATGCAGAGCGCTATCAGGTGGCATGAGCGATGTCTGTCATCCAACACCAGAACGCGGCACCCACCAGCGCACTTCAACTACGCATCAAGACACAAAACTCTACCACACTCCCCTCGGAACAGACAACTTCTCATGTCTTTTTTACGTCTCTATCCTTTCCTAACAGTGAAGGCTGGCTGCGCGCCGCCGCTAAATGTACACTCTACTATAGACCGTATGGTACACTCACAGAGCTCCATACATTGACAGTGGTCTTCAGTATGAAGGTGCGGGTGCTGATTCTAGTCGTGCATCGAGGCACTGGGGAGGGCATGCCACACGGAAGTACTTTTACTCCAACTGTTCTGATGGTTGTTATTGTGAAAATACGGCAACTATTTAACGCTATCCTAGATGTCAGCCATTAGTAATAGTCATCTATATGGTGATCAAGCTTGTCATACAAAACGTAAATATTGAACCCTATTAATACCGTTTATATACACACTATTAAAGTATATTTTGATAGTCCAATTACCGATTCAGAATGAGCGTTTGAGCCATTCCACTGACACAAAGAGCAAGTGATGCTATTTGTATCCGATTAGTTAAAAACGGACACTTGTGGTCGAAAATCTATGTCTCTCGTTTAGCACTTATTTAGATAATTGACAAACAAATGTAACTTTACACCAAAAAACAGCATTCCATTTAAAGCTAGACGCGACTGTGTTTCTAGACGTACAATTTACACCTTGCTTCGTAACGTTTCAGATAATTGAAAAATCACTTTAATAGCGACAGTTTAATACTGCTACCTTATATAAAAACAAACTATAATGATAAAATATGCGAGTATAGATGCAACGTAACAAGAAAAATAAAGAACAGCGAAGGAAGGGAGAAGAATACACCCTTAGAAATGAATTTAGTGCGAGCACTGAAGGCGACATATTATTTAGAAGAAATGACAAAATCATGTTGAAAAACGCTCACAATGTTCTTTTGTAGAACACTTTAGAACATATGAGTTATACGCATTAAATACTACATTTAAAAAACGCCATGGAATACCTTACTACACAAATTGAAATTTCTTCAATTTTCAGCATGCATAATGATATAGTGTACAGTTCCCGTACAGTGTTGTTAAGCTTCATACACATTAACATACTCGACGTGACGCACGCATAGAACAAGTAAAGCAGAACCCCGCATAAGTTCTTTTCTGTACCTTAAAATATTCAAGATATCAATCTGCCCATTGCAGTAATGACTGGATAAAATCATAGCCTACTACAAGGGACAGTTCTTGTGAGCGACACAGCTACGGTTCTAGTGCTGTAGTTGTGCACGGGAACATCGTGAGAATAAGAGAAGCTATTCAAACGACCACATACGCACCCTGCTTCACGGAAACGTAACGCTGGTTGAGGAGGGCCACAAAGGAGGCCTGGGGAAGGGAGTCCTCGAGGGCGAAGAGCTCATCTTTGGTGACCGTGTTAGAGCGAGACTTGAGCACTGCCCTCGACCCAATGGGGGACAGATAGTGACCCTGGCGTAGAAGTAACCACAAATTAACAGCTTCCTATGTTCGTCCGTAACAATGAAGTGTTTCTTACAAAAAACAACACTTCAAGTTGCTAACAGCAACGCTAATTAAAACCGATCAAGTTTATTTCGGTAGGTCGTTTATCACGAAACACAATTCTGGTTCGATTCGTTGTTGCAACACAGCTCATTAAATAGCACATGCTGCATTTAAGATGTACATTGAAATTTTATTAATTTAATTTGCTTTCTTTATTCAACACTACTATAAAGGAAGACTCTGTAATTAAGTTATGTAAATTGATGAAACTTACAAGTATAAATCAAACCTAGCTGAAAAACGCCGAAATAGTCGCTCAACAGCATACCTAGAAAAAGTGAAACGGTCAAAGATAGATATATGGATATTAATGATGAACGTCACTTTTCTGGCACCTCGATTGTACTTGACATCAACATTAGTAGTAAAAATGACTATGATCGTGGACCTTGTTCACAGCGCATACTTCTGGTACACCACGAACCAAGATCCTAAGTAAGGTATGAATCTTCTAATGTCTTTGCAGCAAATTCATGACAAAACCCATACACCTACACGTTCGTAGAACCGTCTGATTTTAGACTTTTGGAGAAGTCTAACCCGTATTTGATTTGCACTTTTGAGTCTACACTAAATCATACTAGTTCTTATACACTCAAGATTTGTACCCCAAATTCCAGTCTCCATACCTAATAATTTGGAAGGAGAGAACATCATTAGACACAGGTGTTTCGGTGCTAGATATATAATAGTTCTGCCTAGCTAACACATGGCGTTACGAACGAACACAAAATTTCCTCGCGCGCACACCTGATGATCCCGCAGCGCGAGACTGCCATGGTGATACTCGATGCAAAAAAGGCATTCACGCGTGCACTCCTTTTTGAGCTTGCCATCCTTGCAGAGGTACATGTTGTTGCACGTGTGGATGGCGTACTTTTCATCCCTGTACTCGAGAGTGAAGAGGGTGTCTTCTCCCCACGGCACATTGGCGTCGAACTGAATCTCGTCACCGGCTTCGGAGAGGTGGGCATAGCGCTTACGGCCAAGGGAACGCAAGTTTACCTAAACAGAT
>VCRD01000253.1:0-34812 GCA_006783055.1 Trinorchestia longiramus
TGATTCTTGTGATTCTTGTGATTCTTGTGATTCTTGTGATTCTTGTGGCTGTGTGTGCACTGTGTGATTCTTGTGATTCTTGTGACTGTGTGTGCACTGTGTGATTCTTGTGATTCTTGTGACTGTGTGTGCACTGTGTGATTCTTGTGATTCTTGTGACTGTGTGTGCACTGAGTGATTCTTGTGATTCTTGTGACTGTGTGTGCACTGTGATCCTTGTGACCGTACTGAATTGGTACATATTTGCTACTAACCATTCATTTAATTATTATTATTTAATTATTAGCGTATCACTCCAAGAACATTAATAAATATCATTATTTAATTATTAGCTTATCACTCGAAGAACATCAAATAATTATTATTTAATTATTAACGTATCACTCCAAGAACATTATTAATTATTTAATTATTAGCGTATCACACCAAGAATATCAAATAATTATTATTATTTAATTATTAGCATATCACTCCAAGAACATCAAATAATTATTATTATTTAATTATTAGCGTATCACTCCAAGAACATCAAATAATTATTATTTAATTATTAGCGTATCATTCCAGGAATAATTACCCGTTTCTCAATTATTTGAAGATGTATTACTAACGAGCTGCCTGTGAGGTATACCGAAGTGTTACTTGCGTTGGTGCTTTGTAGAATTCTATTTATTGTGTAGAAATGAGTGATACGCTAATAATTAAGGTCATTTCATTCTATGAATAATTGAAGAAAGTTCCATTAATACCTTCAATGTCAGTCATTCCGATAGTAAACCAATATTATGATGTTTCCCAGTGAAAATGATTTCAACCTGATCCATAATCCACTATACAATGTGTCATCGTGACTAACACATTGCAGGGGCTGGCAGTGCGAACATATTAATCCTGAATGACTAACTCATCACGGATTGCTTGAACAAAAAGAGACAAAAGGCAATCTGTTTGACAGCCGCCACGTGCTTGCGGCCAAGCAAAGCCTCCCCGCAAGCACAAAAAGCTCTCTCATCAGAACCCTTTGCCTGCAAAAAGCAGATGACGCAGGTGCTCTGCTTGCAGTCAAATACCCACGTGAAAGCACTGCTTTCCAAAGCCCACTATAAAAACATGCATTCCGGTGCACGCTTTGCCACAAAATGCTGGTCTTTTGAATGGGAAATCCGAGCAAAGAAGGTGCAGTGCTCGTGCATTGCGTGCGTTCTGCAAGCTCCCTCGTGAGCTTGAAAAATTGCGCTTGGAAGCGGCGTGCGTTGAATTTTTTGTGTTCCTCGACCGCTTTGTGAGGAGTCCGCCCTGCGTTAGTCGTGCTTTCATTGAACAGGACGAATTTAGAGCGCAGATTACAGAATCAGAGAGGGATCACGCAAGCACTCTTTTGAAGCAGCGAATTCTTGGTCATACGACAAATTCCACTTGCTTGTGCATGCGTCTACTTGCAACACTGCAGCTCTCCAGTGACAGCTCGGATGCATCCCAATAGCTCCAGCACTGAGTCTTGTTATCACACCTCCTTTAAATGTGTACTTTAAATTTCAAACACTTCTCTTGAATGTTGCTACGAGCGTCCACTCGTTGCTACTTAAAGGCATATTTTAATTTTTTGGCAGGTACTTGTTTTTTCATGGCAAAATGCTATAATTCTTTCACTGTAATGGTTTTTCATAATCTTTCGAAATAGTCAAGAAATGAAACAAGTTGTTTTCAATCGATGACCTGAACCTGTAGTTTTAATACACTAATGATAGAAAAGATAAGCCTTGTTCTGAAGTTTATTCAACACACCTAAGTTTTCCTGTTTTTTTGTGCTAATTTTCCTAGGAACTCATCGTAGACTCATCAGAACGTACTGTAGAAAACTTAACATGCTTATTTATTATTTATACCACCAGCTTGGTCGACTGGTGAGCGAATCTGCTTGCGAGCGGAATGACCCGGGTTCGAATCCCGCTGCCGACATGGTTGACGCGGCTAGAAATACGGTATGGGACTTGGGTAAACAATCGAATAATTATCGAAGTAATTATCCGACCCAAGAATGGGCCCGAAGGTTCGTTCCTATAGCCTCATTCTATTCTATTCTTCTATTCTATTCTATTTCTAGATTTAGATAGGCCTCGTTTTTCTCATTCCCTCTTATATAGTCTCCTTCACCCTCCAATCCTTTTTCCCCCTACAGCACTAAAATTTGTGCTCCTGTGTGATGCTTCTACTTTCAATTCTGTGTTGTTCAATACCGACTATACACCACACAGTTCTCGACTCCTTCATACACACTGAGATGATACTCCTCTCCCCACACAGACTGTTGACGTCTTTATTTATGCGTACGCCATTTGTGATCGTAAACTAATATTCCACAAACTATTCACGTCTTTATTCATTTGTACTTCATTCGTGATCGTAAACTAATAGTCTACAGACTATTGACGTCTTTATTCATCTGCATTCCAATCGTGATCGTAAACTAATGTTCCGTAATAATGGTATACATTCATTCGTAAATTAAAAAGTCTTTTTTTTTTGTCAACACTGGTCTTTCCTGCATAGGAAATAATATATTAATTTACCAACACTACTATTTCATAGAATAAGAACAGAGTTTCACTTTACAATACAAGCCTTTCTCAAATTTTAACTCGTGGTATATTTTGTCAATATTAGTCCAGCTTCATTTTGTTTTGTTGTATTGCACGTCTGTAAATCGTTACCCGTAAACCTAACTACACTAAAATAATATCTTTTTACTACGAAATCGTTTGTCTTGGTTAAAAACCAATTTACAGATTATATTTATTATTGTTCTTTCCCAGTAGCGTTCGTTCGAAGTCAATAAAACGCAGCATTTGCAGTTTCAGTATTAATAGCATCTTTCAGACAAACTTCATTGATAGTTGTATTTATTGTTTCTACATCAGCTAACTTTTCCTAGTTTCTGTCTCATTTGCAACTGTATTTATCCTTCCTGTGTCAGTTACCTTATTGTGACTTTCTGTTCTATTAGCAGCTGTATTTATCCTTCCTGTGTCAGTTACNATGTCAGTTACAGTCGTAGGAAGGGACAACAGCTGTATTGGGCAAGCATGGAGGAACTTGCGTTAGTGAAGCCTGCGCTAGCATCATATTTATGAGACACGGATGAGAGCTGACAGACATGAATGATGGCTTCATTTACCATCATAGAATTTGGACTTGTTTATACGGACTATCATAGAAGTAGGTAAAACAGGGATAAAAGTTGTCTTTATTTGACGCAAGGAACAGAAACATTCGTCGACACTGAGCATAGTTGTAATTGTCAAGATTTGAAACCAACTTCTGGAAAAACTATTATATGTACATATGTATAGGGTACGGCGACATACCTTCATTTTTTGCGCAACAAAAAGTAATGAAAAGAGAAAGTTGTGTTGCCGCACCCTGTATATGTCAAACAATGATTTTCTATAATTAGGTTTCAGTACATTTCTTATCTGGCTCCTTGAAGCTATGACACCGCTAACTGTTCATACATGCCTATTTTCATAGTATTTCTAATTTAACACATAAACTGATGCCTAAACTGATATTTCACATGCGCCTCAATGTCCAGTTATCATGTTTTCTTTCTTTCAGAAGAAAACATGTATGAACGTTGAATTAGAGTTTTAGCCTACAATAATGGTGAAATCATTCGGGGTTATGAACAAAACTTTTGTGAAACACAAGTAAAATCCAGATGGTCAAGCTCATTGTATTTGTAATCAAAAATTGAACTGACATTCAAAATAGGAAACTTCCTCGTTGGTTAGGACAGAAAATGCTTAGATTCTGATTCGAGGTGTAGAACTAGACGTATCGCGTTTGCGCTCATGTAAGCGATTGTTTTGAAAGCAAGTTTAAACAAAGCTTTTCACCAAAATTTAGCTGTGGATTCAAAGCTTCTAGTTTAACTAAAATAGATGTAACCAACTACTAACAACGGGGTGACTATGATGTTGAAGCCACAGTCAACTTAGAAAATTTCTATTTGTTATTTCTCGTCTTATTTGTCATACATGCACTCAAAGTTGTAAGCGTACTGAATGATTTTGCATCCAGTTATGAAGAATATTTGTTGAGAAATGTTCATGTACACTGGAAGTCCGCAGCGTCTTCATGCAAAAGCAGGCAAAGGAGCCACGTGGGAAAGACTGAATCAACGAGCGGGCGCTGCACAAGCTCGTGAGACTTGCAACTGCCTTCGTGGGAAGAATCTTTCTCGAAGAGACGAGTAGCATAATGGCTGCGACTGGAGGGTACCTCTGGATAAAGCACACGGGTGAAAAGAACTGCGAGAAGGAATAAAGGAACGAAGGAAAGCCACAATGATGTGCGCGGATAATAGAGTGTATGGGAGACGGCGATGAACAGCGACTATGTGAGAAGAAACAATTTAAAAATGAGCCGCAGAAGCAACAAGGAGAGAGGGTCAAGAAGAGAGCTAAGAAGGTCGGTTACAATGCACTCAAAAAATGAGTGAGAAGCTTAACCGTCTTCGCTATTGAGTGGATGCAGCTTGTTCTCTCTGCTTGAGAACTGATCAGCAGAATCAAAGCCTGGTGACGTTGAGCAGCGATTCTTGAAAATCACGAGCTGTCAAGTCTGAGTGGGATGTTATTTCTCCAGCTAAGAAAGATTATTCATTGGCTTCATTGTATATTTTCTATGGAAGTCTATGAAGGAATGAGTTACTACGACAGTCATTTGGTGCGATAATAAGCGACGTTTTAATGCGTTATGTGATCAGATTCAAGGATGTTTTGAAATTTAAATTAGAAATGCTGAAAAATGAATTCATAGGTCGAATTAGCAGCAAAACGTCGTCTGTTACTGTATTTACAGCTGAAATTAATTGCTCTGTTAGCCGTTTGAAACGAAAATCATTTGTATTGCGCTCTGACTTGTCTACTACATTGCGAGTTTCATTAAATGCCATGTATTTAAATAACTTACAAAGTCATAAATATCTAAGCTGTTGTTTCCTTTTAATTTAATTTTAATTGCAAATCTTTAAGTTCTCCTCATTTCAAACCTCTTTTCCTCCTCCTTTGTCTTCTCAGCTCTTTTTCTACCATCTCCTACTGCATTGCTTCTTCCTCGTTTCTCTACTCTAGTTTCCAGTCCCCTTAGCATCTTTTTTTCTTCCACTTTTCTCTTCTGCCACTTCGTTCTTCTCTTTATTTTTCTTCCTCCTCCATCTCCCACGCTTGACCACATCCCTGACCACCTCCCTGACCACCTCCCTGACCACCTCCTCACCACATCTCCGACCACCTCCTCACCACATCTCCGACCACCTCCTCACCACATCCTCGACCACCTCCTCACCACATCCCCGACCACCTCCTCACCACATCCCCGACCACCTCCTCACCACCTCCTCACCACATCCCCGACCACCTCCTCACCACATCCCCGACCACCTCGTCACCACATCCCCGACCACCTCCTCACCACATCCCCGACCACCTCCTCACCACTCTCGGCCCCACCATTCATTGTCGCCAAAAGCGACGGGCAACAAAAATTGGATGTTTGTCAACAGCGTGGGTCCTTGGAGACGCGGTAAAATGCATCAGGTAATTACAAACTGCATTAGGCATTTTAATCTTCTTCTTCGACCTAAACAAAAAATGAGCTTTAAAAGTTCACCCCGTTAATTGCAGCGTCTGTAGCGTCATCATCAACAGTGGCGCGTAGTAACCGACTGTAGACAGCTTAAACATGCCTTGCAATTTCTTCCTACACTCATATTATAGTGATCGCTTCTACATTTAACACGAAATGTTTTTTCAAATCTTTGATGCTTTTATTCTCCGCGTGGAGAGAATTTTTCATACGTTTTTCATGTTTGCCAGTAGGAAAGATGGAAAGATTTACACAACTAGCGTTCATAAGTTAGCTTCGTGAAGTTGCATTTATTTGTTTTATCTGTTTGTTCATAAAGTTCTTTATTCTAGAGATAACTCCTGACATTACCGAAAGTAATCTACAGTACACTTGTTCTTCTATAAATCTAGTATTCAGGATAGTTTCAGTCATTAAATTCTAATAATCATGAAATCCACTCATTAGGTATGATGAATATGACTCTAAACAATCCCATAAGTCTCCATGTTTCTAAAAATTATTTTATGTAAAATCTAACTGTAATTGTTAATGTTACATTTTTATGTTAACCACATTCATAGATGATGTTAACCAAAAACCTTGAAATGAACATGATGAACAAACCTTGTGCATACAAAGAGTCTTCTGACTAGGTCTCTGTATACCTCAACTGTCACCGCAGCCTCACAAAGAAATCATTTCCCACAAAGCACGTAGAAAAAATGTTCACGTCTAAAAAGTGTCAGGTGTTACATGTGGTAGGCGCCGCTGCAACACAAAGGACAAAGCACAAAACTGCAACAGCCAATGCAATCAACTGACGATGCATCTGCAACTCCTTGCATTCGAACCCTCATTTTTCCGGACCCAAACTGCATTTTTCTCAATCATAATCCAAACCCAACACAAGGTTTCGCGCTTTTTTCTGCCGACGTCCCTTTGAAATTATTATTTTTATCGGGTCCTTTTCGAAGGATGAATTTTTCTCGAGCTGTCGTAAGCGATTTTTGTATAATCAAGCGATGAGAATTCTTTCGCTTGAATGCCTGCTGGGTCCATCGATGTTCACCAGGGCTGCAGCGCGGCCATGGCAATGCGGTTTTTGTGTGTAGAGTGCATCTTTATTTCAGATTCGTCGTTATTTTTCCTCGCGTTTTTTCAACTAAGATAATCAGGATGCGTTTTATATTCTCGCATGTTCCACTTTGGCTTCAAGTTGTATCATTTCAAAATGTTGCTGGAGTTTTCAATAATCCTTTAATGAGATACAGACCATAAGCACTCGCCCAACAATCTTGATTTGTACAACTCGCCATTTTATAAGCCATGATTACTGCTTCACAAGATCACGCTCATAACTTCTTCAAACACACTACATAAACTGTCGTATTTCACTACACCAATGCAGGGAAACAGAAGCTTGTTTGCGGCGCCCAGAACAGGCCTGCGAGTGACTCGACTACGGCCAATAACTCGGAGACGAGGCGGCTACTCAGCTGCTTGTCTTGCTCCTTTTAAATGAACCAATGCAAGGTGCTAAATGCTCTGAGTTACGTCAAAGCGGAATGCAACCCTGGAAACTTTACCACATAAGCCTTTGTTTTACTTTATACGAGCTTTTAGCTTTCATTTCCAATACTTCTAGTAAGAAATTGTTAAACAATTTTGTACTTCTAAAATACTTGAATTATTCTGATACCACATAATTATTATGATCTCATATTTAAATCATAACGACAATTTGAGTAAAGTACACAAAAAAAATTGTTTTTTATCTGCATGGTTTCATCGCCAAAAAAATTTATTAGTATGCTGGTGTCTGAGTAAAAACCTAATCAAAATGAATGTATATTTCGTAAGTGTTTTTTAAATTCGTATACTAGAAATTTGTCTCAGTACTTACAATAGTTCGTTGTTTTGATTGAAATCTATTTTTTCATATTTCTACCATGAAATCATGTATCTATGATCAAAAGGGGTGCATGACTCAAGTTTACTTTTATTTTCAATGAGGATAAATTACTAGAACTGTCAGATAAAAATAGAATTTCACTAACTATTCATATATATATATATATATATATATATATATATATATATATATATATATATATATATATATATATATATATATATTCACATCAGGCGTTCCTATGCTTGAGGGGAGATCTGTGAGCCAATATATCTTCCAGGCAACAAATATTCCTTCTGGCAATACCAAAAAAATTAATTATCTGTACGGAGACAATAGCAAAGGAACCAAACAAACACACCAGCTTCAGTTTACATGGGAAATATTAAGTGCAATGTACTAGGTCTAAAATATCCCTAAAAAAATTTAAATGGCACTTCTAATGGCTGGTTTTAGCAGCCATGTAACGAATATCCAGCTTACACTTATTGCTTTAACACGTTGACTCCGATTGCCTGACTGGTGTAAAACTTCACTTTGTACGCATAGTCACTAGAAGGATCTGAAAAAATTACAGAACCTAACCTAAGTGGTACACATACGTACCACTTCGGAGTCAACGTGTTAAAGAAAACTCGATAATAAGTCGAGCCTTGTTAATGGAGACTCTATCACAGACTGAGCTGACTGGCAGGGACTTAATTTACCAGTAAGTACAACTGTAACTCACATAGTAGCATTTTCAAGTGTTTGAATAGTCTCCTAAACTCAATAGCATATGTTCCAACGCTCATTTTTCAATTTACTGCTCATTTCTGCAAGAATGTATGTTTGCATGCGCCTTGAACTATACCCTTTTAAAAGCGTTGTTATGTAGAAAAATGCCTTGAAATTCTGTTGAATGTTACCTTTATTTTTTCTCCTTAGTTCCTCGTTATTGATAGAAGTTTTTTTAGTAAGCGCCTCACACACACATTTGAATTCATTACTTGTAAACGTGCGCCAATCCTAGAGATGACATCGAATTTACCATTTTATTATTAGTACATGCATTTGAATGGATGTTAATGTTCATCAACTTCTTTAGTTTGTTAACGACCGACTGGAGTAAGAAAAATATTTTTGTAACCTCGAAGTGATAGTAAATGATGAACTTGTCTTCACCTTTGAAAATAAATTTTAAAATTATTATGGTGAAAAATGCTGGTAATTATGTGATTAAAAATACTGTTTGCAAATATTCCAGCGTGGTGATAGATGATGAGTTTTCCAAATAATTTTCACATGTTCTTGCAAGCACTTTAGAAACAAGCATAAACAAGCCGTGCATGCGGGAATACTAAATTAAAAATTCTGACTCCTGTGAAATAAAAACAGCCTCCTCATTACAAAACAAACTATTCTATTATTTGCTGCTTTACGAATTTGGGGGATAAAATACGAATGTGCACAATACTATTTTTAAATATGATATAATAAAAAATAATATACCAAGTTTAAACCTACATTTATAAAGTGAAGTTAGGGTACGATTATATTCTAATGAACAGTTTATTGAATAGGACATGGTTCTCAGTTCCCTCGTTACTTGCTTTCTTCATACTCTACATCTCCTACGCACAGTCCGTCATATGGCACATAGCATCTTCATACTCTACACCTCCTATGCACAGTCCGTCATATGGCACATAGCATCTTCATACTCTACACCTCCTATGCACAGTCCGTCATATGGCACATAGCATCTTCATACTCTATACCTCCTACGCACAGTCCGTCATATAGCACATAGCATCTTCATACTCTACACCTCCTATGCACAGTCCGTCATATGGCACATAGCATGTTGACTGTAGCATACGCTGACTCGAATGCATGCGCGTATCTACACCACTCTTGTTGCAGGTAGAATTTTCTGAAATCTAAGATGTTAGTCGTCTGGTACTCTTGAGCTGGCAAAAAGTTATTGTCAATGAACGAGCTTGCATTTATCCCTCATGCCTGAATTAGTTACGTTGTCGGTGCATGGAATAAACTGTGAAAACTGACTTAAAATATCAAAATTCATCAAAAATCTTCATTTTCATCTAATTATTGCGAACGTAATGACTTAGAATTTAAGCACCGAAAAGTATCTACTATAATATCATTCACTAAATAGTCCCTATATTAAGCAACAAATTTCATTTTTCCATGCAGCCTGTCAAGATGGAGGGCACGCGGAAATTATTAAAATATGATTAAATTTTATTATTCTTTAATTAAACGTACTCCTCTTTCACCGCGTAAATCACCGCATAAACCACCGCTGACCTGAACATTTGAACTGAAGGAAGAAAGGCGTTATTCAGGCGAGGTCATGGAGCAATAATTACAGCAGGCAAACTCTTGTGCAAGGCAAATGATTCACAAATACGGCAAATTTATTACTTATTCTATTAATTTATGCCTTAATGTTACCACTTCAGAAGCTGGAGAACATAATGTATTTTTGTACGCCCTTAAACAGGCGAGATAACACTCTTGTTGTAATGATGCTCACTCAGGCTGCTCTGCATGATACAAGGAGTGAACGATCAAGTGTGTGAGGTGTAAGGTGACCAAATTGTCGCATATATTACTACAGTGTCAGCTATAGTATGCCTGTAGCAGGCTTGTGAGGTATGCCTGTAGCAGGCTTGTGAGGTATGCCTGTAGCAGGCTTGTGAGGTATGCCTGTAGCAGGCTTGTGAGGTATGCCTGTAGCAGGCTTGTGAGGTATGCCTGTAGCAGGCTTGTGGGGTATGCCTGTAGCAGGCTTGTGGGGTATGCCTGTAGCAGGCTTGTGGGGTATGCCTGTAGCAGGCTTGTGAGGTATGCCTGTAGCAGGCCTGTAAGGTATGACTGTCCAGGCAAGCATGGCGAGTTTTTTGATGTCATTATGTCATCTCTGAACTCGAGCTGTTGTGCCGAATGAATGAATAAAAAATGCAAAAGTCTACGGATTTTAAAACTAATATTTAACTATAAACTTCTGAAACTTGACAATAATTGTTTTATTCATTCATGCCTTCCCATTCAGAATTAAATTTGCACACCCCCTAGTCATTAACTATTTCTATGAACTAAGATTTTCGTTCACAAATAAAAGGCAAAATGTTCATGGGATTATAGCATAAATGAAAAAGTAGTCTCTAGGTTTAGATGGTTTTGCCTCATTAAGCTCGGTTGTCAGCCTATACATAGAGTTATTATTCATTCTTTTCTAAGAAATTAAGAAGATTCTACTCTCCCAGAGGGATACCTCATTTCATCTTCATTTTTGTGTGTGTACGGCGTCTAGAGACTGCGAGGCAGTTCGTCATTTGTTAAAAATCCCATGATGCTGTAAGTGGATATTTATTTTGGAAAGTTGAAAATACGTATGTTACATGAAATAGCCGCTCCATTTAGCGCATGAAAATGTGTTGTAAATCCGTATAGAATCTCAACTTTAGATTGAATCATCATTTGCCACTACGTCCCTCTCTACTTACATTTTGAATTTTTCCTTTTCGATCACAATAAATGCACACTGAGCACCATAGCGTCCCGCTTTATATCGTCATAAAATATAGCAAATGGTACTCAAGATAAAGAAAAGCAGAACCAGAACTGGGCCCTGGCGACACCTGGCAACACTCATCAGTATCACACATTCACAGTTTGCTTCTCTGCCAAGAAACAGAGTCAAGGTATCCTGTTTTTCACAAGGTATTTTTCGTTGGACTCGTATTTACAACTAACTCCAGCGTTGTTTCTTCATTTTTTAACTTGTATTAGAATTACTCGTATCCTAGTCAGAGAGGCTCGCTCCTTTCTTAACAGAGAATTTGTTTCAGCTGCGTGAACGCTAAAATTCTTTTAGAAAGCTACTTGAATTAGCCACGGCGTTGCAGCTGTCACCAGATAAAAAATTCTGCAATTTTTCTGTATCAAATATAAGTGTACATGCAGTTATCGTAAGGCTTCTTATCTGTGTAATGAAGTTCTTTCGTGCCCCCAAATTAAATGAAATTTAGTGCATTCTTGCCTATGAAAAAAATGCGTAAAAAATCCTACCTTCAAACTCTTCCAAGATTTTTACAAAAACTCAAGGGATTGTGGAGAGAAACATAATTAATATATTCTGAGAGATTTTACTCGGATTCCAGTTTCTATAGAGTACACCTTGAAAAACACAGACAGATGTCCGTATTGAAATCGTTCAAAATTCCTCCGTGGAGTTTCTTAAGAAAACTGTAAGAAATGCAGTCGTGTTGTAAAAAATGGCCATAGCTGGCAGCTCACACTTCTTTGTGGCGATCAATAGAAGAGCTCACTACATTTTGCTTGTCTTAGCGGCGCTCCTTCCCTTCTCCCTTCGAGCCTCCTCCTTCTCTTCCTCCTTTATTCCTTGCATCCATTCTGTACTTATCGCAGACTTACTCCAGCTCCCTGCTTCACTACGGCCTTCACTGTGTCCTTGCTTCTCCCCTTTCCCTGCTTGTTCCTCTCTTTACTCGCAATCTATTGATCTTGGTAGCGAATGTGTGCAGCATCTCCAGTAATAAAAGAAGCGAAGCTTTAACTACTCGTGCGAAGGAAGGGACAGCGCTCATCACTTTTAACTCTTCTTTCTGTGTCGCCAGTTTTAATCGTAAATACTGAATTGATGCTTGTACCAACAGCGGACTTTACGCACGAGCGTAGTTTTGTATGTTGCTAGCGTGAACTCGCCGATTCATGTTTTGCTTCAGCTCACAGCAGTTAAATGTCACTGCTCAATATTTCTATAATGAACCCAAGCTCTAACTGGTCGTGCAGTTGAGATAATTTTTTATATTCGGCTATCGTAAAAGCTTGCATGATATTTTAACATTTACCTCTGATATTATGATAGTAGTTTTCAAGTTTTGTTGGGCTGACGTTATGTTAATGTCTTTAAAAAAAATTATTAAACGTACACGAGAAAGCCGGCAAATGCATCTTCGCTAAATACGTGAGAAAACCTGAATTTTGGCGCTTGTCGTGTGCGTGTTCAATAGCTTCATCTTTGTGGTATTTAACATGGAAGATATTTTACAAAATAATTATTGATATACTTATATATCATCATGTATACTGCGTGTTTACCTGTGTAATTTATTAATGACATACGGTTTAATACTTGAATAAAATCGGTAAAACAACTTCCGAGGCTGAATTGAGGTATCTTACCTGGAAGTTGCATTAATTTCAAGATAAGTGAGTAATAGTCTGTTCATTTACACGTTTATTTATGATTAAGTTCATGTTAATAAGCGTTTTACAAGCTGCTTGAGTTTTTGCATTACATAATGCAGTGTGATCGCCCTTCCTGACACTGCTTCACCTGAAAATTTGTGTACACAATTTAACCTCACACAAAGTCATAGCAGAACTTATATATTTAATACGATCACAATCTTGTGAGGGAATACACATACACATCTATTTACTCAAAGTGATAACATATCTGTAGAATTTTCTAGGTTTGCGTTCAGCTGATCACATATATAGCATATGCCCACAAGCGTGCGTGTATGCATCTATTTAGCTTGACCACGATACCTAGACAGTCGTATGTACATGTATCTGCCCAATACAACGACGGACATATACACTTTAGAGCGTTCTTATGCAGTACCTACTCAATGTGACTGCGAATATTTTTGAACTTTCCCCTATCTATAATACTGAACACAGCACCAAATTTTCACACATCCTACATGCACGCATTTATTGAACACGACTCCAAATTCGTACACAGCGTACGTACATACATACCTCTACAAAATATAACTGCATATTCGTATACAACGTACGCGCACGTACCAACTAAACATGACCATATATTCGTAAACAACGTACGCGTACGCACCTACTAAGAATGATCACATATTCGTACACAACGTACGCTAACGCACCAACTAAACACGACCACAAATCCTAGTACACAACGTACGCTAACGCACCAACTAGAACGACCACATATTCGTACACAACGTTTGCTAACGCACCAATTAAACATGACCATATATTCGTACACAACGTACGCGTACGCACCAACTAAACACGACTACACCAACTAAACACGACCACATATTCGTACACAACGTACGCGTACACACCAACTAAGAATGACCACATATTCGTACACAACGTACGCTAACGCACCAACTAAACACGACCACAAATCCTCGTACGCAGCCAAGAGAGTGTGGTCGTCAGCACCCTCACTTCATGTCGTCTAATCTACGCACGTCACCGGCCCCTAAAAATGAACTTCGTCCAGCAAAAGTCATTTGAGTTTACCGAAGAGCGACACCATTTTTGGAGCCTGTGTTTGCGTCACCCTCTTCAAATATTGGACGAGTTTTGACTCACTCTATTTGTAAGAGAAGTTTCCCACAAAAGAACAGACTTGACTTTTTGATTATTTGCGGCATTTTGCTTGAGTTCTTCATCAAGATCGAGTGTTTTTTTACATTCTGTGTGAAGACTAATGATGTTGGGATAGCCTTCTCTTACATAAAACGTTATCATCTTTAGATATTCCCTAGACTGTATACATGCCGAAATTACTTCCTGTTTATTCAGTACACAGATCTGAAAATATTTTTGATCGCACAAACTCACAATAGATCCTGATGTTACGCTGACACTCGTAAATGTAGGATTTCTGTTGAGCTGACTAGTGAGGCTTGTGTAGCTTGGAAACTAGCTGTGCTCTAATCTAAAGTAGCCCGAAACTATCAGCATAAAAATCTTTAAATATTACATGATTATTCGTTAAATTACTGATTGGGATGCCTGGCATACGGAGCCAGAAAACGAACTTTCAATGAAGATAACTTTTTTTGTAAAAAATGATGGGAATCGTGCATTCTTTTTTATTTTTGTTGCCTCCACCTTAGCGCCCGGGCACCGGCATGAGGTGATCTTGTGCATGGATGGAACAAACGACAGCAACTGACGCAAGTTTTTACCAAATATTACTACTATCTCACTACTGAGCAGCGAAACGGAACCCCAAAGCAAACTAATAATTGAAATTGTCCGTTTGAAATATCCCACTATTCCAAATGCTGAATAAACTGTAATTGGATGGATATTCACTTATTTGAGTCCACCTGCCATGCCTGTTCTTGCAATATTTCTCTGCTGGAACGTTGTTACTTCGAGTTCCTCAACACGTTTGAGAAATGGGTGTTGCCTTAAAAATAGTCTTTATGACTCACCAGCTTCGAGGCATTTATGAACATTACAAAAGCAGGGTCAATGTTACTATGGATGTCTATATTAGCAGATAATGTACTGTCAGGAAAAGCATAAAAATATTTGAAATCTTAAATGTTCACCTGAAACGGGTTAGTAGATTACCCATTTTTCCTTAGGATAAATAAATGAATTCATTCATAAGTATGTTTGCGGAGCAAACATAATGCATATATCGTCTCAAAAGCTAACTCTAGTATGGCGAACAAGAGCATAAATTTTAATGAATTAGCCGTGCGCATTGTTCGCCCTACACTTGTCCTAAATACGGACAGGTTTACCATAATTCTGTAAATACTGTAATAAGCAGTTTTTGCTAGAGTTGAAGTAATTTAAGTGGCCCTGAATTTTAATGTCGCGTGAGACCGAACAAAATACTCCGCTTTCCTGTCTGCCGAAACTTTTGTCGCATTTAAAGAACTAACCTTTTGGGTGTCGAAGTTAGTGTCACATACTGCCTCGTAAATACAGAGTATGATTAGACAAATTTAGTTCTTTTTCTCGTCAAATGGGAGTCACTATATCTCAGTTAAATAATTTTTATAACACAAGGGTATGAGACGTATAATCAGATATTTTTCCATTCGTATTAAAACACTATTTCTAAAGATAGCTGCTCTCCAAACTAAGAAACAGTGCTGGCCTAAATTCCAAGTACACAGTTAAATAATTCATTTCAGTATTTAAAGGAACTCTTCTATCTCTCTGACATTAAACGCCTCAGATACATGCGAGTGTTTTCTGTGAGTCAAATCTTGGGAGTCACGCGCGTTGTGAGCTGTGAAGTGTGTTGTTGGCTGCTCCAGTTGTCTTTTCGTCTATTTTTCAGGCCAGTGACTCTCGCAAACATTGACTTGAGGATAACGTGGTCCAGTTTGGAAATAACAATGCCTTCGCTTGACTTCATCTCTGTGAAAAAGTTGTGTATCCGCGTCAAATGACGCTCGTGATCCCTGTCTAATATTTATTTCATGGGATCCATTGAAATATTGGAGCAGCTAAACGAGAAATAATGTTTGTCTTGTTGATGCATTGATCAATGGCTGAAGTTTGCATTATGACGATAATTTATTGGATAAAAATTAGCGAGCATAGCGTTTCTTAACGGGTACCTGCAGATCGAACTCATTGGAATCATATGAAAGGGCGTTAGTCTTAAAGCTTCCCATGGAAGATGTCCAAGAATCTTATGTCACGGCACAAAATCAAGAACTTAAAAAATAATGGGATTTTCAGTAAAATGTTTTCTTATGTAAAGCAAAGAATACCTTAAATTTTCAGTAAAATGCAGCTCTATGTATAGCAAAGAATACCTCGAATTCACTCCACATTGCTGTATTTTTCCAAAATATAAAGCATTAGGTCCTTGATGTATTTATTGTAATTTACATTGACAAATACGAACATTTGCTTTATTCTACAGTTCTATTATTTGGTGAATGTTTCTGACCTGGAACTATGTACGTGCACACACGTTAACTTGTATCATTTATTCATTTTCTATTGTCGTAACTGATGCCACAGTTAAGCATTGAGTTATAGTTTTGAAACCTGCTTAAAACACACGCCGTTGGCCGTGAGTGTAGATGAATGATAAGGGTCTTAATGGATGTCAATGTTAGTGTACTTAGTTGAGGTAAATGCTAGTGTCGTTAGTTATAAATGTTCGTGTTGTTAATTGATGTAAATGCTATTCATTAATTGAAGTAATTGCAAATGTTGTTAATTGAGGTAAATGCTGGTACAGTTACTCAAGGTAAATGATCAGGTCTTAAATTGAGGTAAATGATTGTGTCATTAGTTGGTAAATGCAAGTATCATTAAATGAAGTAAATGCTAGTTCTGTTAATTAAAATATATTAGTAAACTGATAGCTATGCATTTAAGAAAGTCGCTACGCAGATCAAAACTCGCTATGCAACTTGGTATTTTAAATCGCTTCTATTTACATGTCCGTGTGGATATACGCACAAAGTCATACGCTTATTTATCTGCATTTTCCTGTGTGATAGATATGACGTCCTAGATCAAAGAATGAGTCGGCAGTACTGTTTTATGCAGAAAAACTACCGCCATTTTTCATAATATTCTGTCCTCTTGTAGTTAGAATAATTTTGTAAAATATCAAGTGGTCTCTCACTGCAGAAATTTACTCCTGAACCTAACCATAGTCTCTGAATCCAGCTCATAATGATATCAAACATCAACTTCATTTTCTGTGCAACATTTATCAAATGAAAACCATCCTAACTAGAAAAGCCGTTAATTAATACTAAACATTGCGTCCTGAAGCGTTACAACATTGCACGTCTCCAAGGTATTGTGCATCATTATTGCATTACGCGTCATTGCAGTACTGTAGACTACTGTACCATCGAACGTCATTCCCGAACTTCGCCAGAATTCGTTATTTTTACAGCGCTCTTCTTTCCCGGACGGGTGAGCGGTCTGCGGGAGCTGCTTCATTGATCCGCTCTCCTCATACTCCGAGTTTTAGTGAACTGCTGCCCAGCTGTCTGTGGTGGGCAGGTGCGGTCACTGCACTAGGTTCAGATGCAGCTGTTTTGACCAGATAACGTCTGTGTTTTGCAGTAGTGTGACCAGGTCTGGATGCAGCTGCAGTAGCGTGACCAGGTCTGGATGCAGCTGTTTTAGTGTGACCAGGTCTGGATGCAGCTGTAGTAGTGTGACCAGGTCTGGATGCAGCTGCAGTAGCGTGACCAGGTCTGGATGCAGCTGCAGTAGCGTGACCAGGTCTGGATGCAGCTGCAGTAGCGTGACCAGGTCTGGATGCAGCTGCAGTAGCGTGACCAGGTCTGGATGCAGCTGCAGTAGCGTGACCAGGTCTGGATGCAGCTGCAGTAGTGGTTATTTTTGACGCCAATAGTAGTCAAATTAAATTGATTCTAGATTGACAACATACAGTGTCAGTTTTGAATTTTTTGTGCTTTCAATCAAAACATTATGCAAATTGTGAGAATTTTGAGCATTGCGGGCATTTCTTAACTTCTTACGATAAAAAAAACATTTGAGATGTAAGTAACTTTTTATTTTTAAGTTATATCTCTTCCTTCAATTTCCTCTTATAAGACTCCAAAACTTGAAGAATTTGGAATTCACGGCTTCACGAGTTAAATATTCATGAAGTATTGTATACCATGTGGACAAGTCAGTCCTTTTTAAACGTATTCTCTACAGTACCGTTAGCCAATCAGTTTTGTTGTGTACTGAGGTGTCTTTATTTAATGATGACGATCGTTTTAACTCATGGAGGTTCGTTGAAAGAGATGTGGAAAAACTTCTCTCAAAAGTTAATAAAAACTATTCGTGTTTTTTATAATCATTGCAATGAAACCACTTTGAAATCATCGTAATAATTCTACTATTGAATGATAGTCCAGGAGAAATGACTCGAGTTCTAGTTTTGATCTTTCCACAGAATTATTTATTCTATATAATTTACTGTATTATTTTTTACAAGTGGTAATTCTACCAGAATAGTCCCGCTAGTAATAGTTCTTTGTAAATTACGATGCATTCTTTTTTGCAAAGCTTGTGCGCTTACTGAAGAGCTTCGGATGAAACCATTTTAATTTCCATTAACGGAAACGCTTTGCATTTGGCAAATTTTTAGCATTTGTCTGCTACACACGCAATGCCAGCAATTCTATAAAACAAACTTTTACTGTACGGTGAGAAATATACTGACCCGCAGCTTCCTGTTGAGTTCATCGCAACATTTTGTTGATGAACTTCCGAAAAGGTTAAGGACTGAAGATAGAAATAATTTTCTGCAAAGGTTAACGACTGAAGAGAGAAGTGATCTTTTACGAAGGTTACCAACTGAAGATAGAAATGATTTTGTACAAAGGTTTACAGCTGAAGATAGAAATGATTTTGTACAAAGGTTAACAGCTGAAGATAGAAATGATCTTGTACAAAGGTTAACGCTAGAATATAGAAACAATGGTCTGTTCAAAACTTCTCCCTGTTCTGTCTCCATGTACGAGTATACTGCTCGGCAGGACAAACTCTGGATAACTGAATAAAGCATAGAAAGAGAGGGGAATGATAGACAGCGAACGGAAGGGGAATAACAAAGAGATCCAGACGCAGGTAAAAATAACACATAAATGAATAACAGACTGTAGAAAAATAAAGAGGAACTGAATGCGGGTAAGAGACATGGCGATTGATGAACCCGAGAGTCTTGAGAAGCAAAGGGGTTGCTCTGATGAATACAGCCATAAGCCTGCTGTCTTAACCCATTATAACCTAGCGTTGTATATATGCAACGCAATAATTATCCATGTCCAAGCACCTAGCGTTGCATACATACAACATACATTTTTTCTGTTTATTTCACTGTATAAATGTTTTTTAAAGGAAAATAAAGCTCTATTGCCGTTCTCTGATGTTTCTTCAACTTAATTTATAACACAAATAATATAAATTTAGAGTAAAATTAATTTCAGATCTAATGGGTTAAGCAATACTATGAGGCATACTCTGAGACCATCATTACTTCAACCTATGAGGCCATTCTGAGACTACCTTTACTCTAAATAACAAAACAAAAACAAAAACGTATATTTCCAACAAAGTTGGTACATAAGAAATGTAACAGCATTGGTTTTTAAAAAATGCCTTATCATAAAATCCTTAAGTGGTAGGTATTCTATGCATAGTATCATAGATGATAAAACAGCAGTACCTACGGGTATACATAAACATTCACATCACGCTCTAAATAAAGCTTTAAGGTTATTGTGAGACTATCAGGATCTTAAATAAGGCTGGGTGATGCCGTCAAACACACTGTTGTATGTTTAATTTCTTTGAGTTACCTTGTGTCGTACGGTAATTCCCGAGAATATAAGGATATGTAGGGAAACATGTGGAAATTTACTGAATGTGACTGGCACTCTATGCTGTGAAGTTGATCTTAAGGCTAAGACGCTATTTTAAGTGCATCATTTAAATGAGCCTACTGAAGAATCATCACAGCAGCTAAAAGACAACTTTGAAGCAATTGTCTTTAGAAGCGGTCAGAGTTTTTTATTAACAGCAAGTCCGTTATTCGAGATGATCAATGTACGTCTCAATGCAAATACATTCATGTACATAATTGGTTTTAAAACTTAAGATAAGACCTTGTTCTCCTATCCACTTCATCAAATCCAAAGCTTCTACGAAGCGACGAATTAATAAAGAAAATTTTACAACTCTGACTTGAAATTTCTAGAAATTCTTCATGTAAATGATGTACAGTTATGAGTGCATTTATTCATATTCAATGGTTATTCGAGTCCGTTACAGCTCCTAAGTATACATAAACTGTGGTATGTATAATGGAAGCAAAGACTAAACAGCTAGTGGCCTGTTTAGACTGAATGTAAAATCACATCGCGGGCTGAATTCTACATAAAATCCCCTCACAACTTAGCGTGATGCACAGTAAGTTTTCAATCTGAATTTTTCACCGAAGGTATTAGTAAGATGAGGCATGAAAGAGCAATCGAGACAGCCTTATTTTAAACAGCTGATTTATTTTCTGATGCAAGCTTTATTTTTCGAAGAATTAAGTTTGTCATTGCACCATGAATTTCTCATTTTCATGATTGTTCTCGTTAAATTTCGTGTTAATTAATGCCATTGGGCTTTTAAAGCATTATTTTCTTTGCAAAGTCACTTCTTGCCTAACAATCATTCGTGTTATTAGTGATGTTTTAGTTGGTTTTCATTTAAAATATCCACTGTAATTGAAAATATTTATCCATTTCCACAAAAGTTGGATTAAAAGTAGATTTTTATTATCACCGGTGTGAACATAGCGACGCTTTCTTCTTTCAGGCACTTTTTGTTTGCGTTTGTTTGTATTTGCTTGTTTGTTTGTGTTTACATATAGACTCGGAACAATGCAATGCCAGGGGACCTGCTCGATGCTGGCATTTACTAAACAAAAGCGCCTCATTTTTACGAGCTCTTCGTGTCCTTATAACTGTTACGCTATAACTCGTCTTGTTTACCTGACAACCTGCCAATAGAACTTTCGCACTTTCTTTTCGAGTTGATTCTGCCAGTTTTCAAAGTGAATGAGTAAAGGTAAGATTAAAAATATTCGGGTTTAATTTCCTTCTAATGATTACTTTTCATCTAGTTTTTGTTCGCAAAAAAAAAAAGACGAGTCAATAATTATAAATTTGTACGTTTCATGTGTAAATAATGATATGGTTTTAATTTCTTGCATCAAGCATCGTTAGGTTTTCAATTAAATACGTTGAAAGATTTGGGAAATACTGTATTTTCTTTATCGATTAGCTTCCACGAAACAACCTCACAAACTGCTTCATGTCTGGAAGCCATTGAGACAGTACCGATAATATTATTTCAGTACCTGCAATTTCCGCGCTGCTATATATGAGTGCATACCATGAGCTGGAACAAACAATATGTATTTCAAATCCCAACACTTCTATTTTAATTTCCTTTACTCCCACGTCTTCCAGATCTTCATGTCAATTTCAATATTCATTATTTGAACAGCGAACATATTGTCTTCGTTCAAATTTGGCTTCATTTAAACAAGAACCCTGCTACTCTCCACCATACAAACCATGATCAGTCCCACACTAATACTCGGGAAGCACATGAGTTATTTGCATAAGAGAAGCAGTTGCGGCGGCCAAGAGTCCGCTGAGCGCATAGCTTTACAGGGTCTCCCTCGTGCAGCTCGGGACTCGAACAGCCCTCCATGCGGTGCAAAGTCCCGTTTTTGTGCAATAAGTGCCTCATTTAAACGCCCCACACGGGATTACCAGCACTCAAGAGCTCCTCTTTCCTGCATTCTGCGCATTTTGGTCATTGTTGCACAATGCAGGTGCCACTATCTGAGCGTCCTTGCAGCTCCTGCCACACCTGCTCCTACTTATGCTGTCCTCACTAGCCATCATGATGGTCATGCTTATGGTGATGATGATGATGATGATGATTATGATAATGCTGGTGCTTATGATGATGATGATTATGATAATGAAGGTGCCACTATCTGAGCGTCCTTGCAGCTCCTGCCACACCTGCTCCTACTCATGCTGTCCTCACTAGTCATCATGATGGTCCTGCTTATGGTGATGATGATGCTGATGATGATGATTATGAAAATGCTGGTGCTTATGATGGTGATGATTATGATAATGGTGCCACTATCTGAGCGTCCTTGCAGCTCCTGCCACACCTCATGCTGTCCTCACTAGTCATCATGATGGTCATGCTTATGATGATGATGATGCTGATGATGATGCTTATGATGATGATGATGATTATGATGCTTATGATGATGATGATGATGATGTTTTTGATGATGATGCTTATGATGATGATGATGATGGTTTATGACGATGATGATGCTTATGATGATGACGCTTATGATGATGATCATCATGATCATGCTGGTCTTGTTTAATTGTATTCATTGACGATGATTGTGGTACTGCTACTGAGTATGACACGAAAAAGATGGTGATTTTGGTTATAATCATATTTATGTTTATAATTGATTGCGACTGTACATAATTATGATTATGGTTGAGTGGTTGAGGAGGGGATCATGCGTATGATCATAATCATTATAATATTTATCATTTTAATCCTATGATAATGCTTACTCTCAGCACTAGCGCCAATACCACCACTAAGAGAAGCTTGTGATTATGATTGTGATAGTAAATGTGATAGTGATGGAGGTGCTTCTGGTGGATGATGATATTAGTGATCGTGATTGTGTTTAAGATCACGATCATGATTGTAGTGATGATGCTCCACACATACATTAGATTGTGGTGATGTTGCTCCACACATACATTAGATTGTAGTAATGTTGCTTCACACATACATTAGATTGTAGTGATGTTGCTCCACACATACATTAGGAATGAGCACGTTACTGTCTAGCCTCGTGTTTGTGCCCGTCCTATTAATACATGCTAAAATTTTATTTTCAAAACAACTGTTCAAATAATAATTTGCATGATCCAGTTTTGCCGATTCTTACTTAGTCTCCTTTTTTGTATACTGTTGATGTTCTTCGTAGATATTATGTTGCTGTGGTTGTTTATTATATTTATTGCATTGTTTTAGTGCTGAACTAGCTCTCATGACTTGAGTAATTTTTGCAATTAACTTCGTGACACGCAATGATCATTTTTAATGTCTGAAAACAATCCCTGAAATGAGGAAAAACTCTAATTTTCGGCCTAACAGCTTTGATTTTATTGTAAATGTGTACATCTCCTATCTCCAACCTGCCTCGCTTCCTATAATACAGAGTCGTTCGTGGAGTCTGGATATTAAGTCATGAAGGCATTATGTGCAACGGATTCAACACATTTTTCAGCCTGATGTCTATTGATAAAGTGGCGCGTTACGTCTTCAACAAACTATTTTACTGTAATTTGGAAGCATGTTACCCTTATTTTTAATCACTGATCAAAGTTTAAGGCTTATCATTTCGCTGACTGTTAACATTCACAAACCCTTTTATTCACAACATAAGCTTAATGAAGAGAGCTACACGCTCAGAGCTATACTCTGTACTCCACACTAACATAACTACAACCGGAGTGTGTAGTGTGCGCTTGCAAATGTGTAGTCAGTCATGTTGAGCGACTGTACGCGAATATTAGGATACAAAAATGTTATTTAAACTCGGGTCCGGAGTGTATTACTAACATCTGAGTTTCTATTCGATAATGAATGCAGAGGCAAGGTTTTTTTCAGTTGAGCTTACCGGTGCGAAAAAAGAAAATCAGTATTTAACATGCTGGGCTTGTTCTGCGTAACAGAACAGGTAACTACGCCAAATTGAGGAACGGGTTCTTCCGTTCTCGATTGCAGCATAAGTGTAGTGTACAACATTGAACTACTTTACACGACTGCAGAGTGTTACACGCTACATTGAACTCCTTTACACGACTGCAGAGTCTTACACGCTACTTTGAGCCACTCTACACTACTGCTGAGATGTAGCACGCTACTTTGGGCCACTCTACACAACTGCTGAAATGTAACACGCAACTTTGAGCCACTCTACACTACTGCAGAGGTGTAACACGCTACTTTGAGCCACTCTACACTACTGCAGAGGTGTAACACGCTACTTTGAGCCACTCTACACTACTGCAGAGGTGTAACACGCTACTTTGAGCCACTTTACACTATTGCAGAGGTGTAACACGCTACTTTGAGCCACTATGCTCCTGTAATCAATCAGGGCTCTGGAGGGAGAGAAGGCAAAAAGGCGGCACCTCGCATTGACAGAAAGCTCGTTGCAGCGTCGTCTATGGACTCTCTGAAAGACAGCCAAAAAATACGAGGACGCATAGAGAATAAACTCAGGGCAAGGGAGTAGCAAAGAGCCGTAGCAGAGACACGGCGAATGGAAATAAGAATGCTGGTACGTGCATAGAGGAGTTCTCAAAAGGAAGCAAAAATACAGGAGAACATAGTAGGTGGAATGTATGGAGATTGTAGCGTGTGATGGATGCTTACAAGAGTATTGAGATACATCAAAGAAGTCCGTTGCGATGAACTCGAAAAGTTTTCTTCAAAATGATTCCTTTTATTATTAATAAAATTTCATTAAATACATGGAGTTCCGCTAATTTCGCTTTGGTATAAAAACCTCATCACCTCAAAATATAAAATTGAGTACTCTCTTTAATTACCGTATACTTTACTGTAGACCTGTGTGATCTAACACTTTTTGACGACTCTACGATTGTAAAAATAAGACGTCATTCCTAACATCACAGAAACCCTGCCCTTTCGTAAGCTTTACCTAAATTCTAGCGATCTACTGAATTTGGTCCACAGGACTGCAACCGGGCAACCGGTGTCTGGGTCTCTCGAGTGACGTCATTAAAAACCTAACGATGACGTGATTCATGGACCTGTGGGTGACCGCGTAGAGGTAGAATAATTATTGCAAGGAACTCCCTACTTGGCAACCGTCCTGCATCACAAGGTATTGCACGCGGTTAGTCACTTGCAGCCTGTTGTCAAGTTTGGTGGGCTGTTTGGTATAGGAATTCTGGCTGAGAGAGCGCTTCTGTTTATTTTTGAGTGTTGGTCGTATCATGAATATTGGAAAGGTAAACATTTTGATGCCACTCTCGGAATTTTTAATTTAATGTGATAATCGTTTTTCGAAAACAATCTTTGTTTTAACAAAATAGCAGCTGAAATTCAAAAGTCAATCTAGATTCAGTCATTGATATATATATATATATATATATATATATATATATATATATATATATATTGTATTGTTTCATATGTGCAGTCGTACAGATTTTTAATTTCGAAAAAAGTGCATTCATCGTGTTGTGGGTCAATAATTTCTCTTTTCTCAACAGTTGCTTATTCTGAAAGATGTATATTATTCATCGGGTCAGTTTTTTTTCTTGTACTCTCGGATGCTTGAAAACTTTCGGTGCCACGCAACGAGTTGAAGAGACTTTCCAGCTTTTGACAGTAGGTCGTTTAGTGAATAATATTTTATTGACCAGGAATATTCGCTTGTCCAAGAACGTATTTTGATTTTACTAAACCAATTTCGGGCTCGTTTTTATTTTTTCATACCCGGCATAAAATCGCTTATTAATTGTTTTAAAAGCTTGAGTGTGTACATTTAGACAGTTTATAGCTCACCGTGCGAGTAATTTAATTCTATGTAATATAATACAAAGAAGCATTCCGAAAAACGTATACAATTCAATACATTGCTAAATTAAATTAATATTGTAGAAAATGATAGAAAGAACATAAGGTTTTACACAATTTTCTTCAAAGGACAGCTTCGCAGTAAAACGAAGTTATCGATCAGACACCATTTCATTTGAAAAATTCAGGTATATGTGTTTATTCCTTGCAATTTCTACTGATGTCCATTGCAACGTCCTGTGTCTCTACTGCAGTGGTGTAACACGGTAGTTTCGAAATAGTATCAACTGCTTGTCATAAAAATGGTGCATTGATAGCTCTATTTTGATAATTCCACTTTAATGGAACTGTTCATATTTCTTCTGTTGATGATAATGCTAAGACCTGAATGACAGATGTTTCTGCTGTTTCCACCAAAGTTGTGGGTGGCAGGCCCTTTGTTTATGTAACTGCCTTCTAAAAACCTTTCGCTGTATGCTAGTTTTTCTGCGTTTTCTGTTTCCGTTATAGTGTCATGATACCGGCGTGCTGCTTCATAGCTATCGAGCGGTTTCAAGAATTACAAAACTAAATTTCCATTGTCTTTTGTTTCAGTTGCAGCAGCCGTTGTGAGACAGTTTAATAAGCTTATGGAATGTATGATATAAAACAATCCTGAATGATACATAACATCCCATTGGTAGTAGGAGGGCGTAATATTCTAAGTAATGTATTTCAATTCTAATCACTTGTTTCAACGAGTAGTACTTATTAAGTAAATCTAGTTTCTCTAACTATTTAAAGTTAAAAAATTTAAATCGTTTGCAAAAGATTTTGATAAAACGTTTTTAAAACTCGATCATAACATCGAGTCTCTTCAGCTTTGGCATATTACTTATTCTCTCTCAGAAATATTGAATAGCATATCAGTTCTATTTTTACGATTTATTGAGTCCTTGACTAAAAAAGGTTGGAAAGTTGAATTCGATCAAAAATATTTTTCAATACACCGTCAAACTTTAATATCGACAGCCCTGCCATGGAATAATTACATGCCCGTGACTTTATATCAATGCACCTTGACCGAAAAGTGCTTCAAAATTCTGCATCCACGACGCATCCCATATTAAATATTCCTCCTGAATGATTCCTTCCGTGTTGGTTGCCCTCACTTACGCGTGGAAGCCCACAATCGAACTTCTGGCTTATATGGCGGGCAGAAGTGGGCCACGTTTCAATTAAAAATTCATAGGAGCCTCACGACGTCGTAGATTAAAATCAGACTTCATTCACTGGGAAGATAGCTGACCTGGCAGAACAGAACTAAGTCACAAAGTTCGGAAAAAATGTTCCGAAAAAGTTGTGAGGTTACTTCTGAAAATTTGATGATTTACTTTGACGTTAGTGTTGTTGTGCAGAGGCTCTGAACCGACGCTTTCGTCTGATGCTTTGCATGTTTCCAGGATAGAAAACCCACTTGCATTCGATGTACATGGACTTAATGCAAGACACATTGAGCCTCAGAAAAAGCATTGTGTAAATAGTTACATGCGATACGAGAATCCATCGATTAATCTCGAGTCCACGAATCTGTGCTGCGCTTTCCACTAAGTTTATTTAAGGATTAAATTTTAATGGCTTTTTAAATGATTTGGACGTTTGTGGCACACAGAATTTGCATCCGTAGCTATATACCATTGCAATGCCCTTAAGGAAAATATTCATCAAGGACTTGCTATTATATGCTTCATGCTTATTTTGAAGCAGTTTTTAATGTCAGCAAAGATGAACAAAAATCGTAGAGCCTGAAGTGTGTAAACAACGTATTGGAAGCAGCGTTTTTCAGAGTATTCCTAACACGCTGTATGCAGCGTATGATGCATGTATTTCAACGTGCAAGTGACCTACTGTACGTAGTGTGTGAAGCATGCATGCCAGTGCGGACATAATTTACAGTAAATAGTAGCTCAGGTAAGGGAATAACGAACACTCGAGTGAACGAGACATCCATTGCGAGCAATGTGCAAATTCCCGGCACTAAAGTTCAGTTAACTGACACAACGCATGAAACTCGCATGTACACCTAAAATACGCCGCGTGCAATGTACGTGTATAATGGTTTCGACCATAAAGAAGTCTGTCTCTAACTACCTCTCGAGTTTTTTCTGCAAGGACCGCGTTGCCATGGTGAGCTGAGGGTGGGTGAGCGGTGGAAACATGAGGGTGCTGGGAGGGAGGGAGGAGACTACAGGACGTGTAGAGAGAAAACACTGATAGCCAAGTGTTTGGATAAAACCTACCTCCAGCACACCGCGCTTAACCACAATATTGTTAGTTTCACCCTAGATTTTGAGCGACTGTCTTGTTTCACTAAAGATAAAGTTAAGCTGTACTTGAGTTCGGAATAAATTATGAAGTCAGTAACAGTAGCTGGCATGAATGTCAGTATATTTTTATCACTGAGAATCAGCGTTAAGCAAAATTAACGCAGTTTGTGTAAAATGGTGTTTTAGACGCAGTATTAGATATTGCTGAAGTGATTAAGGCTGTATCATGCAAAAAAGACCAGGCCTAAAGAAATCGGTAGTCCAGCGGATTATTATGAAAAGTAGATGGTCAAAGTTAATTCTTCTTTTGTAAAAATATTAGTGTGTGAGTATTTTTTTCTAAAATATTTCATGATTACTGGAAAATATGCAAAAATATTATTCTCTTGGAAAGCATAGTTCGATTATCCCATTAATACTTCATGACAAAAAACAACCGTGTTGAATTAAATAAAAAGATCAGACTGTAATTTAAATCTCGTGCTGCTCGTAAACACACCAAAATTATAAAATCAAATGATGTAAATGCGTCAACTTGCTCATTAGATTGTCTTATTATAGCTTCGTATACTCGTGTAAGATGAAATTCCCCTTGAATTTCTTTTTCTATGACAAATTTTATTTCGTGACTCCATGAACACGTGAAATATGTATGAAAAACAGTCAAGCAAGAGGCGTCAGGATGCACTGCAACCCAATCCGATTTTTTCGCTGGACTCGCGTAAATTTGCATGTACATCTTAAATAATCGTACATTATCATGTGAAAAATTAGACTGGATACCGTGAGTTAATTTATCCAGCTCATATCGGTAATATGTAGAGCAGCCGTCAACCATTGTCATTTAGCTTCAGTAGGCTATATTTCTTAAACCTTCATTCAATTTACTGCATCAATAAGAAAAAAGTATGCCATTGGAAATGAAGGGTATTTCTTTGTATGTTTCTAAGACTTCGATGGCTGATGGAATATTTTTTAGCAATATCGGCACGATTATACGAAAATTGGGGCAATAGTTAATTAACACAGGATAGCTTCTTCCGTAGATTTTCTCACTTTTCCAACCGCGGTGGCTATCGAAGGAGGGAAGGTAGAGAGCCAGAAGCGACAGCAGCTTCAGAGGGTCCGTGAGGCGAGGGTGGTGAGGGTAGCGAGGGGACTGCGATGATCGACCGGTCTGGAGAAAATGGTGGAAGAAGAAAGTCCTCCAAGCTTCTGAACCAAGAAAGAGTGTAAGAAAAGAGAGGCGAAAATGTCCGTGGTGCTCTCTCATGTAGCCCCCGTGCCGCTACTGCTGCCGCAGCTGCCCTTGCTGCTGCTGCAGTTTTGGCTCCTTTTCCTCACCACACATTGCTGTTTTTGGGTGCTTTTACACCTGCATGATGCTTCAAGGGGATACACGCTACTGTAAGTCTACGTTATTGGTAAAAAACACTTCGAATAACATTGTTAAAATCATTTGACACCACGCTTTTTTCTGCACAAAATTTGTACCATTTTGAAAAAATATCGTACAGCCATAGTCCTGATATTTCTCATGTTTTATTTGTTCTGCTCTAACCTTCAAATCACGAACATTTTAAAACTTGTACGATAAAATAACACTGACAATCTAAACGTTTACTCTCAGGTTTTTGTACTGCGCGAATCTGCTGTTGGTCTTAAAAATTCTGATGAACAATGCTGTAGGATACGACAAACATCCGCAGCGAACAAGGCCAAGTATTAATACAAACACAAATACTTGCTGGTAACTTCCATAATTTCAAGAGCAGTCACCCTATCCACTAGACTTGAAAAAGTCAAGTGGGCAGAATAAAGCCGACGCTGCAAACATTTTCGATCCTTAGAACGGACCCTGATGGAGAGAAGTCAGATGCCTACGAGAATAACTTAAAACTTTCGAATTTTCGTTGATATATAAGAATATTGCAGATTTTTTTAAAGTTTCATGTTGATCAAATTGTTCGAAAATTTGTAAGATAAAGGTTCAGTAAAGTTACGTGTATTTCAAGTCCATGAAATTAATTTGTAAATATTTTCCCACGAAGTGAACACAATTTTTTGATATCTTAAACCTGCAGCAGTTACGTAACTAACCTAGATTCAAAGTTACACAAATTTTATCAAACCAACATAAACATAAAACTTTTCCTCATTTTCAAAATATGCAGAAAATTTGAAATTTACGTTAACCAATTAAAAATTGTAAAAATTAAGTCAATAGATTACTTCTTTCAACGTATGCATCAGTGTACATGTTAAAAAATTTATAATTAAATTATATTGTAATGAGTTCGAGAAATGTGAGTCGACCATCGCTATATCTCGAGTTTTAAGTTATTCGAAAAATATTCGTTCATTTAAAAATCGAAGAATTTTGAATTAAAATTCGCATACAGCATGACTCGATTTAGAGTTACAAAAATAACATAAAATTTACCGTTTTTTTATTTTAAGAAACAACTCGACTTCTCATTGACACATCCCACTTACATGAATCTCAAAATTTATTGCTGCAATTCCGAAGATCTAAAATTTAAAAATATGAGCTTCTAAGAACATAAATTTATGATAATAATAAAATTCTGCACTATTTCCGAAAGATAACAAATTTCTTTAGTTTGCACTGACCTTTCATGGCATTTAATTTTTACAACGGAGACGGCACTTTTACGAGTTTTGCACTTCTAAAATAAAATAATTTTCTAGTATGTATTGCAAGGTCTCACTTCTGACTCCAGTACACTCGCGTGAGTCACGAGACAAACGACCTCAGAGGTTCCTTTTTTAATGCAATACTTCCCTCTATTGATGCTTCGTTTCTATCTCAAAAAGCACTACTCGAAGACTACATTCTGATAAATTTTATGAGAAGTACATATTTCTTTCAATTTACTTATGTTTCAGTAGTTTTGCTGCCGACAGCTTATTAGTTTAAGAACGCTGCTGCATTTCCGTCAACTCTTCTTTTTTTCAACATTAAAATTCGTTTATTAGTTATGTATTGTTCGTATGAATATTTCATCCCAAAGCTTGTAACTGCATTACGTATTTCCGCCAGTGGCAGTAAACTGTCATTTGTAATAGACACTAATTTTAATATTAAAAACAACTCGACATAAACCACGGCGTCAGGGCCAGAACTCTTTCATATCATGTAGACTCTAAAAACTTGCTCTAACTTTCATGACGGGTGTTGATCAGTTTACTGTCCATGCAAGGGATATTATCAAACGACTAATTAATTAAATTATCATGTAATAGTGTATTTTTTAATATCAAATGCAGCTGGATGAAGTCCATGTGATATTAATGTCCAATGAACGAGCTTGCTGAGGTTTTTCTGAAAATAGAGCTTGTTATGTTCGCTTAATTTTAGCTCCTGCGTTATTCGCATACTACTAATGATAAGTCATTTGTCTCGTCAATATTATTCTTGTTTCTATGTATTTTTCATTTTATTGTTCAGTAAAAACACAAGGCTTTTTCATAATCAACAAATGTATTTTCATCAGCTTAGGATTTTAATTATGAGAGACTTGAGAACGCAATATTAATGCATAGTTGATTGTAATAAACGATTTTTTTTGTAGGTTCACATTCTATTCTGCACCTCAATTGTTTCTTTATTTTAACATTGTTGGGCAAAATTTAAGTAAATAATTCCCTATTATCAGCCCTAATTTTGGCATGTACGGATTGTTGTATAGTGTGTGGGATTTAAGTTTCCAAGTTTGAAGGTTATGAGAATCTCGATTTTGCCTAACTAATATCATGTAGGTGAGGGTTGCAAAGTCAGCTTGTAGGACTCATGTTTCTGACCTACAACTCCTCCCTAACTCTTGAATGTCTGATTCGAACTTCAGGACGGATCCAGCAAATACCTGTGTCTAAGATCTCCTCAGCATAAATATGAGCATGAATTAACGTATGCCAATAAGTCCTGCTTTTATGTGTATATTTCTTCACACTTGGCCATCAGTGAACGGTCGTGGGTCCCAAGCTTAACTCCGCTAGGTAAATACGATACCAAAACTCTCAATGGAAAGGAGTAGCATCATAAACTACAATTATAACAGGGTGTCCATGAAGTCTTGTTACCTTTTAAAAAATGTATTACAAATGCAATTGATAAGATGTTTTATTCAGATTTGTTCTATTGTATTTAGTATTTATTAAAGTTTTTAATCATTAGGAATCCTTTAAGTTTCAGGGATCCTGTTTGTGAAAGAGTTGCTGTTGAGGCTTTATGAGAGACTTTGATAAGAGACTTTATGGACATCCTGTACATCGTTGTAACCTTCATATCAGAAAGACGTTAAAACTCAATAAACGGTTCCAGCTTATGGAAAGTAATGATGATGAATGAGTATTTAATTTTTATAGCGACGTTCGAGATTGAGTGCATCTTTGGGAACATGAAAACTACTGATGCATCATTGCATTATTGCATTAATATATGCTCACACTTTGCTACTTTTCTCTTGGAAAATAATGAATAAAAACAGAGTACATTGTTTTATTATTAAAAATCAATAATTAATTCTATCATTAAAGATCAATAACTAATTTTGCTTTCTAAGGGAATTATTTAAAGGCTAAATTCTAAGGTCATGGGACTTTAAAGGAAACGAAGGAGTCGTACTTATGCAGTCTCCCGTTTATCGTTAGAACAACTCATTCATGAATATCGAGTCAGGTGCTGAGGTGAGGCATGTACTCTGTGAATGTGTCTGACCAATATTTTGAGAATGAGGAAAATATTGGTCATTCTCAAAATATTGGTCAGACACATTCACAGAGTACATGCCTTACCAATATTTTGAGAATGTATCTGACCAATATTTTGAGAATGAGGAAAATATTGGCAAGGAAAATAATTCTAAGCTGAACAAGCTTTTTATTTCATGATATGGGTCAAAAATGACAGCTACCATATATAATACTTATTGATAATAAGAAAAAACAGTGTCCTATTCTAGTAACGCTTCATTTTGTGTCAGTTTATTTATGTTTTTATGTTTTTATTCTAAATTTCCTGTAGCGAGTAATTTTACAACAACTTGATGTCCATAAATAAATTCTGTACCAAGTTAATTAATATGTGGAAAGTATGCCTAATTTTATGAACAGCAGATATCAATGAATAATATCGAGGTGTTTTATAGTAAATCACTAGTAAATGGCACGCTATTGCATGGGCACAAAACAGTCGCATAGATCCAAGCGCGCAAGAAGTCTACGGAAAATGTTATCCTTATTTCAGTATCGGAATAATTTGCCGACAGTGTAAAGCTAAAATCAAAGAACTGTGTCATAGTGTGGAGTACTAAGTTAAAAAACTAAAAAATTATATGTGACCATTATGTTCACATGTATTGTCTATACATTTAAATTTTTACTGACCTGGTATGTAAAACTTTTTGTTCTTTTTTTCTGTTTTCAACCGATTCTTAGAGTTTAACTATTGTAAACAATTTTAATTCATTAATCTGTCTATGATTTCAGATTTAAGCCTGGTTATCTGTAACTACCATCACTATGTGAAAAATACTAGGGTTAAGGTCAAATCAATGTAATTACCGTTTTCTTTAGGAAATCTGCAAATTTCAGCGCTAAGCAAACTCGGGATCATACAATTTTTTGTTTCAGACTTCCAGCACAAGAATTTACAGTAGATCAGGAACTGAATTAAAATGAAGTAATTTGTTTTATGTGTTTTATTGCTGAAAATTTGCTCACGCTCGAATTCTTTTGATAGGATTTGCAAGTAGAAGTATTAGAAGTGCAGAAATTCTAAAAAATAAGCATGTTTTACATAAAGTTAAGGATATTTGTAATGAGCGTAATAATTTTCATGAAAAATTTCTGCTTCTATAACACTGTGTGCACTCCAATGTGATAGAAAATAATTTTATCTTCTCTATGAAAGAATTTAATTCAAATGTCGTTGGAAAAGTTTGGTAGTTTGAAATGTAAGCTGCTTCGTTGAATTGGTGTTCGATTTATCAGGCACCTGGAAAAATTCGTGCGAATTTTGTAATTATTATAACTCGTACAACAGCACGAACTTTTTATGGCGCCCGTTATTTGGTTACAAAATAGTTTATTTTCCAAGTTAAATATCAAGCATTTCTACGGCTCATTTAATAGCTACTTTCATGATAATATTTTTAAAACCGGGCTTCAGACAATTGAAAACACAGTTTTATGAACATATGAAACTAGTTATTGGAAACTTTAAAACTTATATCTACCCAACCATGCATGTGGCACACAGCACTACTGCACATGAAATGTTACTTCGAGGACCATTATTTACCAGAGACTTCCTCTTGCAATCATGAGGCTATGCTGTAGCTCAATGAGTGTACGAGTGTAATTTCTGTGACGGCTCTTCAGATCGTAATAATGCTCTCACTACTATTTTACAATGCAATTGTGTATGAAGTGTTCCGTGACAGTGAATTGTTTTCTAGTATTGTACTGAATTATCATTATGCAGTCGTTTAAATCTTACTCGATAGAATTCATGGTTCTGTTTTCAGGTATTGAAACTATTCATTCACATGTGATGACAATATATTGCAATTATTATGGCAAATGAAAGAATAAAAGAATAGTATTACAAAGGTTTTTTTGCATAAAATCAGTCAACCATATATTAGTTGGTGTGATGTTGCCGATATTTTCAATGATAAATTGATGCTGATTTTTTATATATATTTTTACTTATTTCAGTAAAAATTCTATTCTCTCTATTTCAGTTGAATGTTATATGAACCCCGAGTAAATTAGATATAAGTGCCAGAATTTTATTTTTTTTAATTCATAATATGAATAGAATTTAACAATTCTATATGCATGTTTACAATGCTGTTGTGTAAATAAATAATATTTAAATATATTATTCGATAAACTAATATCATTATATGCATTTCAGTC
>VCRD01000253.1:35803-48420 GCA_006783055.1 Trinorchestia longiramus
GCATTTTGTATTGTGAAACAACTCTTGATACATCGCAATGCAGGTTATTTTCACGTATAACTGTTCAATAGAAATACGTTGTCATCAATAATAAAAGTTTAAATATTTAATTTGGTAAATTCGTTGAGTTGTAACTTTCTGTTTTTAGAGTATACTAATTTTTAAAAATGGCTAGGAAAATGGTAACATGAACGAACGACGTAACTGATTTTTTTCGTATTGATTTCATGCTGCTATTACGAAGTACACTTTTTCAGTATGATGTAGTCTTGGTTACTTATAAAGTATTTAATTGCAGTAACACTGACACGAATTTCATGAAATTACTTTGCTCCATTTGCATGAAAAATATTTTTTCAATCAAGCCGCTGAGTATTGATGTTACTAAAAAATTATATTTAATTTTCAACTGAAAGAAATTGAAGATCTCTTGCGATTTCGTTGAATCTCTGACTATAAAATTCAAAGGTTTGTCTATAAAAATTATTTATGGACTCAAAACTCCAAGTTAGGATCAGCTGCAACATGTTTTACATGTATATTTTGTTAGGTGTAGAAAATAAACTCCAGAAGCATTAATTAGTTAAAACTGCTTATTTTTACCACAGACTCACTCTATGTATTATTATCTAAGTAATTATTGAAAAAATGGGTTACTGTTTTTACTGAGTTTTAATTCCCGTTAATGCAGGAGTTTGGAGTTTTACAAGCTTCAAAAAGAAGCTGAAAATTAGAACTAGAGTATTGTGTGTTAGTAACATGCCTATCACATTGCGAGGAGAATGGAAACGTGTGAACGGGCCTAAACTAAATATTTTATCTAGGTTTTTGTATTTTTATTTACTACAATAATGCTGTTAGGAAATTCTCAGCTTTCAATTAAATATGGACGAAATGATCAAAAACTATAAAATGAACACAAAATATCAGTAAATTAAAGAGGACAGCGGGAGTTTTAGGGTTAGACTAAGGTCTATGAATCATCTACAAATTATTCTTTACTAATATATCATTTTTGAAAATTATTAAACTTAATTTCATTTTTTATGTATAAAAATACAGTGTTACTGCTTTAATAAAACACTTTGAATGTGACAGATTCAATAATCTGGCTTATGAAGGGCATACCAGCTACGAAAGTTATTTCCCTTGTATTCATAGGAACTCATTTCTTGAAAACGTTTGTGATTATTCAAGTGATTACATTATTTATATATAAGATAAAGTGTTTGATTTAACAAAATGTTTTCTATGCAAATCACAAGATTATTTACTGTAAAGTTCTAAATTATTTATTGGATTATTTATTCATCCAAACCCACATTGATCAAATTTATCAACCAGTCATGTACCAAATTAGAAATACTGCGTTAGTAGTCCATCATAAATGAAATAGACGTAAAAATAAAAAATTTTGATTTTATTAGTCAATAATTTTTGTAGTTTGGTAAAGATCTCAAGTTTTTTCGTGGAGATAAAAAACTTATAATGTTTCGGCTAGATCTGTTCAATAAAAATATAGTAGAACATTCACGTTATGTTTTGTGTCCTAAAGATCATGTGATTAAGCAATGAATCGAGTAATATTGGGAGTGATAAATGCTTGTCTTATTTTGATCTTTTTGGTGTGTTTCTTCCTCTGACGTGGTTAGACAAAAGATTTATTATAAAAAATTGGCATACTACGTTTATTTCATTTGTAAAATGAATTTTTCTATAAAATATTTTCTGAAACATTTAGCAAGCTCACTGGCAAGACTCTGCTTCCTGTGGGCTGAGCTGCAGTGTGTGTAGTCGCATTATTCTCGTCATGCTAATGTATGTCTTTTTGATTCTGAGTCCGGAAATACTGAACGTGCAATAATTAAAAATTACAGGGCAAAGAGCAATGATGAGCAAAGATTTTTAGGCCTTTTTGGCTAAAAATGGTTCTTCCTACGTTGCTAAAATAAATTAGTGTTTGCAGATTTGTTGCCAATTTTTATACGTAAAACTTAACTGATACTTAACATGCTTTCAAAAACGAGTATATAATAATAGATAATTTTTGTTTTTGCGAGTAACACGTCCTACAATGCAGTGCCTTAGCAACAAACGACGCCTAGTACTAGTAAGCGACTTCAATTTTTATGATATTCATGCGAAAATTAGTTGTGTTCAAAACTATACATCTCAAATTAATTTTCTTCTGAAACTCAGGCGAGTAGTTTTTGTGTACTCAACTACTGTTATTTAGTGATTAAAAATGTTCCTTTACACTGGCATACATAAAATAACTCACATGCACGTAAAAATTGTACTTCATTTTCAGCCAGCTGTTGGATTACAGTGTTTACGCAAGACAAGAGGCAATTTGACTTTGTTTGGGTTTTGACACGCCTCTTTTCGTTTAGTAGAACTGGTTAACTTTGGTAGGCTGCTTCTGGTTTGAGAAAACGATATAACTTTGGCACCCTAAACCAGTAGATCTTCAGTACGCCTCTGTGGGTTCGTAATGTTGAGAGAAATAATAGAACGGTAGAAATTTCACACCATAGAACGGTAAAACACTAGAACATTGCTACACCTCATTGTTTGCAGAACAGCGGTCGGGCTTAAGCACCACTTCATTGGTACGGTGAAAGAGTAAAACTTTGGCACCCTTCATTTGTGACAGCAGACTCCGTAACTTGGTACACCTTGTGCATGGCGCTTTGGTGCAGATATTGATTGCATGACTCGAGCATGACCGATAAAATGGAGGCCTGGCAGTTGTGTAGTACTAGCGCCTGCCTCACGCACACATATTCCGCCTGACTTGCCTGTTTGCCGAAACTTTCTATAAAATTCTGTTATATTGTGCTAAATTTTCGTCTGTATAAAAGACTATTATAAGTTTTTAATGTTTTCCTCATGCACTCGTTTTATTATTTCACCAGGCATTGATGCTCTATGTGTAATGACTGGAATGGTCGTAGCTTCTGAAGATTTAGGATAAATCACCAGTTTGTCGTAGTTGCTTCTGATTGTTTGGTCAATAAGCGAGCTTGGTCTCAGTCGACTTTTTTGCGAAATTACGTTGTCTTAAAATAATATCTTTTTCAATGTCAAACGAGTATGTATTAGTCCAAACTATACAACCAAAAATAAATATTCTGAAGCTTAGTAAGAAATTTATTAATGTTCACACGTAATTGTGCTAACATGAAAAGTGTGGCCTTGTTATTTTTGAGTACATTTTTCCTCTCGCTTCACCACTTGATTAAACGAACCTAATGAATTATAAAGCTTCTAAATGAACTTCAGCTGTTTGGCAATTCATTGATAAAATAAGCCATGTTAAAAGCAAGGAATAATCGCACAAATTGTTCTCACAAAAATTACAGGCTTACATACTTAACAAAAATTGAAAATCAATGAAACTGCAATTCTCTAGAAAATATTATGACAAGTATTTCTTTAAACTTCAAACTTTTTATTGAATTCTATAACCATTAATTAGAAATTAAATTACATCTAGTTCATTAGACATTCAAACTTCACGCTTTAAATTCATGAGCCTTAATGACAGTTAAATTAGAGCTTATTCACAAGTCAAAGTTCCAAGTCAGCTCAATTTAGAGTCCGTTGTTCAAGCGTCTGTTAAGAAGCAACAATTTTGTTGTAAAGGCATCATCACGCATAAATGACACTAAGCTCACTAAAATAGAAATAATTACTTAGACTTACATGAATGAAACCAAGAAAATTCCCTTCTTTGTTATGTTCTACCTTACGGGTTCAATTTGCCTTCAACTGTTTATATTATAGTTATTACAGACTAACCTTTACTGAAAATAATTATTATAGTTATTGCAGACTAGCCTTTAAGGAAAATAATCAGTGGCAATTAAGACCTTACGTATAATTATAGGCATAAAAAAGGTGTAAGCACTTCACACTGCTTTTAACGTTACGCGAGTGAACCTTTACCTTCAATCTACAATTTGCAAATTGCTCTGAAGTTTCAGGCAAATTCCACGGTCAGACTTTTGTCAAGTCACTGAAGTCATGCTCGTTTTATGAGCCAAAACGATGACTCTGAATTTCTGTTTCTAAATGTTATGATTACAAAAAACATTTTTGTGAACTAATTAATACCTTTTGTTGTAGGAATTTTTTGTCAAAGGCGAAGTTGATCTGCAATAAAAAAGCCGCATCATTAATCCTTCATTTTGTAGGATTAACTATTCAAACTAAAATCATATTTCAGAATATTGTTGTTGCAACTCATGTATTTTATGAAAAGTTAATTTGCTTTTATGTGAGAATTAATCGCATATATTCAAATGTAATCTCTAGTTTTACAACTTCCCAGGTTTACAGAAAAGCTCAACGAACTACTCATGTATGCTCGAAGAAAAGCCACACCTTCATTTGTTCATAGTGAGCGCCGGTTGTAAAACTCTGTGTCTATGCACGGTGTAGTTTTTTGCGTTAATTTGGAGGCAACGCAGACGAACTGCAATTCAATTATTTGTTCCGAGCTTTGGTTACATGCAGCGCTAAGCGGACGCCTCGCTCGACGTCCGCTTTTTGTGCGACTGTCTGCATTGTTGTGCCTAAATAAGGCACGCTCGTGCTTGCGTGCTTTCGGACCGTGTCCGGCTTTTTGCTTGTGCAACTACACTCTGCGTAGCTCGTGCCACTCTACTGCCTTTTAATACATGCTTAATGAGCGACTGACTTCGGAATTGCGTTTTTTCAGAGGCTTAATGTTTTTTTGTGTGCTTAGTGGTAAAGTTCCTTAGCATGAGTGAAACTCTACGTAGCTGGTCCCACTCCACAGTGTTTTAATGCGTATTGAATGAAAGACTGACTTCGGAAATTCATTTTTCTCAGAGACTAGAGGTTTTTCCTGTATTTTATGGTAAATGTCCTTTACCAAACTCGGTATATAATCTGAATATGCTATGACTATTGACGTACGTCCATTTATAACTTAGGTACATGAGTTATATTAAATGTAGTCAATAAAGTGTAGATATGCTCGACATAAATTTACGCCAAGATATGTTTGGCATAAATTAATGTCAAATTATACATGACATGCCATCAGTATCCTCATTATCGCACTGGGGGTGAGAAGGTTACCTAGGAGAATAAGGCTAAATTTCACCCAGGAGAACAATGAGTATACATGGGTATACGTAGATCGGAGAATAATTTTTACAGATGCGTTTAAAAATATATAGTACTCACCAGGTGAACGTTAAAAAACAGCGCTTTGCTGTATATATCTGAAGAGAGATAGAAAATTTCGGAGTATTTTAACAAATAGGATAAATTTCCTTAGATTTATGCCGAAGGGACTTGAATTTCACAAGAAATTCATTGAAAAAGACAGTGTTGCTACTCGCCGACAAGGACGGTCGTTGAACGGAAAAAATTTCCCAGTTGTAGGAAAACTTTTAAAAACATACCAGCTCAGGAAAAAAGAAGTTATGAGTTTCCCGAGAAAATTATGTTTGCATTTTCAAAGAAAAAAATTTGTGGCCATTCAAATGTAGACATGAGCATTATGCTTAGGTTGTTTTGCAGAGTGTAATTTTTGTAGCTTAGAAACAGCGGCCGTAGAGGATTTTACGGAGGACCGATTTCTGCTCCTAGCTACGCTTCCCTGACTTGAAACTAGCGATACAAAATTAGCGTGATGATGTGCAGTGGTGCTACACAATTCGTGCCATGCTGTGTAATGACGCTACAAAATTTGTGTCCTGCCGCTATGCTTGATGAGACTGTGACTACAGATTTGTGTCCTGCCGCTATGCTTGATGAGACTGTGACTACAGATTCGTGCCCTGACGCTGTGCTCCATAAGACAGTGACGTTATAAATGTGTGTCCTGACGCTGTGCTCCATAAGACAGTGACGTTATACATTTGTGTCCTGACGCTGTGCTTCATAAGACTGTGATGCTACAAAATTGTGTCTAGATGATACATTTGATGAGACAGAGGCAAAACATTTACATCCAGACGAAGTACTTGTTTAGATAGCGCCGCTACAGTCTTACATCATAACGCTAAAGTACTTCAGCTGACAACTTCAAAGATTTGGAATATGATGTGTTTAAAGATTTGGTATGTGATGTATTTTAAAGATTTGGTATGTGATGTGTTTAAAGATTTGGTATGTGATGTATTTTAAAGATTTGGTATGTGATGTGTTTAAAGATTTGGTATGTGATGTGTTTAAAGATTTGGTATGTGATGTGTTTAAAGATTTGGTATGTGATGTGTTTAAAGATTTGGTATGTGATGTGTTTTAAACATTTGGTATGTGATGTGTATTAAACATTTGGCATGCGATGTGCTTTAAACATTTGTTATGTGATATATATTAAACATTTGGTTTGCGATGTGTTTTAAACATTTGGTATGTGATGTGTTTTAAACATTTGGTTTGCGATGTGTTTTAAACATTTGGTATGTGATGTGTATTAAACATTTGCTATGCGATGTGTATTAAACATTTGGTATGCGATGTGTATTAAACATTTGCTATGCGATGTGTATTAAACATTTGCTATGCGATGTGTATTAAACATTTGGTATGCGATGTGTATTAAACATCTGGTATGCGATGTGTTTTAAAAATTTGGTATTTATGCATGAAACACTGCTTATATATGTGCCACTGACTGAAGCATGTCATTTGAGAGTATAGTGTCAAGAGCTCCCGTGTTAGTGCTCTGTTTTCGTGAAGTACTGTACTTGCCGGACCATTTTTAATTGTCTCCGTATTTATCTCTTTGCGTTCTAAAAGAATCATTGCTTAGCATTTTATTCTAAAGCGTTGAAAAATCAGTATATAGTATCAAGAAATCAATTGATTTGATTTCCTATTGCCATCTCAAAATATGATAAGTAATCTACACTTTTGAAATCCTAGATTATTTAATGGATGTGGTTCATAATTGAAAACGATAGATCGGCCTTAACACGAACGAAAACATTTAATGAAGCGGTGTTTTCGAATGAACGATTTTAAAAACTGCGAATCAAGCGTTCCGCACTAGCGGATAACATACACAACTCCGTGCTGTTCTGATTCTGTTGGATTTTGCAGCATGCAGCTGGAGCTGCAATCCAGAGATCACCAATATTCCATAGCAATCATTAAAACTAACCCCAAACGAGCGTAATCTTGGTTACGAGAACTGAGCTAAAATCACATCTTCTATCGCTTGCAAGGGTTGGCAGTCCTGGTCGTTCGTACCTTCTCCCCCACTTTCTTAAACTTCCCTTTTCCTTTCGAGGATGATGAACACTTTTACACCCCCAAAGCACCCCCAGGACAGTTTACAGAGGCCACGCCTACCAGTCCTATACCCCCAAATCTCCCCCAATAGACCCTCACCCTCATCTCACCCCTGCAAAACCCTCATTGAGCTCAAAAGCTCTCCCCCAAACCCTCACACACCAGTTGCCTCCCACAAACAGCGCTCATTTTTACACCCCCACTTTTCTGCGCCATCCCTCCCCTCCAAAACCCAAATCTTTACGAAAAGCTTCTCCAGACTCGACCTTCCCCTCACCCTCCCCTCGCTCTCCCTCCCTGCTGTTCCCCATTGCCTTCGCCCTCACGCTGCTGTGCTGCAAGCGACGGCGCCACACAACACGCGTCTTGGAGCTGCTGCATCCTTGTATTTCATCTCAATGCAGGTAATATCGCATCTCTCACTCTGTCCCACCAATGAATGCATCAATGACCACAATGCTCGTGTGATCACGTCACTGGGAACCCGGCAACTCTCATGTGCATCACTGACTTTTTCAAGTCCAAATCAATGTTTTTCTTACGACAGGCTCAAAGGTTGACGTCAAGTTTAACACGTTGCCTCCGATTGCCTGATTGGTGTAAAACTTGACTTTGTACGCATAGTCACTAGAAGGATCTGAAAAAATTACAGAACCTAACCTAAATGGTACACATACGTACCACTTTGGAGTCAACGTGTTAAGCATAGGGCAGAAAATGTTTTTGTCGGAAAATGCTCACTCTGGTCAACAGCTACATTTGTGATTTTGATTTAGGTTAAGTTACCACCCTCATACAAATGCATGATTTTATTCATGACAGTAAATTATCCAGACGCTTTATGAATCACTTTGAGGAAAATCAAGCTTTTTGTTTATGCTCTGGTATTATACGGAAAAACATGCGCTAAGTGATGAAGAAAACACAGTGTGCTGTGATATAGATTGCTTACTTTATTTTGCAAATATTCGTTAATTGTTAGAAAAGTACAGCAATCTCCCCCATTTCATAACTGTCTTAATATTTCTATACAAAGTAAGAGGATTCAAGCAATAATCATTAATTGGGGCTTATTAGCATTGACTTCCACATTATTAGCTTTATTAAGGAATAATTTGCTGTTGTCTGATATTGGACTTGTATTATCAAACAATAACTAGATTTAATTGCTGGTGTGATGTTGTCCACTGCATGCGAAAAATTCTCTTAACTAGAACTAAGTACATGAAAATACTTCAGTTTACACAATTGCACGCAGTGTACTTTGTACTGGGACATAAAAACCGCTCATCTCTTGGACAATTTATGTAATATATATTTATAATACTTATATTTTGTATAATATACATATTATATTATATACATACATATGTGTGCAGAGAAAGCCACGTATAATATACTGTAGATCACAAAGTGGACACACAGTAGACCATAATCAAGTTGTGTACTATGTACTGTGCTGGTGTTTGTGCTACTCAAAAGCAAGTGTAATTACAGAACCATAATTACACAGCCACCACAACATTAAGCAATGTTATGTCCCAGCATCAAAGAACTTCCTTCCATGCTTCATGGTCTGCGAATTTTCAGAAACTTCAAAACTGTTGTCACCCGTGAAGCGATCTTCATGAATATTCTCATGAGTGCGTTTATCCCAATCTGAATTTTTTCGTCGGTTTACCGGAGATAATAATCGATTTGCGGTGATAATCATCGTTTATAGTAGGAACTTCCGACGATAGAAATAGTACCGGTTATTACCGGTAATTATAGGTATTTCCAGATGATGAAATGTTCGCCGCCGATATTGACCGGTCTTTACAGTCTTATTCTTACCGTCATTCCAAGCATAGGGAAAAGACAATAAAAATAGTCTTTTTCAGATAATAATTACCGGTTTATCGTAAGATATCATCGGTTTATCGTAAGAAAAGGCGATAATTACCGGTTAATGCTGACGAAAATTAGCGCCGGTCAGACGATAAAATTCGGATTGGGTACATTTTTACATTTTTGTAGATTTTATAGTTCAAAAAGTGCCTGCTAATTCTACGTTTCAAAAAACTATTTGTCAGATTTCATTTCATGTGATTTCCCTCTACAGAAAATAGCCAATAGAAGCATTTCGTTACCCCTAAGAGCTCATATATTTTATTTTCATTTTATTCTATTTAGTTTGCTATGTTGTATGACAGGCTGACGGACTGACAGCTCTTTCATTTCAATAATAATTCTTACAAGTCATTCCCACAATAATATTACTATAACAAATGATAAGCGTTTAATTGTGCTCCATATTCTGAAGACGGAGTCATCTCATGATTACCAATGATCAGAAGTGGAGTGTGGATTGGATTATTTCGAATAATTCACTAATTATTCAACACTAGTGCAATGTCCGTTAATAATTTGTTTCCAAACGAATTCGTTTTGGGCTTGGGAAGAGAATCAGTTTTCTATCGGACGAACAACGTCTTTTTTGCTGTCGAAGTCTTGCTGCTTCTCTCTTACGGTTGGACACGTTTCTATCCATGTTGGCCTTTTTTGCCGAAATTTTATTCTGAAATATCCTCTATTATCTCTAGCATACATTTCTAGAACTTTATTATTCATCGGCTAGTGTACCCGTGCCATCAAAATTGATGGCAAAAAATATTTATAAATCTCTCTTGAGATAATTTTTCACTCGCTCTTCTTTTTCGCTTTCGATTCAGTCTTCTTTTCATTCGAGTGGAGTTTCCATCCTTAAGCTTATTTCAAAGGTAACTTATTTTTCTTGTGACAGTAATAAACACTTAGAATACAGTATTTTTGAGCCGCAATATGCCGCCCAACTCGGTATCCACGATATGGACTCGAGTATATAACGCTCTGGATCTCTCTAATTTTTTTGAAAGTGACTTATTATGGTGCACTTGTACAGCAAAAATGAATGTTTTAATTTACCAGTGAACTAAAACCAAGACCGCCAGTGCTAAACTATTCTTAACCCTTTAGCGACGAAAAGGACCATACGGTCCTCTTTTACGGTCTTTGGGAGAAAGGTTCTAATAATTAAACAATGAGCAATATGAGGTTGCTACTAGGTTTGAACGCGGCGGCATGTTACAGCGCCGTTCTTTTGGCTGCCTGGCTCTCAGTGTGCTTCATTGCATCAGTGTACAGACGGTCTTTGTTAGCTTAAACGTAGAAACTAGAAAAAGAAATTGGTCGCTAAAGGGTTAAGAGCGTGACATGAAATCAATTTTCAAAATCATTGGCCTTATACTAAGAGGCAGCCAGGTTACTGGTCAAACTAATTTAACACGTTGCCTCCGATTGCCTGATTGGTGTAAAACTTCACTTTGTACGCATAGTCACTAGAAGGATCTGAAAAAATTACAGAACCTAAGTGGTACACATACGTACCACTTCGGAGTCAACGTGTTAAAACATTTCTTTTTGCATTATCAATTAAAAATATCACAACATCATGATGAATTTCAATAGAAAAAGGTCATAAGAAAATTTCTATTTGTAAAAATAAACCCATTGTGTATTCTGGATACCATAATGCAAGTGAAAGAGAATTGAATTGCCACAGAAAAATAATAAAATAGAATGATTTCTTGTATTTCTTAAGCTTTATCTTTGTTACTATCAAAGCTGTCGATTAGAAGAGTGTGACACAGGGACGGACAGATAGACAGACGGAGGGTCGGACGGACGCAGCTCTTATTAAAATATAGATGTTCTTCTAATGCACAGCATGGGACTTCGGTATTGAACCAAGAATGGGCCAAACGGCTCGTTCCTCTTGCCTTATTCTATTCTAATGTTAGGGTTTTTCGCTGCTATTTGTTTAAGGCGGGATGAGAAGGGAGGTATAAAACATATTCTCAAAATGCTTGTACTTAAGGATTTTATATTATAAAAGGTATTTTTAAAAACCAATGTTGTTACATTTCTTACGTACCAACTTTATCGGCAATAATACGTTTCTGTTTATTTTTTCTTTGTCGGTAATCCGTTTCTCAAATCATGACAATCTAGTCGGAGGTAACCGTGCGATATGGAAATTTCGAGCCTGTACTGCGAGCACTAGTTGGTTTCATGCTTCTCATGGGTTGACTGAGTTGGTCTATGAATTTAACTTAGAAACGGTGTCAGACTAATACTGTGAGCACTGATCGGAACCCTCCCTCACCTTTGAGTGGCCGACTTAACTCCCGAGTAAGAACCATGGACGGTGTCAGACTAGTGCTGCGATGACGATTTTTTGTTGCTATTTCGACAATTGAATGCCGAGTTCTGAACCTCTTAAGAGAACTATAGGGGAGCCTCTTTAGTCGTTGTTTTTTAAAATTAAAATCCACGCATATTCCAGAGAGGTTGGTCGCAAATAAGAAGGAGGTACAGGGTGTCCTAGCGTTGGGAAACCTAAAAAACTGATGTAAATTAGAAAGTTTTAGTCATAGGGAAAAGCTAATACTCCATTTAAAAGAATATAAAAAATTGCGTACAATAATATGTCTGCATTTTTTATGATGTAGTGATTATTCATAACTGTATTAAAATTTCTTAGTGCTATTCACAACGAATATCTTGCCAAAAGAGTATCTTTCTCTAATCACAATACGATAAAAAGAATTTCTGCTCATACAAAATTAGTTCAAGTACGGTAGCGTGAATCAAACACCCGAATCTTTCAGAATTTTTTTCACACATTTTATTCCTCAAAATATCTACATACACTCTTCCAGACTGTCTAACATGATATTTCAGCACCCTTCAGTTATTTTAGCGCGAATAATTCGTAAAATCAGCGTTGCTGAGAAATGGTAGGATGTACTATAATTGCGCTGCGAACGTGACTGCCTTCATATACCTACATGTTACAACTCACCGTCTACAAACTTAAGCGAGATTGTAGTTCTACTAAAACAAAGTTACATCAGAGAGCAGCATGTCGTATGTAATGTTATGGATTCTTATATACTGTTGTACTGGTGCAGTCCTGAAATAGGTTTAATGTATTTCTACAGTGTGTTCGAGTAAATGGATTTTCAACTTTCAACATGTGTATTATCTAAGCATTATCATTAGCTTTAATTGAGGACTAATTGTGTTAAAGGTTCCATTCAGAGAGGGTTGCTGCGCTTCTAAATTGTAATCAACAAGTTCTGGTTCAACATCATTGAACTTTATAAAATAGAACTTGTGCAACTCGATAATATTGGGTTGTTACAAAAATAATGGCCGATTTCAGAAGCATGCATTTAATCCTTGGTAAATGAACAATAGAGATGTTAAACTTAGTCAAAATATGAACCCTGAGCAGCTAGGCATCTCTGCCA
>VCRD01000253.1:48596-103162 GCA_006783055.1 Trinorchestia longiramus
TTTATCGAGCTTTTTCACCTTTTCAATAATCTTCAAATGGCGCGAGACTGTTGCAATGCTGACACCAAGTGTCTGAGACATTTCTCTAACACTTTGACGTGGATTTTGCTCAACAACCGCATGCAATTGCTCGTTCTCGAGACTACCCAAACGTCCTCTACCCTCTTTATCTTTAAGGCTCTCATCACCACTCCGGAATTTCCCGAACCACCTTCGTACTGTCCGATCCCTTGTGAACTCTTCTCCCCATGCTCGGTTGATATTGGCAGAAGCTTCGGAGGCGTTGTGCCCAAGTTTGAACTCGTTCAACATAAGTAGGCGAAGGTCATGTTTTGTCATGTTCATCATGGAGGGATTCTATCCTTCAAAATTATATTCTGTCTGAAAAGAAGTTACAAAATATTAATGAGCACACATTAATTGCTATGCATGCCAAGGTTCATCGAAAATAAACTAAGAAAGTTGCGTTAAAATTACTTTTCAAACCCCAGACCTTCGAGCGGCCATTATTTTTGTAACAACCTAATATTGTCTACGGACCAATATCTAACACAAACAGCTTCAATGATTGTTTTCTACTGTGAAACAGCTCATTTCTAGATCTAGAAATAAATTTTATTTTACTTGTAAACATGTGGAGTGTTTTGAATTATAATCTTCATGCCATATAAGTCAACGGGAACTAATAGCTGATGGATTACTTCTAGAAATGATGCGGGACTTTGTTATATTTTTCTAGTTGTTACTGACGTTGTACGTCCGTGAAAAATAAGTATAACTGTTACACAAGATCTTATCGTAGTCGATTGAAATTTTATCTGGTGCCCATGGAGCAACAGATTTCCAGGCAAACATGTGGGAATAAACTAGCAACGCATTATGGTAGAGGCGTTCTTGCTTCATTTAGCTCACTTTAGAACGCACTGGCTAGGTTATTCTGCCATGTACAGCTTTTATTTATACAGCTATTTTGAGCAATGTTGTAAATAGAGTAAAATAGAATATGGCTACAGCAATGAGCCAAACGATTTGTGTAATTCTCAATTATGATCATAATAAGAACTGTTAATTAACTTTTTTATAATTTTGAATGGTGTTGTTAGAGTTGCGTTCATGCTGATCTTCTTAGCTGAGAATATTAAATCCGAAATGGAATTGAATTGCTACTCATAGAACTCCAGTACCTGCATTAAAATATTTTAATGATGTAAGGTACTTCTTTTTGAACGAGTATTGCATGCAATGATCCGAAATGCTTTACCTACTTATTCGGAAACATTTATAGCTATGAACGCAATGGCTGCTTTGATTAAGGCGTGTTTCAAGTCGCAAATGAAAGAGATAAACAACATTTTTTTATTTCGAAAGATCCTTATATAACTTTTTTTTAAAATTTGGTTAAAAGCAAAGTTAAAACTCGAAAATTTACTTTGCAAATCAGGACTAAACTTGTCCTAACGCTATGTTATTTATTGGTCAGTATATCGGCGTGATGTGATTCTAACCCTGAGACTGTAGCAGATATGAAATATGATAGTAATTGTGTTGGTTTTACGATTCTCTTAAGCTCATACATTGAAGAAAATACATTAGACAAACTGTACGATAGAAGGCTTGATTCATGCAAATCGAAATATTTTGCCGTTTGTTGATGCTGTTGCTCGACTGAAATGCTGTTTGCGATGTGATTCTTTTACGATAGTATAAATGATTCCTCGTCAGTAGAAAAGCATGGGTAATACACAGTAAGTATGCAGCTAATTGTATCAGACTGTAAATCTTTCAATCTAAATTTATTTGTTCTCTTATTGAAAATTTTGGAGATACGCCTCGCCCAACAATTGAGGATGACATGGACCTACTACGCTACCATGGAACCAGAGCCAAGTACATTCTCCTCTTTTCTTCAAACAAAAAATCGTCTTACATATGGTGAAAGAAAGAAAATAGCTTTATTATATTCATAAATGAAATATATAATGGTATTTAGATTCCTAACGCTATCATATTAAGACTGCTGATCATGCTTCCAGCGACTCTGTCCATCCATCTTGGGACTAGAGGCAGAGGCTCAAAGGAACACATTGCGGTGATCAGGAAGTTGGGGAAACTGTTAATTTAAGTTAAGTCAGGCTGCCAGCCTTGTTGGTCCTTGTGTCACAAGCAGAGGTAATTCGAGGGCAACGGGAGGTAGGCAAACCAGGGATCTGGATGCAAAGATCGCTAGCCACTAGGCTATAGTGGAAGGGAAGCACTCCGATGAAGGTATCAATAGACCGTTTTTATTCCTTCTAAATGCACGTTTCATCTGCGAATCCATCATTTAACTCGCATGTTTTAACTTGTCTATTTTAAATTACAGTGTGTATTTATCTTTCTACTCAAACTTCACCTTAAACATGCTGAAGTAAATCTACTGGCACTTTAATGCAGAGGAGAGATACATGTATTAATATTTATCCTTCAAACTGTACAAGTAGAAATTTACACTAGAAAATAGGGAAACTGATTTTTAACAACATTGATTGCTTACAGAGTATTTGATTTGATATATCAACATTCGTATGATTGATTTTTTGTTGCAAAATTTATATGTTCATGTCTTTATAGCAATTTAAAAATGCATAAAACAATTTTAGGATACTATTCAAAGGTTTCTTTTTAATAATATTGTATCTATTATATGCCTGATATATCTTATAAATTTTATAACTTCAAAAACTAAAGTAACTAATTGCTAGTTTTAGGGTAATAATCTTGAATTTGCCCCTCTCCCCCATTCCCCGTCATTCAGCTTCGAGTATCAGGGAGGATTGGCAGTCGGTCCTTACTGCACGGTGTGAAAATAAATTGTTTGTACCGTGTGTGTACAGTTTCATTCTTTATTAAAATGTCGATGGAAGATTTGAAAGTTCACGCTGCTGCTCCTGATGAAGAGGTAATAAAATTAATTCGTTTTAATTGGGGCAAATGTATCTGAAATATCTGCTATCACCGGTAGTTTACAAACCGACATTTTCTATTAAAACATTTGAATTAAATAAGAAACAACCATGTACACATTTGTTTTTAAAATGATAAATCAATTTAATTCTTTAATGGAATAGAAATGTGCCCTGAATTAGGTATCAAATGACTTTAATTATGCATGCCGTAGCACAGTCTTCGCGTGAGATGCATCAATCAAGGTTAATTTAATGTTTAGTTTTCATACGGTAATATTGTAAATAGGTGAAGTACTGCAGGTAACTGCACTTCAGTTCAAATTTAGTGACTATACAGTTCAGATTTTGTGACTATTCAGTACAGGCTTGGTGACTATCCAGTACAGACTTAGTGACTATACAGTACAGACTTAGTGACTATCCAGTACAGATTTAGTGACTATCCAGTACAGATTTAGTGACTATACAGTACAGGCTTGGTGACTATACAGTACAGGCTTGGTGACTATACAGTACAGACTTAGTGACTATACAGTACAGACTTAGTGACTATACAGTACAGACTTAGTGACTATCCAGTACAGACTTAGTGACTATACAGTACAGACTTAGTGACTATACAGTACAGACTTAGTGACTATACAGTACAGACTTAGTGACTATACAGTACAGACTTAGTGACTATACAGTACAGACTTAGTGACTATACAGTACAGACTTAGTGACTATACAGTACAGACTTAGTGACTATAGAATTCCTCTCATCACTTCTGTGATGAAAAACCTCATAGCCTTGTCTTGGTTGCAGCTCCCACTTAGAAGTGAAAACTTGCTATGTCAGGGAGTTTATGTACTTCAGAATTATGTATTTGTATTTAACTGCAAAATGTGAGGAAAATTGGTAAATTTTGTGTTGATTTTCACTATAGCCATCTAAGTGTTTTTACCCTAAAGATACCAGCAAAAATTTAAACCCTTACAACTTTGGTGAACTGTTTTTCAAGGAAAAAATTTGTAGTGTTTCAATTATAATTAGTTATCTGGATAAACTGAAAAATTAGGTCTCAACTTTCTTTCATAGTAACTCATTCATTATAACTAAAGTTCTGTTTTGTGAAGACTATTCATCTGTAAGTGTGAGACTGAATTCCATGTCACAGCACTAGAGCAGTCTTGTAGGTCTGCATAATCCTAACCAAGCTGATGGAACATTGCTGCTAGAAATGTGTGGGAGAGGTTCTTGGTGTTCCCCAGAAAACTGGGCTCAAGCTGCCATGGAATTCTGATAGCAATAATTTTATATACTTGACTGACCCATTTGTGATAGAGAAGTGCCATTTAAATTAAGGTCATGCCAATGTGCTGCTTAATGTTAGTTACAGAGGTGTCAGTAATTGTGTATTGTTTCTTATCCTGTGAGCAGTCAAATGGCTGTCTCTATACTGTAACATGGTTGTTAGTATTCAAAATTTAAGGAGCTGTGTCATGCAGTAAGGTAGATTGTTTTCTAATATTTTTGTATATGATGGTTCTCACTGTGCTTATTATTTTGTACATCAATTTATAATAGTTAGTTTAAAAGGAGATCTATTAAATTTTCATAGTGAGACTGAATACTAGGTCATAATAGGAGCAAGTGATAAGTAGTGGGCTTGTATTTCAGATTCATGTCACATTGAACATCCAGATGACAAATAGCTTATGTTGGATTAGTATATGTATTTTAGTGTAATATGTACTTCATGAATATCTTGCATGATGCTCTTTACACTATACACTAAGTGGTGTTAGAATATAAAAATTAATTTCAGTTTTTAAGTGTATTATGACATTCTCTCAAAAAATCACCTTATTGAAGAAGGGTCTTAAATACAGATGAGATTTATGATCTTGTATATAAGTATAGTATTTTTTTAATGACTGCTGATCCATCATTGTTGAAAAGCTTTGTTCTAGGCAGTATTATTAGAAAGCTGTAAACTGCTCTTGAAATTTTGCCTAACAATTTCTTATTGTAGTCTATGATTTTGGTGAGCTCATCATTTTTTCTTCTGTTTCAGGAGGAGGAGGAAGAAGAAGACTTAGTGGTAAGTACTCTTTCTAAGAACTTTAGTCACTGGTTTTTTATTTTTTATAAAGTGTCTCTTGTTTCTTGTAGCTTGTTTTGCTCAGACCACTAGTCAATAAATTGGAAACAAAAATGAATTCATTTATGGTACAAAATGATCAAAAAAGGCCATTTGTCATATTGGCATTTAATTGACTCAAATTTACAACAAAAAATAAAAAAGTGTTCTGAGTCATTTTCATCTAATGAAGAAATCAAATGCACTGTGAGTAATCAGTAAACTTAACAAGGAAATATTTCAGAACATAAAATAATGAAATCCATGAGTTTTTGTACTGACTGCCCCCTTTCTAGTCTTTCTTACTCAACTCCATGAACTCACACAAAGAAATGCAGCCTGCCTTGTGAATTAGAAATTTTTTAGCAATTGTTGCTACACCTAGAACTTTAGATCTATGCATTTTAGAATCTTTATCAATGATAAAAGACAAACCAGTTTTGGATGATACACTATCTGCTGACCTTTGGAAAATAGTTTACACATTTATTCTTTCATATGCTAAAATGTTTGGCTTACCAATTACATGCTTATATTGCATTTTATCTCTTCAGATCTTGAAAATAACCAGTATGGTTGAAATGATTTATTTGAAGGTTTTTATAGCTTTTTATAAATTTGTCAATAAAATGACAAGGTTACCCATTGCTTTCTTTGCAAACCATTTATCTCAAATTTGATGATGGAATGCTTGCATTTTAAAGTGCTGAGCATTTTTCCTTGCCTAGTATGGTCATGTTATTGTAATGATGCATTGCCTTTATTAATCACCAGTGTGAAAAATTTTTTAAAAATGCGGTCCCTTTTATCTAAATATTTCACCTATGTACACATATTGCTCTGGCTGATAAAACTAATATAAAATAAATTTTCAGTTACGAAAATGAACGTTCTATAAATACACTCTCCTACAGCATTTAGAAATATAGTATTGCACATGTGTGTCTGAATATGTGAGCTCTACGTCCATAGTACTCGCTGTTTGTGTGGCAGAAGTGGAGGAAGTTACCGTACTAACCGCAGTTTCTGTAATTAAGGGGACATCTTAGTGAAAATGGTAAAAATTTTCTGTTTTTGAGTCGTGACTCTTATGATGGGAAAAAGGGGCACGATCGTTTGTAGATATTCGTTTTTTCTTTCCAAAGGTCTTTACTTTTGTTCTAGCAGGAAAACTAAAAGGAGGTCGATTTGGGTCGAAAATGCAAAAAATACCTTATTTACCCTTGAAATTGCCATTATTTCGAAAATATGAGAAAAGGTACGAGAACAAAATGTTTTAAATCCAATATTACTATGTTGCGCTTAGTTTCGTCGTACCATGTATTTAAGCTTTTCACTAAGCTTAATGACCTTTCTCACGCCGCTCTACGTATTCATCATATACGTTTTTGTTTTGTTTGTTGTTGCATAGAAGTGCAAATTCCTCGTTATATTAGAAAATTTTGAAGTTCACTGAAGTGTCTAGTATGTTAGATTATTGCATTTTAGCATCTTTGATTGCAAAAGGAAAACCTGTTTTAAATAACACACAATCTGCTTACCCCCTGCGATTAGTTTCGATTTTATTTTCTTGTATTTGCTGAAAGGTTTCCTTTTTTAGAAACTTACGCATCTTGTCTCCAGATTTTGAAAATGACTTTGAAGGGTGAAACGATTAGTGTGTATGCTTTTTAAGGTTCTTCGTTTAATTTCTAGTCAATAAAATGATTAGATTGAAAGTGGTTGTGCTTGCTCTTCTCTTTTTTCTATAAATGTTAGGTTGTGGCCATTTGTGATTGACTTAAAATGAGTACATTTTGCTATAGTGTGACCACTGTTGAACAATCAAGGATTCTTACTGGCTCAATGAAATTAATAACTTTCAAACTTAAAAATTCGTTAGTGTGAGATGCACAGGTTAGTTGTCGATTGTTTAGAATCGTATTTGAATGAATTTTCAGTGAATTTTTTTTTCAATTGTATCGGAAGCATTGCTTTTTTTAGTCCGGTGTATGACACTGTACTTCCTGTTCAGTGAATTTTTTTTGAAATTTCAAGCTTGCAAACCCTTTTTCCTTCCTTATAGTAACCCATTTCAACTTTCCTAGATTACTTGACTTTGACCGCATAGTACGTAGATGAATTTAACACGTTGACTCCGAAGTGGTACGTATGTGTACCACTTAGGTTAGGTTCTGTAATTTTTTCAGATCCTTCTAGTGACTATGCGTACAAAGTGAAGTTTTACACCAATCAGGCAATCGGAGGCAACGTGTTAATTTATCTTGACACCATTTTGTGTAGAGATCTCGTCTCACTGTGTCGTTATTCTCAGGACCCTCATGTCGAGATGAGGGAGACGTGCACCAAGACGAGTGCGTGTGCTGTCCTTAAGGAGAAGCTGGAGGAGTGTAGTGACCGCGTCAACAGCAAGTCTAACACATCAGAGACATGTTATGAAGAACTCATAGACCTCATCCAGTGCGTCGACCATTGTGTAAGTAAAAGGGATTTTCTCGTTTGGTTTACGTAAGATTATTTTTGCCCTAATTCTAGTCTTGGTTTGGTTTTAAAAAGTTACTGATCTCGTAAAATTTTTATTTGAGTGCTCGTCCAACAGTGCTTAGTAGTTATGAACACAGTTCTAAATGGACGCTACGAGAAACACAAGAAGAATTTAAATCGAAATAAAACTGATGGCTAGCAGGAGACTTACAGGATTGATTTACGGTGCACTTCAAATGTCCAATTTCGAACCTGTACATACAAAAAGTTCATAAATGACAATTAAGTGTACAGTTTTCATTCCGTTAGTTTTCAGATGTCTCAAGTCCAACATATGAGATGGAATACTCGCCAATACAGTACGGGATCTATTCGTGCTGACTGGCCTTGTTACTAACGTATTCATGATCATCCGGTAGTCGATTCACAAAAACTTATATTCTGCACTCTGTTTGACGCAGGTTCTGTTAGACATTTGTGGTTCTGGTGGATGACAAATGTATTGCTAATAATAGTCCTCATTCTTGCTCTAGTTTATGGAGGTGAACATTTTCCACCTAATGTAGAATAGCATTCGTAAGTCTTGTAAAAGATTATTTATATTTTGAGGAGTGTGCATTTACGACAGCTGGAATATAACTCATGCGTATTTTACTGCATAGAGTGAGACAGAGTTCAATTTTTTAACTGGTGTACTTAAACACATCCGTTCAATTATACATTGGATTCAAAGTAGCGATGGAAAAATGTTGATCCTTTATTAGCTCAAAATGAATGAATGATTATCCACTCTTGTTACGCATCATGAGAATATATCAGCTGCTGGTGAGAGTAGACTTGTTCGATTTTGTATTCGAAATAATTTAGAAGATGTAAGACAGTGAAATAGGACTTTACCATGTGAATGATGAATAAAATTGGAGGGGGTGGATGATGATTAAGTTTTAACATTCAGATTATAAAATATTGTTACATAACTTGTCCACTCTTCATTTTGTTCCACAGTTGGAGAAGACGTTGTTCTCAAAATTGGTCTGATGAAGCAGTCCCACTCTTCATGCGATGGCTAATTTGTTCCATGTCAGCGTAACGTAGTCTCATGCTGAAACGCACTGGTACGCACGCACTACAACAAAAAGATGGCGCTGATTAGTCAACCGTGATGTAAATAAATATTTACTATTTATAAACTAAACTTTTATTGACAGGTGTCTCATTTGGATGTACATGGTTATGCCTTGCTCAGGCCAATTGAACTTTTACTTGAAAAGGAAGTTACTAATTCCATGATCGCAGAAAATTATTCTCCCCGTACAAGCTTCCTTTTCTCTTTCCCTCTTGTAATAGCTTTTGCGAATAAATTGGCCATGAACAGAACGCTGTCCGTAGAGTCATCACTGGCGGGTACAGGATAGGTTACAAGACGCGGGTCACAGTTTGTGTCGACGACTCCGACAGTAGGGATGCGCATGCGGGCACTGTCTGTATAGGCGATATGGTTGTCCAAGATGGGGTTGAGAGTCGACAAGAGTATGACAGTGTCGGGCAGACGCACGGTGCACTTGAACTGCATCGTCGAGTTGGTGAACACACCGCCAGCCCAATAACGCGTGTGCGCGAACTCTCCACATTTGGCTGCAATTTCTTCAATCGCATACTGAAATTAGATCCAAAATTTTAATAGCTAAGGAAATTAAATAAAATCGTATGCACGGGTATAATACTTGCATTGAGTGTAAATTTTAATGTTTAGTTAATACAAATGGCGTCTGAAAATGGAAGTGATCGTTAAAGTACTAGTCAAGTGAGGCGTAATAGCTGAGAAAGGCCAATAGGGTTGAGCGAAGTACCGCACTTAATATTTGAGCTCTGTGATCAAATTTTATGCCCTAATATTATTACTCTTTGAAGGCATGAATTTATCGACGAAATAGGAAACGAGTTCCATCGCATTTAATTTACATTGGATAGCAGATTTTAAGAGGAATACTTACTCGAATTCATTAGAGTACCAGTACTCAGTGTTCAATACTTTGAGCCTATTTCTGGTCTCATACATTAAATTCTTCCTAAAAAATATTAGAAAAGAATTGTTCTCGTCTTATCGGAAATCAAATCAAGAAGGATGCATTTGACACTTATCATATTTGAACAAGTCAAAATGCTACTACCATAAAGCACACCGAGAAGCACCACCACCGCCAGGATAAAACTTCAAGAATCTTACATATAGCCCACAAGCAACCAGGCAAATAGAATAGTCACACATGCAAAAATGCCCTGTAAGGTGTTGAACTAGACTGGAAGAATCTATACAGTATAGGTACAGGTTTTTTAGTTAACCTGATTAAGTTCTGCGCTTAAATTACGTAAGTACTACCATTATTACATGCCATATGAGCACTAATTTGAGTCCCATCCTATGTAGAATTATCCTTGATAAACTAATTTTATATTCAAAAGTTCATGTTTGGTATAGAATCGCCGACACATATATTTTCCTCCTAGTAAACCCCATACGGTATAAAATAGCCAAGAATTTGAATGCTTGGTTCCCAATTGGTGCGATCGGAAATGCTATTGATCTTTCATAAAAACCGAATCTTCCTTTCCTAGTTTCATGCTCCTTGTAACCGCAGCGGAATGCTTGGTCATTTAAAAATTATAATTTTAAAGCACACTTTGACTTGTTGATAATAACTAAATAGAACTAAGCTTTTTCACGTACGGTATTATCGCCACTTGATAACCTGTTCTTTAAGCCATGAAAAGATAGCCATTATACGGCAGCATATGCTGGAACCTTCGACTCTTTAACTTTAGATGCCAAATGTGCCAAGGAACGGTGAGGAGCATAACAATCATAATGAAAATTGTCCACTTTTAGGAAAATAAAGCTCGTGGCACTGAAACGTTATCGCTAAGCGGTAAATGAAACTCCCTTCCCCCAGTGAAAAAATGGAGCTTCAATTCGTGGAAACTCTTATTCATACATTAAGAAGCTCGTTTTCTAAAATTATTTGCAGATACTGACTGTAAAAGACGACAAAAACTATTAGAAAAACGGAAGACTTACTATGAAATCCCCCCAAAAAGTGCCCCAGAAAACGAAATTAATAGATAGCTCTTTAACTTTCCTACGAAATAATCACCCAACGTTTGACTGACCTGATGTTGCTCCTGTCGCCCCACGAAAAGAATAACGCCGTCCCGGAAGGCGATGTGAGCGAGAAAGTTGAGAGCCTTGTGTAGCCTTGGCACTGTTTTGTCCAGGTCAATGATGAGCTGCGACAACCTTGAGCCCAGGATGTAAGGCCGCATGTAATCGTTGAGGGTGCCCTCTTTGTGGCCGAGGTGCAGGCGGGCTTTGAACAGGTCCTCCACAGTGAACATGTCCGTCACACTGAAGTAGTCGGGATATGTTAAGCTTCTCCGCAACTCGGTGTACCAATCTGAAAAATAAGTACCTATGACTTCACAGCACAGGATCGTTTTATTCTTGATGTATATTTATCATTGAAGATAATTTCAACAGCCTAAAAGTTTTAATATTGGATAATATAAAATTAATTGAAATACTACATATTACAGTATCGTTCTTACTTAAATCATTCGAGAACTTGAAAAATACTGGAATTCAATCGGAGAAATATTTGGGACCAAAATAACTTACATTACGAGTGTTCTCTAGTACGTTGATTTGCAATATTACGATTGATAATTAGACTCCTCCATTTCATCTGGATCAAACTCACTGAGTTCCAAAACAGCAGAACAAGTAAGAGGGAAGTCACACAGATCTCTATAAGTTGTGACGATTTGTTTAGGAGTTTTAGAGAATCTGTTCTTCACACGGCTTACGGGAGAGCTAGTTTTTACTAAGACGAATAGAATGGCAACGAAATATCAATTCATTCTAACGACTAAATTAACCAATAGCGTTAAGCAATAATTAATGTATGAATGGGGTAAACGCTTAACTGAAAATAGACAAGAACCTTCTCGCCGCGGTGGTCCTGAATTAAAAATAAATAAATACACGATAAGAAATTCGAAAGAAATACAATAGAAAACCAACATTTCAAAGTGGCTGGGTCGAGAGTGGCATCAGGATGGACGTCATTTTCCGGGCTTCTTGTGTTGCGGACGGTGTCCTGCTGAGACGCACTTTGTTGCGCCGACGAGAACTGCTCTGCACTACTGTGGAAGTGAGCCTGATGGAGGGTGGCAGCACGCAAGACACTGCGGCCAGGAAAGGAGGCAAGGAAACGGCGACTCTCGATAGGTACAACGGAGGCACGAAGCTGCTGACCTAATGCATTCCTCTCAAGAGTAGTTCCTGCACTCCCTGTAGCAAAAAAAATTAAATGTTAAACACAATAGCAGAAGACTGTGTTGACTGAGCTACGATGAAATAAGCAGTAGTCTACCTATGCAGATATATACAGAAGTTATTTTAAGTACACTAACGTATAATAATACTTCATGAAATTAAAGTTCGTCGGAGTTACGTATTCGCAACTCTAAGAACACTGAATTCCTAAGTCTACAAAATATTCTCAGATTTCATCAAATTTGGGATCGATTTTTTACCATTAAAAACCATCCAGAACGTAATTTTGAGTGTACAATTACGTTAACATATTCTTGATCACCAAAACGAAAAATGCTCTTACTATCAACCTTGTCTCTTCACTATTGTAGGCCTTCAGTTAATCATCCACCACTTGACATGAAGACCAAAATAAAGCTCATATCACCATTTCAACTGCCATGAAGCAGCAGTATACATATTCATAATTAAAATGTCAGTAAAAACGTACATAATCTACGTAAATTGCTTCAGTGAACATGAAATAAAAAATAAAGCTTGAAATGTTTGACTACATTATAAATTTTCACTGTCTTGAATCATTATATTACTCCCTAGAATAAATGAATAGGAAACAAATAGGGCTAGGAACTTACCACGGAGGGCGATGCTCACTAAGTTGCGAAACAAGGGCATTTTTTAGTGATATTGTCAGCTCTGAAATAGTAGGAGCTCTAGTTAAACACAAACGCGACAATTACGAGATACTCTGTGTAAAAACGTTACTATATGAGAATAGTCCTCAAAGCAGATATGTAGATGGTACAGGCATTGTCGCCAGCTGAACTTATCGCACGAGTTATTATTATGGTCCTAGTTAAACCACCGCAGCCACAACAAAGGCGACCTCAGCAATGATACCCGGTATCAGGAAATAGTCACTTAAGTTTTAGAGTCACGCGTCTTACAGGAAATGAGAATAAATATCAAAGTTGTCAGGATGGTGTCATAACTGGTAGCCAAATGAAACGTTTTGCATATCTTAAAAGTAGACATTAGGGGAAGTAGAATTTCAAAGGTCACAACCAAGCATTGTGACCCTGGAATTATGCAGTACATATTAGACCATTGGTAAGGTGCGAAAATATGAATTAAACAGGAATAATGTGAAAACTAGCTACACAAGTAAGATACCCAGAAAATAAGAAATTTTGGCATTTGTCAGCTACTTTTACGACAGAAAATATAAAAACTAGACACATGAATCATGAACAGTAGGCCTACTAAAAGGTAATACCTTCTTTGAAAAGCGTTGCATCTTATGAAAATGAAGTCCCAATATGGGATTACAAAAAATTACAGCATCCCTACTCCAATGCCCATAAGGTAACGGTGGGTAGTTAGAGCGATCGCGTAGGAGCGCTCAATTCCGAAAAAATGAAACTTCACTTCCAATCCAGCATACAGTGCATATACATTGGATTTTCAAGTTCTTAATATCAACATTTCACGAGTCGTGATGATGCATATCGATAAAATCTAAGAGTAGTGTTGATGCTCCAAACGAAACTCAAAGCTATACCAAAAAATAAGTCGTTCACGGCATTTACTTCTTTATTCTTTTCCTCTCCCTCCGTCAAGCGTGGTGTTCAGGCATTCTACTCATGTTCTAAGGGAAGTTATTATTATTATAATTATTATTATTATTATATTCCTAATTTTCAAAGGGAAGCCATGTCTACCCAACATCACCAAACGGCCATTGTCTTCAGACAATGCATCTCGGACATCCATGTATGACGCTAACATTAGTATGATTAACATGAGCATGAGAATTTACAAGGTTTGAAGTTAACTGAATACGAAAAAGAGCTTGCTAACAGGTACTTTTACGCTCTAGGTCATGAAAGAAACCTCCACCTCAACCTTACAGGAGAACCTTTGTTCACAAAGTCTAAAGTTAACTGAACACGAAAAAGAGCTAGCTAACAGGTACAGTAGAATTCTTTTAAACCGGCACTCGCTGGCCAAGTTTTATACATTTATTCATTGTTTTTCCTTCTTTAACTGCTTTAAGCAATTAATATTGTTTTCCTTTGAAGTCTAGCGTGTCTATGAATTGTTTGTGGTTACTTGGGTTATATTAAGCAACAAATGCAAAGTCCCATGGGTGCCGGTTAAAAAGACTTCTACTGTACTTCTGCGCTCTAGGTACACATTTAGGAATACCTCCACTTCAACCTTACAGGAGAACCTCTGTTTACTAGGTCTGAAGTCTACTGAACACGAAAAAGAGCTACGTAACAGGTACTTCTGCGCCCTAGGTACACATTTCAGAAAACTTCTACCTCAAACTTACAAAAGAATCTGTTCTAAGCGTGTTTTGGACGGCATCTTGTGCCCTCAAAGTCCCTAGTTATCTCCTCGTTTGAGTGCATGACCGCTTCAGGATTCATTCATCCCTTCCCCTCTCTCAGTTCCCGTTCAATGCATCTCAGCTGGATTCCCGAAATGCGGGAACTAAGATATCCCTAAGATCCCAGCACGTTTTCTTTCCTTCGATCACAAAGCTTTAGTCCAACTCCAGTAAGACTGGTTAGCGCAGCCGTTTAGACAGGAATAATATATAAATTTGTGTATTATAACAGAAAATGAATACATTCTCCACTAATACTAATTTTCTATACACTATCCAACGAATGATTGTATCCACATCATTAATTTCTCTGAATTTCCTAAGACGAGGCCAAAAGAACATCAACACAAACTAAAGGAGCAGCAAGGTAATAATTATGAAGCACATGACTGCTAGGGGTCTCAGGGGCGCAGTACATCCCGTGATGCCCGTTAGAGCATCCCCCTGAGGTCGGATTTCGGCAGCGCATGGCTGTAATCTAAAATTTTCTAGAGACAAAAGACACTTCCGTTGCGCAGATGCATGCAACCACCACAAAAGCGTTTCAAGGAGCACTGATGTACTGTCAAGAAAGAAAATCATAGAAATTAGGAACGCTTACATCATCTAAAGTGCATTTCATTACCTGTAAAAATGCATCAAGAAAATATTAGTACCTGTTGAAAACACGCTCCATGATGCAGAACATACTGTGTGTACATTAGTTTGTACATAATCATATACAGAAAATAATAAAATATTTCGATTTTAGTATATAATACATAAATTAGCGCTTGAATATATTTTCCACGTACACTAATTTTCTATATACTAAACAACGAATAATTGTAGCCACATCAATAATTTCTTTGCATTTTCCCACGACAATACTATCAGTGCATGGTTGATAAGCCTTTAAAACAAATGTGTGAAGCATATCAAATATAAAAAAGTTAGCCACTATGTTGGATCAGAATGGATTCTCACACCGACAGGAAGAACTGAGTGAACTAGGTTCTAAAATTCTATGTATAGGGAAACACATTAGACATAAAATATTTATATAATATGGAGAGACAAAATACGTCTTACAAAATAAAGACCAAAACATGACTATTTAAAGTAATACCTCCTGAAACAGCCACTGATAAAAATATTCCGTGTACAAACTATGAACTAGAAAATAGACTAGATTTGGCTAGGGAAGTGTCAGACTAGAGTACGGGTCTAACTCCTGCAAAAGAAGCGAATACATACTTCTGCTATAGAGGCCTAAAATTTCAATTATATAAACGTACAGTGAAAACATATTTTAACTTACAATAGTGATTTGTAGTTTAGTTATGCTATGAGCTTCACTCAAGCAAATTCTTTGTATCTGTGTGTATGCAGACCTCGTTTGTTTGGACTGCTTTTAGATATACAAAAACCACCAAGAAAAAGAAACGAGAAACTTCATCACCCTTGCAAGATTGCATCGTTAGAAAGACTTCTCTGACGGTCGAGACAGAAGTACAAGGGGAAACACAAGGCAAGCTTATTTTTACAACTGCATCAACGACTTGCCACATCCAGTGTCAATTAATATGAAGCACCTCTTCCACAACAGCAAAGCCCTTAGTCACATCATAGCCGATCAATAACCATGAATTAAAAATATATTCAAGTCCTCAATCAAGAATAAAATGCAAGAACGAATGAATACATGTTATGCTAGCTCGCTACACCGATCAGAAGTTTTTAAACTGTGCATACTGTTTAACTTCAAATTCAACATGTAACAGTCAAAGTAGATCACAATATTTGTGGAATTCTATGTAACAATTGTACTAAGGAAACAAGACGGAAACAGTTAAGGGTAAAAGATACTGCTTCAAAATAAAATCAAATCCATGCCACCTTTTCTACTCTCATAGCTGAACGTTTTAGGCCCAAATACCACAGTACTTGAAGAGTTGCTGATCCAATAGCAGTAAATATGGCACACGCTTGTACTTTCATAATAGATGACAGGGTTTGAATAAAATTCATGACGATTCTCTAGAAAAATATGCTTCTTGGCTTCCTAGCCCTTGAGGTTTTATTGTGCTAGAAAAGATAGCACACTCTTGAAAAGGAGAGAATTTCTTCTAATGAGAAAAACAACGAACATAAAAACATGAGAAAAGCGATATCAACAAATTTCTAAAAAATCCAAATTTCCCCCGACTAGGAATGCAGAGTTACAAAGAGGAACGATTTGATTTGGGCCAACTGCAATGCTACAGTAAAAAGTCAATTCCAGTTCAATGAAAAATTATGATGGTAGAGTAGCCAACCAATACTACTACAATAACAGATTGTTATGGTATAGTAGTTAATCAATACTATTACTACAACAACAGATTGTGATGGCACAGTAGCCAACTAATACTACTACTACTACTACAATAACAGACTATGACCCACAATACAAACACATTTAAGTTGGAATTAAATTGACAAGGAAAACGGACACTAAATACATTTTTTTACTCAACAATTAATGACTTTTCATTCTCGTAATTGAATTTAATTTAATGGAAAAGTTTTTAAACAATATCTAAACTAACATAATTCAAAAAAATTATATTTCTTCTACTTGGAGATGTAATTGATGTACAGTATCACATTGGCAATGAGTTCCACAACTATAAAAAGCACTACCTCACAAAGAGATGACAAGCCCTTCATATACAACGAATTGCTAACGTGCTTTACAACATTCTATGCATTTCATTTGAATATTCCCAAAAGTTTCCAAGTAAGAGTCAGGTTTTACTGTCACTTGTAAAATTAGTAGAAATCACTTCGGTAGAAGTGATTTCTACTAATGACGTGGCACACAAATATCGAGCATCAAATTCTATACAGGAATATGACATGTCACTTCACATGGACATGCTAAGCCGATGCTGACGTGCCACATGCCTGCTGAGGTGATGCTTCTGAGTGCATCGGTAGGGACAATGCGCACACGCAAACGGCTTCTCTCCCGTGTGGATGCGAATATGCTTGGCCAAGTTTGAGCGCTGTGTTGCCACATAATTACAAAACAAACACGGAAATGACCTTTCACTAGAATATAATTTTCCTCCAGGGAATGATTTGTCCACAGAACACATTGACCTCTCGCTAGGAAAGAACGATGAATCCCCAGTAAAGATGGATGACAGCTCGTTGTTGAAAGACATCTGATCTGCGTGTGACAGAGAGTGCAGTCTGAGGAGAGGCTGTGATGTAGTCTCGTAAGAACACAAGGAGCAGCGTAGCACAGCATTCCCTTGCTCTTCAGTTGCCTCCGCATGGACTTCAGACATCTTTGTTGTGTTTAACAGACTACATCCTAAGGAAGCGTTCTGTAACACAATAAATATGCAGTCCATATTTAGAAAAGTAAAATCGAAATAAAGATAATCATGCTAATGAGAAAAGAGAGCTGAGACTGCTAGTAACATTAGTGTTAAGTTACTATTAGTAATGAATAACGTGTAAAATAATAATAGCAAAAGGTACTGCAACAAAATGAGAGAAAAATACAAAATTGATACCAAGAAAGAAGATGTAGCAAAGCTTCCAAAAAACAATGCAATAGTGGGCACCCATCATGCATCACAATAAATTCCAAATTGGACAAAACAATGTTAGTATTATCATATTCCTGGTTTAACCACCGCAGCCACAATAAAAGCAATCTCAGTAGTGATGAAACAATTCTAGTAACATGGAATGAAAATCTTGCTAATAGGAAATGAAATGCACAAGTAATATCTTTTCAGTATCTTCTAATGTGTAGCTAGAGGTCTGCAAATGAGCAAACAAATTTCTCTTACCATAAAACTTTCAGCACTTGATTGACAAAGGAGTACATACCACGTGAATGACTATGGTTACACGGTAAAAAATCAAAAATATTAGCAGGATCTATTTAAAATATTATTAGCCAATGAACAGTATAGCAATAAATTTGATAGAATGTCATTCACTGAAATTACATATTACCAACTATATAAAACAATGAAATCTCAAAATAGAGCTAAAATTTTAATATCAGTTCTTAAAGAAATGCAACACTGACCAATTTCAGATTTAAATTTCGAAAACATAATCAGGCCCAAAGAAAAAACTCGCAGATCATTTGGGGCAGGTGGTTTAGAGTTAATTTTTGCTGCACTTAAAAATCATCAATTCAAATAAAATGTCTCAAACGGAAAATAATTTTATACTCAATTAGTTGTTGAAGTGAATTAGATCATTAACCCTATTAGTCATTTTTGGATTGAGCAAAATATTTTGCAAGTTATCATTCATCTTTACTTGACTTTCATGCAATTTTACCCACTTCTAAATTTAACATTTGAACACAGGACTAAACTGAATTATGTCTAAAGCACCATAGGAATAACAATGGGCCATAAAGCTTTAAGAAGCTTGTTAACTCCACTAGAATGGGACATTATAAAACAATAATCCTTTACGATGAAATGAAAAGCTCAACTTATAAATAAATGAGTAACTTACACACACTACACTTACTTCAAAAAATGGAGTAATAAATGAAGAGGCACCAGTTGGCTCCTCTGCTGCATTTGAGTACAAATCCTACACACATAAAAACAGGAAATATAAATAAAGGTCAGAGCAAGTCATTGATAATTAACTAAACTAATTAACAGTCTCTGTAATGTGACCCGTTATTGGATGCACCTGTGCTTTCACCTACCTGTGCATTAGACTCACCAATGTTTCTTTTAATAAAAAATATCCATTCTTTTTTATGAAAAAATACAAGTTAATACTTATAAGTGTATTACTACTAGAAGCAATCCAGTATAGCTACCAAAAGTTTGTTGCACAAAATGTGAGACTTTTTCTCAATATAAGTGGTTGGAGCAGTAAAATGGCTACTAAATGATTACTGAGAAAATCCAGTTCCCAATACCAGCCATGGCTGTATGGCTGATCCAGGGCTCTGCTCTCATTGATGGCTGTATAGTTCATTTACTGTCAGCTGTTCAGTACACTGATACACACAGTACTAGTTCAAACACCTAAATCAATATAAACAGAGCCCACATAAAGTTCATACTGTTATTCAGGGTACTGTGTCAACACCTTTCGGTTAAAGTAAATAAAGAAATGCCCACTATCCATTTTTATTCAACATATATAAAGATTATGTTATGTATGATCTATGAAAAAGGTTCATATAAAAATATTACCAAACCATAAGTGAATATTTCTAGCAAAATTGGGGTTCATGTTAAATTCAGGAAGGATACCTTATGCACATTCAAATTACTATGTCATTTTGCACAGACTCCATGAACAGTGCATAAAAAAGTGCCAATTCTCCTATTTTCCTGTAGAATACCAATTCAATTTTAACTTAAATCATATTAGTTATAGATGCATATTAAAGGTAAATTATAGTTATTTGCTATGCTTTTACAGTACTTGCATGAAAATCATATAGTTACAGTAATACAGAAAATTATCTTATATACTGTATCTAATACAGTATATCATATAGCAAAATAATTCCTTGGTATTATTTCTTTTTATAACAAGTTAACCATTGTATGAAATATATTACAAAGAACATGCAAAATACAACAATAATATCATTTAGACAGTAGAAATACCAATAAAATAATTTTAAGGTACCAAAAGCAGCATGCAAAATAGGAGAGTAGATTATTATTACAACTAACATTGGAGATAAATATGGATCAATTCAAGTGGCATACTAAAACACATTTAAATGTGCTACAAGAATTTCTACAACAGAGTATTAAATACTGCTGTAAATTTTCATTTCATAATACCAAAATACATACTCCTGACACCCACTTCATGTAAGGTTTAAAACAATCTTGATAAACTTACCATCTTAGATCACTTTTTACTTGGTAGACATATGATTAACAACCTCAATAATTTATAGTGTACTTTAAAGAAGAAAAACTTAAAAATATCTTTAAAAAAGGACTTACCAAGAAATGTCTTTCATGTTTCACAGAGTCAGGAGATGCAGAAATTGAACACAAAGACTCTGATGCAGAGTTATTGGGTGAGACTGACACATCATTGCATGAAACTGCAGCAGAGTCTTCAGGTTCCAGCTTCATACTTGCAGGTCTTTCATTGTCCAATAAAGTAACCTGAAAAAGAGGAATAATTAATAAGAAGGTAAAACAAGTGTGATAACATGGTCCTGTGAAGAACAATGTTACATTTTATTCATATTGATGATTGATTGTTAGATATACCTAGCAAGTGAAAAAGTGATGATTTTCCAGATGGTAAGTCGTATTTTTCACTCCAGAAGCAACATATATTACTTTTTAATAACTTTTAACTAGTTACTTCAAAATGTGGTCTGCCTATCCAGAAAATTGTGATGAATATAATTAATTGCATAATTTTGCAACAGATTCAAAATAAGCAAACAAGACTGAGAAGAAGAGCAGGAGAAGCCAATTAAAGTTGAATATTCTTTTCTATCTTATATGATAACCACAATGAATATAAGCTGGAATAAATTGAGCAAAGGAGGAAACTTTTATCATTGGCCTTTTTTATCATTAACAAGATAATTAAAATACTGAACATTTTTAATGTTTATACTATTTACAAATTTAAAAAATATATATATGGAGAAAAAGGAAATTACTACTTTTTAAAATTCAACATGAACAAGTTGCAAGGGAAAGGGCCTACTAGAATTAAAATCCTGGAATGATGAAAAGTGAATCATTGAAATATTAGATGCCAATTCAAAATATAAACAATATTTTCATTATATTTAAATGCATAGAAGTCCTTAAAATATGGTCAAATATATGAAATGATCAATTAGGCATATATAATTAATAATCATTTAGGCATATATAATTAATATTCACATAAAGTTTCTGGATGAAGAATAACAGTTATCCAGCTGAATGTTGATAGCTGTAGCAATACTCTTACCTCTTCTGTAGAGCTTTTTGAATAACATTTACGATGGGGTTCATCTTTAGCTGCACAGCTGGATGAAGCAAGGCTACTCTCAGGTGGTAATAAGTCTCCTTCTTTATGTCTTGTGAAACCTGAGCTGTAGCTTTTATCATTGTTATCCCTTGAACACTTTTCAGATGAAGATATGTCCAAACACTGCCTTTTATCACCAGATAAACTTGAACATGAGCAAGATCGTTTGCATGAATTGGAATATAATTCAGTACTTCCACCTCCTGACTTGCATTTGATAGTCTTACCATCATTTGAAACTGCATTTTTTGAAGTATTAGCTGCTAAATCACATTCTTTCCATTCTAATTCATTCAATAATTTCTTTGAAGACTTCTTTTCAGGCTCATCACCAACACTTGAGCCATCAGTAACATTTTCAGGTACTTGATATGATGCAGGACTTTTTTCTGTATCAGTTGGAGAGAGACCCCAAACCTGGAGATTTTCTGCAGCTTTAATAAGCAGTGGCAATTCTTCCTTGAGCACCTGTGCCTCCCCAACATAAATAAAGTCCAGAAGGGAATCTAGGGTAGAACACTTTATGTTGTTCAATATGATGATTGGATGCTGGGAATGAGCAGTATCAAATATTTCACAAAAATACCTGCTGCACAGAGCCAGCACAAATCTGTGTAGGTGATAGTACTGACCATCACATACAATTGTCACATCACTGTAGAGTTTCTGAAAGAGTAAAAGTAATTTATTATACTTTCAATCATATACCTTTTAAAACTATGAAACAATACAAAAATTTGCATTATTAAATAAAATAGAAAGTTAAACATTCACTCTCCACAAATTAATATTTAGAATTTTTATACATGAATATGAAAAACAAGACTTAAATGCAGTATAATATAACTTTTCTCCTACAGCTCAGCCTCCAAATATGTATTCCAATCTCTGACTATATAACATAATGTACTTTTAAACTGCAACAGTAATTTTTTTCTACATAATCTGGTGCAAGAAGTAAATACTAATACACTTTGTCTAACTATATATGTTATCAAAGAATCTATAATATGGTCATTCAAAAGCTAGAGTAAAGCTACACCATTACATTAAGCAATGTTTAAAATAATAATCTTGCAGTAGTATTATTATAAAATGACCTTTAAAACTGGCATCCCCCAGAAAGTTATTCTTAAAAAATTTTGAATAGTTAAACAATTTTATAACTTCCCAGAGTTTGCAGTGATGGCAAACACTATTCACTAATGCTTCATTTTTTCTTATCTATATATTTTAATTCTCATTTTATAAGCAAAACATTGCTTACATATAAACATGGAGCTAAAATCAAATTTTAAGCATGAAAAAATTCAAATTCAGTACTTCCAAATGCCAGTTTAAACATTACTTCATTTCTCATTCAAACAAAAGGAGTTTAAGGTTGTCAAGCTCATGGAGGAGTTCAGACCACAGCTTGAATTTTGTATTTAAAAAATTAATGCGTGCTGCAAGAAAATGCACAACTGTCAGTGATAAAAAACTAAAACCTAAACTTCATTACATAGTGAGTGCAATTGCAGCATATTAATATATCAATAAATACATCATTGAATGTATTAGAAAATAATGCTAAGAAAAATTAAATTATTGTGATTGATTTAGACATTAATCATGAAAACAAATATGTAATATAATTGAATTGATATTTAAATAAATTTTCCATCATTTGAGCTTTTATCTCACATTAAACATGTTATGGGGTTTCAAAATACTCATTGAAATAAGCATTTTCAATACGTTGGAAGCAATTCAACACCCAAGAAAGAGAGCACATGGCTTTGCTTACTATACTGCAGAATGTAAGCTATTATTCTAGCCAATTTTACTTCTGAATCAGACACATGTCTTAATTCAAATGATCTCAAATATTACTGTATCTAAATCATTTTCAAATAACTAAAAAATAAGTAAATAATGGATTTTACTTAATTTCAATATTACACTCACCTTAGATCTTAGTCTGGCTAGATGCTCGATGAAACAAAGAGAATGGCGAGACCACTTGAGAGATAATAAACCTTCGGCCATAGCGTGACCAATAAATAATAACAGGAAATATTCCAACCGTGTAACAACTTGTATTCTATATTATTAACGACGGTTCCAAATGATGCATCAACTCTTGCATTAACTTCAGACCGCTGGCTGTTTCATTCGACCGGATTCAAAACGGTCGACTCCGAGAATCCTTCTACCGGCTGTTGAAGATTAGTAATGTTTTCCGTAAAAATGGTAAACATGAATTAAAATAGAAGTAAATTGCACGACATCTGATTTAATTTGACAGCAAAAATATGATAAATTTGCAAACAGCTCATTAATTCATAGAAGCTTGCTGGCTACAGCAAATGCTAAACTCATAAGCAAGCTATCCAAGTAACGTAGGATCAAAGTTGTATTCCTTCTGTTATTCTCTACAAATTAGCACAGTACGAGTCAATATACGTACAATGAAAAGATTTTTTCATGTTTTGCTGACAAGATAGTTATACTTGCAAATATTTAGGTTTAACTATCAGTTCCATGTAGCTAATTTAATACATAGTAACCTATCTGCTCAATTACATTTAAATTATGCGTACGTTACTACAGAATGTTCTGTTATATTTTGTAACTACATTTTATTTCTGGTAATCAGGTTTAGTCACTAGTAAGTAAAAATAGTATGGTCAACGCACTAATCCGTGTCATTCTTTCATGACACAATCTTTGATATTCGAGTTAAACGTATTTCGTTTAGCACAATGAAAGGAAAGACTAATACATTTTGAAAGGGAACTTAAGGAATGCACTGATCAACATAGAAGGTACTACATTAATATTCTACAGTTTAGAGCTCAAAATGATACGATACAAGATAGTTTAAAGAACATCTAGCTGAAATGATCAATGGGCCCACAAAAGTACTCTATATAGTACTTTACCATAAGGGAGAGTGCGCGTCATTGCAACCTGACTCGAAAAGATGCAGGACATAGCTTACGCTACCTTCAACGAAACTAAAGGATACTAAAAACCTGAAAAGTCTACTTCTTTCCTGTACTTAACGCAATACTGTCAGCCAAAACTGCGGATATCAGAACATTCGTGGATCAGTAGATTGGAATGTAACGCTTTTATGCTGTAAAAAAACGTATAATAGAATAACGCACAAATTTGCAAACACAACGTTAGATTAAGTAAACATAAGTTAAAAGGCAGATTGAGTCTGAGATCATGAATATTTCCAAAGCATGCCTATTTCCACAAGTCCACACGGAAGCGAGAAGATTTTCAAACCAATTATGATGATGAGGTCATGTACTTCTTCCCCAAGAGCTGAAGTTTATTTTTTAACAAGTAGGTTTATACCTGTTTCTTAACAACCTATAAGAATAAGAAGCTGCCTGATAGTAATAGCGAAAAAGAGGGTCGCTATAATTACTCTACTACAAAAACACTGTCAAACAGCTCTAGTGAATCGCATGGCTCCACTACAAACAAATACCGCGACGAGGCTAGCTTTCATCGATCAATGAGCAAACAAAACAGAAAAAGTGAATCCAGCGACGTGGCTAGGCCCCGTTACGACCAAAACCACGACATTAACCCATGAGCTGTCACGCTCAGGTAGCAGAGCCCAGCCAACCGCCCTATATAACGAGGCTGCAACGATCTGCGTCACGGATTTCCATAACTCAAAAAATCCTCCAAAACGGCCTCCTGATGTTCAATACTAAAATCACTCCCTCACAGATAGAACTCGAAAAATACACTTACATCCAAATATGCTACAAATGCTACAAATTTGAAGATCACGCCACCTACCAATGCACCTCCACAACACCTAGCTGCTCCGAATGTGCATCACACCAACACACACACACCAACAATGCAACTCTCCCACAAAAAAATGTCTAAATTGCGACCAACATCACCGAACTCTCGCAGCAACCTGCCCGTATAGGAAACAGGTTATACATCAGAAAAACGAAAATAAAAAAAACAAGAGACGGAGAAAAATAACCGCACATACCTTGACATAGCAAAAACTGCCATCCAACAAACGAACCAACCAACACCTGCTCTCACGCTCGCAAGCAACACCCACATCAAACTTGCTGCCCTAGTAATTGAAGCACACACCGCTAGTCTGGCCAAAACTGAAAGTTATGGAACAATCTTATCAAAATCCCTAGAAAGAAACTTCAATATTGATATCTCATTCCTCGATAGAGATTTCCAAAAAAATATTCAACCAGTTCATCAACCCCACCCCTGACCCCGAACCTGCACCCATTGCTACCCCTAATACAAACACAGAAACAATCTCCACGCACCAAGACATGGAATCGGAACAATCATCAACCGAAACGAATGACACGCACCACCAAAACTCTGACAACACCGAACCTGAACAACCATGGGAAACGCGCACAAAGAAAAAACCACAAAGAAAAGGAAGAAAGCCTGCTCACCTCCCGACAAACAACCGACACCTGATACCTGCGAACTCGAAGCCATACTCGTTAAAAGCGCAACACAACACCCACCGATCCCAACTCCCCCCACTAACGACTGGACCATCACTGAACTCGCAAAAACCAACCCGAAAATCAAGGTCGAAATAGGAAAAGGAGACCCCAACGAAGTTTGGAAACAGATATATGTGAATAAAATACACCTGAATCAACTCCTAATCTACGCAATTCCGCAACAAGACTTTGACGAAATCCCGCACTCGCCTAAAAACCTGACGCACAAAAGACCAAAACACACAACATAATGGACACACATAGCTACATAAAATCCCTCACCATCATTCAACATAACGTCCAAACCTGGCAAAACAACAAAATAGCACTATGCAACATCTACCGACAATACGATCCACACATAATACTACTTAACGCTCACTGCCTGCGAGATAACACCCCCATAAAAATATGGAACTACAACACATACACTGCAAACAAAGCTAATGAACACGCAGGCACAGCCATAACAATCAGGAAAGACATCCCATTTAAACTACACGACAATTTCCACACAGACATGCTCGGAGTCACAGTCGAAACTCCGCAAGGCCCCATCACCATAGGCACAACTTACATCCCACCACGCACCAACTACATCGACATGCACACACTACTAAGACGGCAAAATCCTACCTACCTACAAGCAGATATGAACGCACGACACCCTACACTTGGATATAATTACACAAACAATAAAGGAAAACAAATACCTTCACTCATAAATAAAAATAAATGTATACACATCGGACCAAACTTTCCCACCTTACTCACTCATAACTCCAGCACCAGCCCCGACATAGTCCTGACAAACACCAAAACGTTCCACAACATAAGACTACAGCCAGGCCCGCTCACCCCATCAGACCACATTCCCATAATAGCAACCATCACTGCAAACCCCATCCGCCCATGCCCATCTTTCTACAACGTTAACTGGACACAATACAAAAGCCTCCTCACCGCACACACGGTACCACAAGACCCCCTACCGACTCTGGAAGAGATCGATAACCACCTGTCTAACTGGGAAAGCCACATCACCGCAGCCTCCAACCAAGCAATCCCAACCATCACTCACAGAACAATCCCGGGAATCAAAGCAACACAAGAAACACTCCTGCTCCGAAGAAGATACCAACACATCTGCTACCACCTCAGGAGACACGGACACTCCCCTCACTTGTACCGCGAACTTGTAAACCTCAGACACCAAATAAAACAAACATACAAACGCATATACAGAGCAACATGGAACCATACAATCACGAACATGAAAATAAACGATAACCCCAAACAATTTTGGTCGTCCATTAAGCGCATGTCTAGCAACAACACTAAACAAAGCACACCTTACATTAAACTCAACGACACATACTACCACTCCCTGAGTGACAAAGAACCCTTATTCAGAACACACTGGTCAAACATCTACTCAGGCACCGACGATCCCGACAACAAATTCGACGAAAACCACATTCATGACGTTGAAACACAGATGACGAACATCACACCCCACTTAAAACCACACGAGACTGGAGACATTACCTGCCTAAACACACCCCAATTCCCAGCCATCACACTCCAAGAACTCAAACAAGCACTACAAACATTTTCACAAAAAGCTCCAGGACACACAAAAATCACGACACACCACCTCAAACAACTCCCCCTCAATATGCTCCAGTACCTGCTATACATATTCAACAACGCAATCTCCGCGGGATATTTCCCTATCAAATTAAAACACGCCATCATGATTTTCCTTCCTAAACCGTCCACCTCACAACACGAAATAAAAAATTACCGCCCAATATCACTACTCGACATCCACGGAAAACCCCTAGACAAAATCCTCACCTACTGACTCACAGACCATCTCACTATACACAACATATACAACAAAAGTCAACACAGCTTCCGACACGGAAGAGGAACACACACTGCTCTTGCCACCCTACATGAGACGCTGCACATCCATTTAAACCAACGGCATACGATAGACGTCATCCTACGAGATGTACCAAAAGCATTCGATAAAGTCTGGCACACAGGCCTAAAATATAAATTATCGCAACTTAACCTTAATCCACTGTTCACAAAAATTCTTGCAAACTTCCTTTCAGACCGCACCGCTGCAATCAGAATCGCAAACCACACAGGAAAACCTTTCCCCATAAAATCAGGGGTGCCACAAGGGGCAGTCATCTCCCCAGCACTGTACAACTTTTACACACACGACCTCCTCCCACCCATACCAAACACCGACTATATTGCATTCGCCGACAACTTAACACAAATCACATTCAGCCCCAACTCCCACAACATGGCCGCGCGTTTGACATCAAGGGCAATAGCCCAGATCAATGCCTTTGAAAAGAAATGGAAGATTCAAACAAACGCAAACAAATTCAAACTTATAGCCATCAGCCGCCGCAATAAACACCAAGTGCGCGTAGACGACACCCCCCTTCCGTACGATAAATCAGGCAAAGTCTTAGGTCTCCACCTCAGTAGCCAGAGATACACCTCACACATCACACAGAGGAAAGCAATAGCACAAAATAACCTCTCTTGTTTATAACGTTTTAAACACATGCACCCGGACACAAAAAGGAAGCTCTACCTGGCCTACGTACGATCAGCTCTCATCTACCCAGCCATCCCACTTCACACATTATCGCCATCCTCCATCTCAAAACTACTAAGTGTACAAAACAAAGCCACACGATCCATCACAAACGCAGAATGGCACGACTTTAACACATCAGCTCAATTACACCGTCAAACCAAACTAGCCCCCATCAACACCCTCTTACACGAACACGCAAAAAAATATGGACTAACATTGAACAAATGCACCCACAACTATACCTACACCTCACCTCCCCACAAGAAACTAGACAAATACCACACAGAGCTTTCCCAAGCTCGAAAACAAAAATACTCGTCCCCTCTCCAACACCCAAATACAAATGACACCCCACAACACCGCACCTAGCATCAATACTCCTCTAGGGTCACAAAACAACTCCTAATAGAGACCACCAACAAGAACAAACCCCAAAGACAGACCCTCACCACTCAATACATGTGCGCAGAGCGCTCATTTCTATTCCCCTCCTAGTATCCCCTTCCGTTTCACACCTCTACTTAGGTACACCCTGTGCCAAACTCTCTCTCAAATCTTTCCTATTGGTACCGACCGACCGCGTCAAGGACTCTCAACCCAGCGCTCCCAAAGTCAACACCTCCACAAAAACTTTTATCATCTGAAGAAAGCACACAGCCAAGAGCAGAGCAAAGGAAGCAGAAACCAGTCATCCTGTCTGCAGACAGGATGGGCTCAAACAACCTACGCACAAACAAGAACTCCATGCACTAACAAGAAGTGCACGTGCTCCAACTCGCCACGCGCTCCAACTCTATACGTCCCGGCGCCCTGCCGGCAAGATGTCAGTACGTCAGTACTCGACGTCAAGACGTGCTCTACGTAGAAAGAAATAATAATAACCAACATAATATTTACATGCCTAAATACAACGTATTAAACTCATCCTACCTTTAATTGCCTTTTCTCCTATTGGGTTCCTCGACGGTCCCTTACTCCCTCAGGCGCTCACTCCGAGTAAGATATAAAAGATAAAGATATTAAAGTCTGAGGGTTGGGACTAAAGAGTGATCTAATAGAGACCACTATACAACATCAGATTTTCTTCTTTTCAAATAAACATTCCTCTTTACAACGGCATAGTAAAATCTAATATAAATATACAAAAAAACTGGAAACAAAGCCATTAGTATATTAAATAATTTACATCATTATATAAATGGATTTAACTATCGTATAAGATCGGAGGGTATTACTTGTAGCAGAGAGCTAGTGACACAAAAATTGAAAAATAAACAGTCTGACAGATCAAGCATGAGCGACAGTCGTGCAGGAAGTCGGTTACACGAAATGCTGAAAGAAAAAAGTTTCAATCGGTTAAAAATTGTTTTCCAAATTCTTGATGCTAAGATTTTAAGACCAGGGATCACGCTTTTATGAATTGTTTTCACACTTCTTGTGTTGTGAGGAAGTAGAGGCTCATAATGCTACGTAGCAACGATCCAAAAGTTCGAGACAATAATCTAATCAGTCAGTCCACCTGTCAGCCACTACACGTTGTTGAAGGGAAAGGCCGGTCAGTTTTTCTCACTTTTGAGATTACAGGGTGACACGAACGCAGCTTACTGTCTTTTGAGTAGCAGCTACAAGTTAACTAATCAGGGATGGACCATATGTCTCAGACTGTGGGTACAATTCGCTGCCCATATCAACATATTGTCATAAGGTACACCATAAGGTAAGGACATACACCGCTAATTATCCAGATGAAATAAAGTTAATTCATCTAGCAGTTTAACCTTTTGGTCTTGAAACATGATACATTACTGAACTCAGTTTCGCTGTACGTAAGATTTGAACTGTTGGTATATTGAGTGAATAACACTCGAGGTAAACTGCAGCGTAAGACTACTGTCAAGTCTATACTATCTTTCAGTGTTTCTCTCTCAATCAGACTACTGTCAAGTCTATACTATCTTTCATTCTTCCTCTCACTCAGACTACTGTCAAGTCTATACTATCTTTCATTCTTCCCCTCACTCAGACTACTGTCAAGTCTATACTATCTTTCATTCTTTCTCTCTCTCAATCAGACTACTGTCAAGTCTATACCATCTTTCAGTCTTTCTCTCTCAATCAGACTACTGTCAAGTCTATACTATCTTTCATTCTTCCTCTCACTCAGACTACTGTCAAGTCAATACAATCTTTCATTCTTCCTCTCAATCAGGCTACTGTCAAGTCTATACCATCTTTCAGTCTTTCTCTCTCAATCAGACTACTGCCAAGTCTATACTATCTTTCATTCTTTCTCTCTCTCAATCAGACTACTGTCAAGTCTATACCATCTTTCAGTCTTTCTCTCTCAATCAGACTACTGTCAAGTCTATACCATCTTTCAGTCTTTCTCTCTCAATCAGACTACTGCCAAGTCTATACTATCTTTCATTCTTTCTCTCTCTCACTCAGACTACTGTCAAGTCTATACTATCTTTCATTCTTTCTCTCTCAATCAGACTACTGTCAAGTCTATACTATCTTTCATTCTTTCTCTCTCTCAATCAGACTACTGTCAAGTCTATATCATCATTCATTTTTTTTCTCTCGCTCAGTCATTCATTAATTCATTTATTTATTTTTGGAATCAGGCATCAGCTCCTGACGGAAGACTTCCTGCATTCTGTGCCAAAGTTTGAGTTCAGCGTCGCTGTGCAGCACAGCGCTGCCGCCCCACATCACCATGTCGTTTATAAGTCCATGGGTGGATGCCCAGGTGAAGGGTAAGAAGGGCGGCTCGATGATGTGTCCAGCGCCAGAACACACCATAAACTGAACAAAACACAAATACATTAGGTTTCTTTTAAATATTATAAGAAATACGTACACTCAGTACGCTCTAGTCTTATTATTTCTCATTAGATATGAACCGTACAATGAAAAGAAGAAGTAAAGTAAAAGGAAAGTTTTTTCTCACGTGTGAGATTTCTTAGATATCAACCAATAAAACGTCTACAGCAGGAAGTAATACACAAGTAATATTACAATGCAGTTACAATACCATCAAGTATAAAACAGAGTATTATCTAATTTATCCCTATCTAATAATAGGTATTACGTAGTAATACGTATTATCTAATACGTATTGAAAGAAGGACATATTAGGAATTACCTTCCAATTGGTTTAAAATACTATTCAATAGTAAAATTGTGGACAGAAACTAAAATTATCCTCTGTATGTTCATCTCGTTCGGTGAATTAAAATTGACTATACTAAAAATCAGCCTGTTAAAAGTTTAAACATTAAAAACTTATTCACTTGGGGGAGTTTCAATTGGGAAAACGATTATTTTTTGTCCAAAATGCACTATTATGAGCATAACTCGATTGGCATGTATCCAAGTGACTAATAGGAATTAATTTCTACTCGACCTAAGTAACAATAAACTATTGAACACGTACTTTTTGTAAACATTTAAAAAAAATGTTGACTCGTTGGCGCCTGTAAATGAGGAGGTAACGAGTTAAAATTTTAACATACTTAGAGAAATTACAGATCGCCTCTCAATATCTGATCAGATTTGTGGAAGATTAAAAGCGTTTCTTTTTCCGTCTTTGAAATTTAGAGCAAGGTGTTGCGTGTACAAGTGTCGAAATACGTCTCCATTTTCATTAATACCTCAAGAATGAAAACAATAAAAAACTTGAACACATCGAATGGGCATAATTTTAGTTTTCTTAGCATCTCTATTTTGTACATACTGGGTACGAACTATTTATTCACGCTGAGTATGATGCAACGCACCCTGTTTATGATTATTTCTAATTTTTCTAATTGATTCCACGGTGCCCCTGCCCATCTGGCTGCATAAATAATGTGAGGATATACAAGCGAGTAATGCAATGTTATTACACTTTTCTATTCAAAACTCTAGAAACTCCATGTCAGTCCACAATATTCACTTAGTTCCATGCACACTCGTTTAATATTTTCCCTAAAATCAAGCACAATATACAAAGTGACCCCCTCCGTATTTAAATTTGTTGACCTAGTTAAGCGGTTGATCGTTAAACGTAAAGAAGAGCCGTTCTAGAAGATGAGGTCGAAACATTAATAATATTAGTTCTATCTTGCCAACATGTGCTCATTTGTTAGTGTTAACAACACGTATAATTGTTTGATGACACCGTTCATCTTCCTAACAGATTCACCAAGCTTCTGGGAATCGACATAAAATACAGTCATCAGCCAAAAGGAAACCAGTCAGTCGCAAAAGGACGTCAGTAAAGACATCAAAATGTAAAGGTCCCAGCAGCACGGAAGCCTGAGGTACTTCTACCTCCACTTTGGCATCATTACGTAGTTTTATGCAACAAATCACCTCCCAATTGTGCTCCAAAGCCGTCGGGTTGTGCTTCTTGAGATAATCCTGGGCGACCTTCATGTTGCGTACACTTTTCCAGTTCTTGTCATCGCTTGAGGAAACCCACAGCACTTTGCAGCCAATTTTCTCAATGGGGATGATGGTCTCTGGACATTCCAGGGGATCATACAACATGTTGACGACATTGAGCGATCCATCAGGAAGAATCTGTAAAAATCATCAAGTATGTTGGTACTACTAGAGCATGATACCATCTGGTAGGCAACGAGGGGAAAGATTTTGATTTGGAGAAGTTAAATCGTAATCTGATTTTACCCTAGAAGATAACTCATGTTAATGATCTATGTAGATATCTTTCAAGCAATACATTCCTATGTGTTTCTGATCGTAGAGAGTCGAGTAGATCAACGATATAGAACACATTAAAACTATTATCTAGCTGAAAAATTAAACTAGGTTTATTTTCCCGACATTTTAATATGCAAGATGGACGGAGATCAAGATCAGATGGAAAGTAAATTGCGCAGAGACAAAGTATTTTTTAGATCTTAGGTTTAAATAACACTTCTTGTAACCACAGCAAACCACAACGAAGTCCTGAATTACTAATTTAATCAGCATCATTCAACACTTTTACCTGTATTATACATAGAAAATTGTAAAAATCAATCAATGTTTTCATAAAATGAGTAATCATTTCAAAATTATGAACAATCATGTATCAAGAACAACCTAACCAATTCAACTCAATACATCCACCGTCACTATCGAACTTTAGCTACAGAATAAGTCAAATTATGTTTCAGAAACTCGTGTGCGTTGTTTCATGTAGTACAGACTTAATAAAACTTTATCTAAATTTACTTCATAAGAAACACTAAGCTCTGTTCACCAAAAAGAGGCATAATACTTTAAAACTAAGAGGAAAACTAAAAAAATACTGGTTATAAAAAATTCCATACTGAAAACATTGCCAGCAGTAAAACTGCAAGATGCTGAAAATACAATAGAAATGTAATATATTCTACAAAGGATGTAGGAGTGAACAATAAACACAATGGCATGAGTACTGGGTAAGGCGAAATGTATGCATAGAGGTGAATAATTCACTTCACGTACACAAAAATATACCGAGATACAGATTCCAAAATAGATGATTAACTTCCCTATTTAGCCCATGATATTTTCAGAATGATAAATTCTCGTACTAGTATTTTGCCAACGATATCTTGATCATGATAGATTCTCTTACCAGTATTTTGCCAACGATATTTTGATTATGATAGATTCTCTTACCAGTATTTTACCAACGATACATATCTTGATAATGATAGTTTCTCTTACCAGTATTTTACCATCAATATCTTAATAATGATAAATTCTCTTACTAGTATTTTGGCACTGTCGAACTTGAGACCTTGGATGACAGACCCGTCCTTGAAGAGCATAGGTGAGTGAACGTTGCACAGGCAGCCGTTGATTGGAACTACTACTTTGATCTGAGGAATGTCCACTGCAGCACTCAATATCACGTCCCCTGCCTTGCTGATGCCAATTATACCTACGCCAGTCTTGGCAACCTGTAAGAAAAGAATATAATCTTTACTCCATATAAAGGGAATTAAAATATGACACCCCTATAACGACCAGCGTCCTCTATCATGTCCATTAGAAATCATTCACTTTAGTCTTATATTCTAAATGTTTCGTTTTAAAGTTGGGTGAATTTCATAAAAAACGAGTAAAGATAAGTGGTAATTTTCACAATGTTTTGTTGTCGTGAAATAACTTGGTAATTAAAAGGATATATATGAGCCCACATCATACTTCAAAAACTGGGCTTTGCCAAAGCCTGTGTATACTCTTCTGGCAAAACCTATAAACAGTGACAGTCAGTGATACAACCAAAGGAACTCTTGTCATTTCTTTTCATGAAATCAATTTCATTATTATTTGTGTTCCTACTGAAGACATCATCCACTTCGGAAAGCATATAAGAGGCATAGCACATTCATGCTCCTGTAACACGTAACACTGCCAAACGTAATAATTGATACTTTATTTAGAATTTGCTTGCGCAGACACGAGCAACCAATGGAGAACATTGTAAAAACAAAACACTAATGAATAGGGAGCTGGTGTACAGTTTAAGCATGCATGCAAAGAAATTGATGTGTGCATTTGAAGCTTTCATTGTTAGAGAAAAATTTAGACCTAATGGGAAATGATCAATGCAACCATTTACATTAATGAGGTAATCATTTCTCTTTTCATCATAGTTGAATGAAAAAACAGAAAAGTAAAGTACATTGTAGAAGAAAGAACAGTATCCTCTATCTAGAATTCATGTAGAGTATTTCCACTGACTTTTTGAAAACTCTCCACAAAAATTATAACAACAGACAAAAATCACAGCCCAGTCCATATATTACAATAAAAGATGCCACACAAAAAATATTTCAAGAAACAAACACACCTTATCCTGAGCTAGAAGGTAATCGACTGCCTCTTGGAAGTACGCTGTGTCGAGGGTGTGTGTAAGGTCTGGCACGAGGTCTTCATATGCAAAGAAAGCCAGAGAGAGAACAGCAAAGCCTCTGGCAGCTAACATAGCAGAGCGCAGCTCACGCAGTCCTCCTGCTGCTCCGTACATGTCCACCACACCAGGAAACGGGCCTTCCCCTAGGTATTCAAAAATCACGAATAATATCGATATCTGTAACGTAGATGCACGAGTTTTTTCATATAAATATCCAGTACATCTATGTACTTTTCCTCATGTCATTAGGCTTTGACAGCAAGTCTGAAGTTTCACACAAATCACTGAAAAAAAGGTTTTTTGTTTGGATATCTTTAATTACCATTACTTTGACACCTGCAACTTCAATCAGGCTTAAAATCTATTTGTGCATGTGAACGTATATAATATAGAAACATAGGCATTACGCCATTAAATGATTAACAAATCCCAAAAAAACACATGATTTTAGAATTGAATTACAATTTAAAAAATATAAAAATAAAATTGACAGAGTACCAACAGCACTTGCACAGTACCCTGGCAGCATAGGAGAGATTAACTTCCTGTAGAAACAAGATAATAAAAACAAAGAACAGCACAGGCTAATAACCTAATAACGAGCATTTATCAAGCAACATGCATTGCTCACTCTGCAGTAGACAGCTCAAGACCTCACAATCGGGGTGGTGCAGCAGTTCTGATGTGATGGTGTACAAGTTGCAGGGGAGAAAGCTCAAACGTCGCCTCAAAGTCGTGTGCCTCATATCAATAGGGATGCAAGTAACATTGAGCATGTCTCACCAGGTGGAATGAAGAGCATTCCTCTGACCCTGCCATGCCTCACGGGAGTTCTCATGCACATCTCGCCTAAGAAATGACGCTTGTGTGACGTGCTGCACACTGGCTTCACTCCAAGAGCTTGGGCACCCATTGTTAGTAAAGGGAACCCTACAGCATTCTTGTAGACTGACAGCTGGTACTGAAAAGTAGATATACAGTTGAATTAGTCAATTTACTCTCAAATCTCCAGCCCTTTTATTCCTGAAGAAAATTTTACTTTATTGTCAAAAAGGGTTCATTGGTACATGACTGGTGGCAGTGAACCACTGTGGGGAATTGTCTGTTCATCAAAACAGATAATTCCTCACTGTATTAGTAAAAGATAGGAAAACAATTCATCTGAAAACCAAAGTATGTCTCATTAATAGAAAAGCTCTACACCTTAGTGAAATGTGTTAAAAATCAACAATGAACAAAAAATCATCAACAATACAAATTATGAAATTCAAATAAAAGGTACGACTGTTCTTTAGTATGAGTGCCGTATTTAAAAAATAACTTTCCACTGTAACATCCAACCCACTAAACAGAGCTATAGAAACATTTGCACATGGCTAACTATCATTAGACATATTTTCCCTGGAGTGAAGTTAAAAGCAGGAAGTAATTTCATAGGAATCTCTAACGAATTTGGACATCCTTCACAGTAGGCATGAAGAACTATATAGAAATGCAAGATCTCACACAACACACTACACTGAATCAGATGAACTGTTTGAGTTAATATTCATATTAGTTGAAATAAAGAAGATAAAACCCAGCAAAGTTGTATCTTCCATGATCTCATACTATTCAAACAAATAAAATCCCATCAATTTTGCATATGATGCACAACTACGGTCCATTTACTGTGATTATCAAATTAGAATTTTAGATAAATGGAACAAACACAAAAACTGCTTAGCAAGACGATCTATTTGCCACTCACACGAAAAATTGATGGGATTTGGAAAGAGCTTATCAAATTCTTTCAACAAACTCAAACTAGTAGCAATTAAATGTTTTGTTGGTACTTCAGTAAGAGGCTACTGACACTCCTGTGTACGAGTCTTGAAACACAGACACTCATAGTAGAAGTTGATTGTGTGCTAGGTTCCTCTGGTCAACAGAACTAGAAAACTGACTCCACAAGTTTTCTTCAACAAGTATTTTAAGTACTGCAGATGGCATAAAACTGAGGGCAATTAATTCCTACAGGTTTATTGTCAAGCACAGACAGATTTAACAGACCTGTCAAGCACTGTTAGTTGGGAGTAATTTTATTGTACTCTCAATAACAGTAGCTAACACAATTTTTATATGTTAGGAGCAATAAATTAGCAAGAGACAATAATAAAATAAACTCTTCTTTAAAAGCCAAACCAACAAGTAGAGTATTGAATTCCAGTCATATTTAAATTTTTAAGCAAGTGTAAGCAATTCTTAACATTTCAAAATCTTAAAATAGTCTAAATTAGGAGAAAATATTATTTTGTTCACCAAGGTAAAACCTTAAATGAAATATCTGGTGACAAGAAGAAATCTCATAATACTTGAACTGAGGTAAGTGGTGCATCTCAACAAAAACTGTACACACACATTTATAATGTTCCACTTTATCAGCTCACAAAATATGGTCAGGAAGTAGCGTAACTAGTTGAAATAAATTCCTAAATTGATGTTTACCAGTTTAGACAAGCACTAACATCAAAGGGCACTGTGACGTCTTGAACAGACACTCTGCAATGCCGGTGCTCAGGACCCTGAGGAAATAGGTGGATAAAAGGGCCCATAGGCAGCACTCCGGTGAAGTGACCTCCTCTTGAAGGAGTCTTGTTCAGGTCTATAGTGCCAAGCTTGTCTGATCTGCAAGAAAATTAGACCTCCTTGAACATGGATTGTATTTTATTATTTTGCAAATTATTTTAAATTTAATGAAAAATAGACCTGCAGAGGTCAACTACAAACCATATACCTTCAGCCAAGCCCTGTAATGATATGAACATGTACTGTATTGACATGAATACGTACTGCATTGACAAACATGCACTGCATTCACATGAACATGCACTGCAATAAGACAAACAAGAACTTTATTGACATGAACAAGTGCTGTACTGATATGAACATGTTGGGACCAAGATATGAACTAACAAGAAGAAAGTAATGAAATACTAACCATAATCTCAGTAAGGAAAATGCATTTGACAGTAGGAAAAGGATCTGACTTGAAGCAGTATTAATACTGATACAGACCAGTAGTAGTTCTGATGCTTGTGATGCATTAGTAATACCAACCAACACTAATGCATGTTTACATGAGTGTAAGGTAAGGCTTTTTATAGTATTCTACATAAGCTAATACAACAATCAACACTTATGGTACTGACTTTTAGAATTTCATCAAAATAACAAAATGAAATGGCCTAACGTAAATGCAGTAAGAAGTCACACATTCATGCACATTTCTTGCATTGATAGAAGTAAAGATCAATCACTGATGGATGAAGATGTAGTTGACACACAAAGATATAACATCAACATGCCTCGAAAGAACTTCAGTTAATACACAAAAACTTCTAATGTTTAACACAAAAGACAAGCTATGCAGAAAATAATGCTTACTTTTAATTTGCTCCCAGAAAACTTTAGTTACATTTTGTAGGTATGCAAGACAAACTACTCTATGATCATCTAGATCAGGGGTCAGCATACTTTTTTACCCATCAACCCCTTCATAGGATAATTGTATTTACATTGACCCCCTCCATGCACACACACACACACACACACACACATACAAATCGGTGAAAAAAAAATATTAAACCATTATTGACATTTTTGATGACCAAAATAAAGAGAAATGTTACAAACCCCTTTACAGACCCCTGATCTAGATGCAAGAGCTACTGATCAACGAGGGCTAGTGCAGAGCTGCCTATGCCAGCTAAATACTGTTACTTCTATTTTTTTTGCTGCTTGCCATTCAGTAATTATTTTCCACAAAGAATTCAGGACATTTAGAAAGAATGTTAAGTATCACTACCAATGAAGTATTTACTCTTTGCTTCTGAAGCATAAACTAAAAAAATTTGTGCAAAAGCCAAAAAAGCCTGCCAATTATATGCTACTTCCTGCCATATAAAGTGATAATAAATTGTCTTTCCTCTACTTGAATAGCAATGCTTAAGAAATTTTTGCTCCTCCACTAAAAAATGTGAATTATTACATGATTCTGTGTGAATGACAAACTAGGAACAGGTATCTTTAAATATTTTGATGCCCTTTTTGTAAAATTATGTCTGCCATTTGTGAAGATTTTCCTTAGTTCACCACATAGTAAATAAGATGCCAAAAATGATACAGCATGTGCTCAAATGGCATCCTGCTATACACATGACAAAGCTTGCAAGAGAACAATCTTTACATAATGTAATATTTTATAACTGTTAAACAATTTTGGTTCACAAGTACAACAGTAATTAGGCACTAAGCTAACCTGTAGTGAGCTACAGATGCAAAAGGAATCCCCTTTTGGTTTCTGATTGACGTGTGCAGAGTGTAGATCTTCTTCTGTTCCAGGCCTGAGATGGTGATGTGGACAGGGTCATCCATGAGGCAAGGTGAAGGGGACACAGATATAGAGCTGGCATACTGTAAACATGTTAAAATAACTGCAATTAGAAAAGTAATCAAACTAACAAGTGTCATTTAATATGGTATATTAGGATTCTATACACATATCAACCTTAAGGCACATTCAAGGCAGTATATTCATGTTTTATACACTTAATAGTTCTATCAATAGACTACACTCTACACTTATCTTCACAACTACACCTCACATCAATGGTGCTTGAAAAACTAAAATTAATATCACTGACTAACATTCCCTATGTAATATATACAATTTTCTTTTACTACTCAATAAAAAACATTTAAGATGTTTTCTAGGCTTAAGAACACCAAAGAAAGGAGTGTGGGAGTTAGAGAGCACCATGGGGCCATCTCTTCCACTAGAAAATATCCAATACAATGCTCAAGTATTGAAATGAGTGGCTGCAACAGAATACAATGGTCAGAGTAAGCACACTTTTTTGCTCAACAAGTTCCCATGTTTTATTTGTCTTTTACATGATTTCCTAATCAATATTTATGCAAGCTTGACAGTACTCAAGGCTAATAAATAACTTTACTGATTTCTTCCAGTCAATTACCTTATTATAGAACAGCCAATTAGAAATAGTTTCACAAAACATTTTTCTGAAATAGCATTCAATAACCATCATTAAATAATAGTAAATGGCCATGACCAGATCAAAAGCTTTTATACAAATAAATGAATAACTTACACAATAGAAATATTATTAAAGAAGAAATTGCATCTTCAAACTACAGAATTCATTAGTCACAAACAACAATAAAAATTTATCTAAATTGTAGATAGCAGTTTCACATAATAAAAAATATTGTCTTTAAAATCTGAGATTTGCAGCATCTGAAATTTCATTGAAATGTTACTAATTTATATTGTCTATTGTATACAGACTTATGGATTATAAATCAGCTTTTTACCATACATTTAAATATTAAAGCATTTATAAACTCTTAGTTAAGAGACTGAATCAGACTCATGCTTGAGCTTTAGTATCCAATTCTTTTCTATGTATCTCAAACATAAATTCAATATTCCATACACAATTTCAAGTTTAAACTCAACATAAAATATACTACAATCTCATATTTTTTGAATAAATTCTGCAATTCTGAATCACATATTAAGAATATATCAAATATTTCTTGAGTAAAACAGTCACATAAATGTAAAGCAATCACATAAGAGTAAAGCAATCACATAAGATTAAAGCAATTGCATAAAAGTAGGGCAATTGCATAACAGTAAGGCAATCACATGCAAGTAAGAGAACTATATAAGGTTACAGCAATCACATAAGAGTAAGGCAATTGCAAAAGAGTAGCACAATTGCATAACAGTAAGGCAATCACATGCTAGTATGGAAATGTGATAGGAGTGAGGAAATCACATAGGAGTAAATAAATCACATATAAGGTAATCAAATAGAAGTAAGGTACTAACACACAAGTAAGGAAATCATATCAGATTACAGCAATCACATAGGACTAAGATCACTAGGCTGCTACACTATGCTTGTATGACATTGCTAAAAAATTAGATTTAGTTTAATTATTTCCAAATCTAGTCAGTTAGAAAAAATTAACACTTACTTTCAATACCTGAAAGCTGCATTGAGTTTTTGAAAGCAGATGCTTGTTGAAGAGTGAAAAAATGCCTGTAAATAAACAAAACTATAATGTACAGACTGATATAATTTAAGGATAAATGAAAAATAGTAAATTTTAGAGAATATTAAAATAATAGAAAAAAATTCTTTTGAAAATTTATAGTGACTACATCTACATAATAAGATGATTCAAGAGCAAGAGAAGTTATGGTATTGAGAGTAACTTTAATTTCTTCAATTTGGTAACCACCCAACTTTTTCCTCTACTTTTCTCTGTTTTAATAAATTTGATTTTACTATAGATGGCTATACCATAAATAAAAGCTCAAGTTTATACTTGTTCCAATTCATGTCTTACTCAACTCCAATCACAGCTAAGAGATTTTTTCAACAAAAAGTTTTCAGACAAGTCAATGTCTATTTATCAATGCTACAATATTTTCAATGGCAATTACATTAGAAAGTTTTACAATATACATATAAATGCAAAACATCCTTAAATCATTTTCCAAGCAGAGATACTACACACCTGAACTAGGGAAGATGATTACATAATGCTAATGTAAGTTTAATTTAGGGCATGATTTTAACTAACATATTAAAAATCTAATAACATAATCCTAAATTTATTAAATTTAAGATGGATTTGGTATGAAATTTGATTACCTAATTTTTTCTCTTTATACAATTTTACAGAACACTCACATTGCAAATGATGAGTTAACATTTTAATTGCAGATCCAATTATGTTTATGTCATGAAACAAGCATCAATAACTGGACAGAAAGGAATACACAATTAAAATAAATAAAATCCCAACAGAATCATGTAAAACAATATTTTTAGGCTAAAAGTATATACATAGGGTATAAGTTACAATGATTATTACATTATTCAATGTTAACATTTAGCAACATTTATAATGCATTTTTAGTTTTCCCAAAATAAAACAATTTTGTAATAAATTTAGCAAGCTTATTTGAATTAAACATACTTTTCTAGTCTTCTAACCTTAACATTGACAGTGAATCTTACTGACATGCTTAGCTAACAATGATATAAAAAAATGTAAGAATACATTCTTTACATGGAACAAGATTTTCAGTGGAATACAATTAAAAGCATTTTAAACTTGACATTTTGGTTGACTTTCTTAAAGCAATTCATGGCTCTGGATGAGACAGGAAAATATCTCCCAGAGATTTACACTAAGTGGGAGTGAAAAATATTTACAAAAAAATAAAATTAATAAGCCTAATTTTAATCAACTACAACAATATACAAGATGAATAATTCATTGTAAGTGCAAAAAATATCATAATTAACCACACATAATACAGATAAGCTTAAAACAACTAAATTTATTTGTAATAATCGCTTCCTTGTTTCGTCAGCTGATAACACAGCTCTTACTTTCTCCGCATTACTGTCGCGTGATACGGACTGACTGATACCTCAGAGGATAACTGGAAACATGTTAACGACGTGACCGGGGTAAACAGCGAAAGTTTTCTTTATCTTTTACGCAGAAGAAGAAAAAACCCAAAAATATTTATTTGGGGCTTCGAAAACTCATCCATGTAGGCCTAAGTCAGATAGGAGAAAGTTTTTGTGACATTAATTGTCGATTGTTCTTAGTGATCCATGAAAGCGTTTTAGAAAGCTACTCATGCAAGTTTTTCAGACATTGATTTCTTTAAAATTAATTCCATTCAGGTATACATGAAACATACGTTTTTCAAATTTTCAATGATAACATCTTAAGACTAGTGATCATTTCAGCGACTGTTTTTGTCGATCTCGAGACTTGAGAAATATGTAGGCTCAAAGAGATACGTTGCGATGACCTGGAATTTTGAGAATTTAGTCAGTTTATGTCGATCAGTCTGTCAGCCTACCTGATCCTTACGTCAGAAGCATAGAAATTTTGAGGGCCACGTGCAAATGCTACAGCTGAAATCGTTACATAAACGCTGTGGTTTCAGTCTTCAGAAACAAGATCACCTTCACGCTGCATTGATACCCTCTACAACAGCCTGTTTTAGCTCACAACCATACTAGGGAGCAGGAATTTTTCATGAACATGAAGACGCTAGCAAGCATGAAGAAGGTCCATTAAGCCAATACCGCCTATTAAGAAATTGCCCTCAACGGAACTGTATGCGAGAGGCGCCAGGTAAGCTTTTTGCTGAAGAAGTGGTGATGTACACAAAGTGGCGTTGCTGGCACACAAAGCAGACGATAGCAGATGCTCGAGACAGTGCTCACTATGTCAGAAAGCAAAAGCGCTGCTGCCCTACAAGCAGAACTTTCTACATATATCTGAAAGATGATAAAAATATGAGTTTCGTTTGGTGTTTCAGAACGAAAAACTTCTACGATATTTCGCTCCCGTACAAGTGGTGTCAGAAGATAAACCTCTAACATCGTGCCAATATTGAAAAGAGCTGGTTTAGTAACAATTTTATCCCTACACACTCGTTAGTTTTATGGCCACGAATCGTAAAATGTTTGAAAAACACAGAATAGACTTCATGCATAGGTGCTGTGAACGAAGTAGAATTTCGTCTCATCATTTGGTCTCCTCACACGATCATGCTGAAGATAGTCAGTTATTGCTGACTTACAATGAATCAATACTTGAACTCGGAGCAAGCGAATGTGATTTTATTTGAGTCTAGATTAGTTTGATAAACTTAGCTCTTCACCACAAGTCACAAAACAGGCCTTACTTGGCTTAACGTACATTACGTTAAGCCAATAAACGATGGGTGTTGTGTGCTCAGTGGCTTGATTTTCATTATAGAAAAGCTAACATTTGACATGAAAGTCTAAAGCGACTAAAACTTCACACAACTAGCAACCCGTTCAAAAATTTCCCATTTGACATCATAAGTATCATTTTGCGTTTTCACATGAGGTTGTCTATTTTATGTTAGAAGCACAGCACCAACAGGAGAGGCTTCCTAGTTCTTATGCATAGGGGGACAGCCTATGCATAATATTCCAATACAAGCTTCTTTTCACTTCCATTGTAAGGATCACTCACCCTCGACACATGAAGCGTTTTTCAAAGCCCCTATTCTGTACATACATGACCTATTCTGCACTCTATTCTTCTAGAAAAATATTCAAGATTCTAAACACGCGATAAACGTGTTCATTAATTTCTCCATATAACTATATGTTTATTATACATGTAGAGCATTTTTTGTACTTGTTGTTGAAGACACGCTCGGTAAATGATGTACAGTAGGAAAAACATTAACACAACAAGCAATTCTGTTAGATTCGAACTCTAAAACTCACACACATGTAACAAAAATTCCCTATGAATTCAAAGCTAAGCACCAGCCCAAGTTTATGCCAAATTTAGAAACTGTTTAAGTATCTAGAGTTGAGTAAGGACTGTTCTCAGTCTATTTTTTTAAATTCCTATCATACCAGGCAGTTATAAGAAAGCAGCACTAAAAGGACACATTACCTTTTATGTGTTAATTTAATGAAATTCCTTCCGGCTTTCGATTAGTTCACGGCACGCGAAGATACATTTGATCACATCATAATCTTGTGAATAGATTCAAAGTTTCCACGAACACAGTGTTTTCAGAAATAAATAAAAATGTACTTACACAAAAAATGCATCTGCAAACAAAATTTTAGCGATTTCCTAATTAGCGAAACTAGAGGAGCAATCGGCGTAGAGTTTTCAGTACCGGACCATTCAGCTTCAAGCCTGAGGGAGATCATTCTTTTTATCAAGTAAGAAAGTGAGCATCAGGGCTAAAACATGCAGAGTATTAGGGGTTTCGAAAATCGCTGCAATGAAACAGCGAAGATCGCTGTAATGAAACAGCCTACATAGAGTGTAGGCCAATAATAGGTTTGCAGTTACTTCATTATTTAAGTATTAACTGTAACCATACCTTTGGCCCACCCTGTATAACTAGTGCACTTCAAAATCTACTTTATCATAATAAATCTTAACGGATAGATAAGACGTAAGCGTAGAAATATTTAACAACTTCGGCAACAGGTCCTCGATTACAGCGCTGGCAGCGAGGACAGGTTATACAGATTTATTAAATCTGTCTACACCAGCGCTGCTGATGTAGTGGTATCATGTACAAGTTATACAGCGACGTACCTGAGTGTGTGTTTTCGACTGCCACTTTGTGACCAGATGATTTAGTCGCAATTTTAACATATATAAATGAATGAAACAAATACTTAAAAATAAAAATTAACTAATAGATTTCTTGAAAATCCCACACATACGATGAAAAAGAGAATCTAAATTCAAAGGTTCTTCCCTTGAAGGAGACGTTCGTAAAAGGGTTAATCTTTTATGTAGTTTTGTTTTCTGTTTTAATGCATCAGGTATATCATAAATCAAAGGGAATACAACGTGCGGATGAGGACGCTTGCATGCGTTTAACTCATTTTCGAAGTCTTCTGTGAGGTGCAAAATCGACCATTAAAACTAACTTGATGTCACGCAAGTTTCTCCTTGAAAAGCTGGATCATGCGGTGCCAGAGGCGGACCTCGGCCTGGTTGTGCTGCAGAGCATTGCCGCCCCAAGTTACGATGCTCTGCACCAACGGGTGAAATGAGGCTTCCGTGAAGGGCAGATATGGAGGCTCGATGATGTGCCCAGCGCCTTGCTCCTCCATAAACTGTATTCAAATATAGGAAACATTTTTAAGATGCCAACTGTCATAGAATACAGTAGATATGGTCTTCTGACCAGTAATATTACTGATGGCCAGTGGAAGCTTTAAAGAACATCGAGCATCGTTTTAATTTCACAACACTGCCTTCTACGGCAAAGACGCTCAGGCACACCATTAAGTTTGAATTTTTAACCGCTTCTCACATACGTTAGTAACAGTGAAAGTTTTAAATTAGCTGACCCTAATAAGAGCAACTAAAAGGACAAAATTACACTTTAATTAAAAATAGAAGTGCTATATTGTTCACAAATTTAGGACTACACATCAATTTCACCTCCCAATTATTAGCAAGGGCCTCAGGGTTCTTCTCCTTGAGACGCTGTTTGACAGCTTGTAGGTGCATTTCATTATTAAAGTTCTTGTCCTCTAATGATGAGAACCACAGCACATGGTTTTTGATTTTCTCGACGGGGATGAAGCTCTCAGGGTTGTCCAGAGGATTCAGGGTCAAATGAGTGATGTCAACAACGTTGTTGGGAAGGACCTGCAAATGCAAACAAGGTTAAAAATGAGGCAAGATATAATTATCTTATTATTCAAGCAACCTAAACTTCACGTACAAGTTTAAACAGCCGTTAGAGCATTTGCAATTTTTATTTCACATTAGTTTTCATGCAATGATAGTCTTAGCCCATGAAATGATATGCTTTAGCCTATGAATTTAAACCTGCAAAAATGAGCATATGAATTTAAACCTGCGAAACTGAGCCTATGCTAGTAATACATTCATGCGATGCCGATATATGAAACTGCTAATGCAATATCCCTTCTGTGAGGTATTCAAACACTGAAACAAAATCAAGTGAAAGCAAGTACCTACCTACACCACAAGTCTTACAGCTCCCCCTTTAATAACACAATACCAGCTAACATAAGAGTTGATCATATAATTTCCTAGACCTCACTGAGTGTGAAAGCATCAACATTTATGAGATAACTCTTACCAAACATCTGCTTTCGTCAAATGGTAAACATTTCACGACTGTGCCGTCTTTGAACTTCATGGGTCCGAAAATAGGCCCGGCAGCACCGTTCGCAGTCACGACTACTTTTACTTGAGGGATGTCCGATGCAGCACTGAGAGCAACATCTCCTCCCTTACTGAAGCCAAACATTCCAACTCCAGTCTTTGTCACCTGTAGCAAGAGGATAAAGACATGCATTAACATTCCAACTCCAGTCTGCGTCACCTGCAGCAAGAGGATAAAGACATGCATTAACATTCCAACTCCAGTCTGCGTCACCTGTAACAAGAGGATAAAGACATGCATTAACATTCCAACTCCAGTCTGCGTCACCTGTAGCAAGAGGATAAAGACATGCATTAACATTCCAACTCCAGTCTGCGTCACCTGTAGCAAGAGGATAAAGACATGCATTGACATTCCAACTCCAGTCTGCGTCACCTGTAGCAAGAGGATAAAGACATGCATTAACATTCCAACTCCAGTCTGCGTCACCTGTAGCAAGAGGATAAAGACATGCATTAACATTCCAACTCCAGTCTGCGTCACCTGTAGCAAGAGGATAAAGACATGCATTGTATCGACGACACTCCATTCATTATTCCACTGTTTAGCTATGAAATCAATATCACTTTGTAGTTTTTCTATTTTGAAGTAAGTGTGGTGATAATAGATGCGTAATAAATACGTCTGGCTATTATTTTCTAACTATTTGCAAACATTTATTTTGTAAAAAAATACAGAGATCAGAAGAGTGAGAATTTTTTGAACGCTTGTTTCTTGTGAATTGCTTTAATTACACTAATAGTTTCTTCCTTTTTTGATAAAAAGCGCGTTAATTATAGAGCGTGAATTACAGGTTACAATGACGACACATAAGGAGAGGCACAACAAAATTTGTCAATCTTCAAGGAATTTCCTGTTACTCCTTAGTACTGAAGCAATCACAGAATTTTCTAGAAATCTTAACAAATTATTGACCTCAATACCTGTGTCCAGTCACTGTATTAAACTCAAACTTGGGCAACACCGCTTGAAGAACGGCAGACTAAAGAGCAACGAAACTACTAAGAATTGTAAATTAGTTCAAACCTTGAATTACTGGGTGTCCATAAAGTCTCTTTACCATTTCAACCATTTATTGGAACTTGACACTGCATGGAACTTGTTGACACTACATGGGACTTGGAGACTTTATGGACACCCTGTTCTGTTACCACACAACCTACAGAGCTACCTTGTCGTGAGCGAGAAGATAATCAACAGCCTCTTGGAAGTAAGCAGTATCCAGCTGATGCGTCAGGTCAGGAGGCAAGTCTTCGTAGGCGAAGTAAGCAAGGCAAAGAACAGCACAGCCTCGAGCAGCAAGCAGAGCTGCACGCTGCTCACGTACGCCTCCTGATGAACCTGATAAGTCCACCACACCAGGAAACGGTCCATCTCCTGAAATAAATAGGTGAATATGAGAGCAAAGATAATTTGCAAAATAAGCTTAAAAAACTAAGAATTCAATGGAGATACTGTATCGAATTATCAACAGCTACAGGACATATTAGCATACAGACACTCAAAAGTGAAATAATAAGCAATCCCGAGTGCACACGGTAACACAGAATAACTTAGGCATGACAATTAATTCCTTATAAAATTATTAATACTATTATATTCCTGGTTGAACCACTGCAACCACAATACTTGCAGAATATATAATGCTAGTCGAGCTATGACTTTTCTCGTCATTCTGGAACCGATGATATGACCACTGAGAAATTTAGTCTTTTTAAACGTGGAAACTCACCTATATCTTCACTTCATAGAGGTGTTACTAGGCCTAGTAGGCCTATGACTTGGCTATATGACAACTCTACGAAATTTTAATCTTATCTGGTAAAAACGGTTGTTCTCTTACAGGAAGTAAGATCCCAGGCATATTACCTCACATACACTAACAACATTCGGTATTTTGCTTTTCCACAAGAGAGATCTAAACTTAATTGCACAGCACCATAAAAATACCCTCACCTGGTACTTTGCTTAAAAGAAAAACGGTAAATTTAATTTTGTATCAGCATGAAAATGCTGTCACCTGGTATTTTGCTTCTTTACAACAGAAATACAAATTTAATTTTGTATCAGCGTAAAAAAACCCTCACCAGGAGGCAGATGCAGAACACCCCTGACCCGGCCATGTCTCACATGCATCCTGGTGCATCCTTCGCCCATAAAATGACGCGTTTGAGTCGCGCTGCAGACTGGCTTTACTCCAAGGGTCTCAGCACCCATTGCCATCAAAGGATATCCTATGGCCTTCTTATAGACGTCAAACTTGTACTGAAAGAATTTAATTATTATGTATTAAAATAGAGAAAGCAGCACAAGCTACAGTTATAGAACAATTAATCTGACTGTACAGGTGCAATGTGCAGCAGAGAAATAAAACAGGAGACAAGCAGGAGTGAGAGACAAAGCATTCAGACTGAAGTTTTAAAGTCACAGGACTACATTAGGCTTAAACAAACACTTGTACTGAAGGTGATGACTCTGCCCACAGAAGATACTGAAATAGAGAAATATGAGAGTCTGGTCAAGCTCTTCTACAGCAAATTGAACCACTTTAGAGTTAAGGGTCCACTAGGACCAGGGGTGTGTTTTCATACAGAAGAATGGTGGTAAACTAGTTTAATTTAAATTGAAAGGCAACATTTTTTTCGAAAATATAAGTTGCATTCAAAACCACAATTGTGAATTTACAGTATGCTTCATTGACAAAAAAACTTGAATAAACACTTTAATTACTCTTTAGTTTGCATTAGAAATAAAATGAGGACCAAATCCAAGAAGACCATCGTAGATTTATAAACCTATATACAGTTATTGAAGTTTGAAGAAGAAATTCTTGCATTCACTGATGATCATATATGACAGCTCAAATGCATCAATCTCAACACCAATTTATTTATATATTATTGACAGAAGTTTCAATCACCACTTTTTATGTTAAACAAAATACAGAGACCAGGAATGAGGTAGAAGTAGAAACATTAGTTCTCAATCTTTTTCAAAATGCATTTAAAAATTTATAGAAAACTAAACATTGTTCAGTTTTTACCTTGGTATCAACCTGAAATAAATATAGGTAAACCTGAAACTAAATATTTGTCTAAAATATAGAACCAAAATTGCAGCAGAAAATTAAAGAAGTAGCATTTTATAAATTGTGTATCTCAGTTAATGATTTTTACTTACTATAATACATGCAATAATAAAAGCGGCAGCATTTCTATGAGTTTCATAAAAATGAAGCTAACTTAACTGTTTATGCCGAAAACACAACAAAATTAACCTGAAATAAGGTGTAATTTGAGACAAACTGCAATCTCTTCCATAGAAAAATAAGAGAATTCCACTTACCTCAAAAGGAGACTCTACATCATGCAAAGAGACACGAGCATACTTCATTTTAGAAGCATTCTTAGGAAACAAGTGCACGAAAGGTGCCATAGGATGCACACCAGCGAAGTGGCCACCCAAAGATGCAGATTTATCAAGATCAACAGTCCCATTTTCATCAGACCTGAAATGAAGAAAAAGCTCAGTCAAGTCCAAGATCTAGCATACTATGCTAATTACAGTAGCTATTTAATTTTTATTTTGTTTTGTTGTTCAGTGGTGAATACCTCTGTCATTTCTGGGAGAACTATAAAGCTTTCTAATGGAAATAATCTGTAAATGTATCCAAAATTCTCATTACTGCTCAATAATTAGTAATGTAAAATATACTTACACTTCCTCTTGTTAGGAACAGTTTGTGCACAGTTGGGGACAACATTTCAGCTTTAAAGATTGGAAAATAATTCTTTACTTTTGTTCCTTGTTTTTCTTAGAAGTATAATGTACAACATTGAAAGTATAATGCACAAGTTAAATTTTTAGAATTTGTTCCCTCTACACCAACTGGTTCTGAACAATGCCCAGTTGTATGGACCACCTGTTTCCAATCAAAGATAATAGTATTTAATGTGTGGCAATGGCAAATTTTACAATGCAGAAATAGACAAAGCTTATTTTCCATACTCATGGTTATAGAACTTACACATGAAAAAAATCGTACATATTCACTCAACAAAACTGTTTGTATTTGACATTCAGTCTGAATTGAGTCTTCACCAGTTGTTTTAAGAAAAGACAATGAAAATTGGCAAAATTATTTGTTAAAATATGACGATCAACCCATCAGTTATAACAAAATAAAATCACTGGAAATCCAATAAGCTGATAGCCAAGTAACCATTCATATTACTTTCTTATTTTAATAGAGCAACAAAGAATGATTAATCAAGTAACCTGTAGTGCGCAACAGAAGCAAAGGAAACTCCTTTGTGATCCGTCAGAGAGGTTTGAAGCGTGAAGAGCTTGTTGCTGTCCAGTCCTGTGATGGTGACATTGACTGAGTTGTCCACAAGGCAGATAGGAGGAGATACAGTGATGTGTGCTGCTCTTGAGCCCCCATACTGCCCAAGCAAAGTTTTAACACAAAGCATGAGAACACTGCTTTCTGTATGTCTACTGCTCTATCTGGGCAATTTTTATTTTTGCAGCAATGATAAGATAGATCAAAATTACTTATGATGTTCATGTATAGCTACAGATAATGTCACCATCATGTGTATTGCTAGTTTGTACTCTGTATGTAATGTACAGTGACATGTATGTCATAAATGCAATGTTCTTATAGATGAGGGTTTGTTTTAAGCTCTTTCTTTTTTCTCATATCAATAAGTCATTGATGTACAGGCATACAATAACACCTAATACACCAACAATTTTGTCGCCAGATGTTGACATCAACATGCAAACTCTGTAGAGAAATTGTCCCATAACCTTCACAGCTATTTCTTAATTGTCCCATAACCTTCACAGCTATTTCTTAATTGTCCTATAACCTTCACAGCTATTTCTTAATTGGCCCATAACCTTCACAGCTATTTCTTCTAAGATGAAGAGCAAGCACAACCATTAAATTTCTGTATTATTTACAACTGTAATGATGCCTTACAGAGGGAAGTAAGTACAGTAAGCAGTTTCTATTTTTTGAAGTGTTTTACTGTAATTTTACAGTGCAATTCATTAATGATCTGCACAAATATTCAAGTGGCAAGCCATTTCCTTATTGGCAGTGGCCCAGTTTAATTCTCTTTTCATTTCCTTTCCATACCACTTTTCCAGTGTCTTCAGTGTATTAACTTAATGGTTCTGAAAGCTGGAAGGCAATTAGTGTTTTTTCTCCACCTTTCCTTTCTTAAAGAAAGGAAAGGTGGAGAAAAAATTTGCTAAAATTTTATTGCTTATTTCTAAAACTAGTGAATGCAAGATGCATTCCAACAAGGTTTCAATTTATATAAAAATTGCACACATTACAGCTTTTGTGTTATAAGATTAGAAGGTCTCAAAGAAATAAACAGAAAATTTAAAATACAAACAATTAATGATAAATGGGTTCTTAGCAAACATACACTTGAATGTGAAAACTAAAGCATTCAACACATTTAAATTAACCAAGTTCAATTATTGATATAACCTTAAAATAGTCCAAATCTGCATTTAATATTCATAAACACACAAGAAGAAAAATGTGTGTACAAGTCCAACAATTTGTAACACAATAAAAACAGTGAAAAAATTTGTACTTAAAGTGAAAAACAAGTAGAAAACTATTTTTATTACAACTAAAGTTACATTTTAGAATAAGCTTGCTCATGTCAGCCTCACTTTGAATGATGTGTGCCAACAGGAGCTTGCTTTGGAAAATCTCTGGGAAGATGCAGCTCCTAAAATGATAAAAAATAAATATAACATGCATTCAGGAATATGCACAGCATGTGGCCAACAATCACTATCATAGTTTGTATATTAAATAAAAAAATTATTAATTGATAGTAATTGTTTCTGCTCAAAACATTCTTTACCTCATCAATAATAAATTTTTAATGCAATAAGAATTGTAACAGAGTTCATGGATACACTTTAATACTTTAATGTTAAACTAGATTAAATTTCTTGAATTAAAAATGATTTGATGAAAACATAACTTGGATAAAATTGACAACATTCTATTTGGTACAAATAAAATAATTTAATTTACTAATACACAGAAAAGATTACAATCACATATATTGAGCATGTGTGAAATACCTGAATGACACACTTTTCTGGTTCTTCAGCTGCCCACGAACTACTGACCTCTCCCAAGTGATACAGCAAAATGATAACTAAATGCAAATGGCAACTATGGTTCCTGAATAAAAAGTTTTCATAAAATTCAAAACAAGTTATTTAATTTATTTCAGATACAGAACAGGACACAAATTATGTATGCATTCAATAATACATCAATCTTCCTCTCAGACAAGTTTTAAAATCAAGAACACATATTTCAATACTCAAATTTTTATAATTGCAAAAGTTGATTCATAATGATAAATTTTCTCATTCTACTTCTGGAAGCAACTATGCTGCTCAAGACCCCCAACATAGCAGGAGAGAAATATATTTGTTAAGGAATATTCACCATGAGATTTGATGCATATGAACAGACCACTGTCAGTTGTAATGTGAAAAAGATTGGACAATAACCTTAGCTGGTACATAGTGCATGAACTTTGAAAAAAGTTTCAAACACAACATAATAAACTAATTAATAATGCTTACCTTTTAATAAACTGATGATCATCATGAAAGGAGTTGGGCCTAAATATATGAATCTATAAGTAAGCAAAATATAGGTTAACAGATCCTTGACAATTTTATTGTTACAGCCTACCTAATTTTTGGAAAAATTCAGAGAGCTAAAACATTCAACGAATCAAAAGGCAGTTGCCCTTTAAATAACTGCACACGTACTTCGAATAAACTGTATTTTTCTATGTTTTCACTCCTGAAAAAAATAGAGGTGTATGGGCGTGTTAATGAGCGTGGTTGAAGTGTGGCTTACGCCATGGGTCCAGCGTAGCAGCTGTTGGACTTGGACATTTGAAAACTTCCGATGATTCGACGCAAACCGACCCTGGCCCTGGCAGCTTTCGGGATATAACCCGGGCCTCCCGCATAGCAAACGGGTACCCCCACTAGTCGGCCAATCTGATGGATGACATAAACGCATTTTTGGTACAAACACAAGGAAGAAAAAACAGACATTTTACAATCTAATCCTAATATTGAATAGTTTTATATGAGAATATAGAGACCAACTCACACTATCACTTACAATAGTGTTAGAGCGTATGGATTGAGGATTAATAAGGGCTTCCGCAATCCGGTGTAGTAGATCCGGACTGACAGAGAAAGAGAGTGCTGTCCACTTGCTCGTCTTCGTGTCGGGCACACGGGGCTCCGGTCACACCTCTATCGCTTCAGCATTGTGGAAGATCCCTATTGCTCTTG
>VCRD01000253.1:103512-260303 GCA_006783055.1 Trinorchestia longiramus
AAGTGAACGGAATCTCCGAGTGGAACTACCCAGAAAAACCTCTTGTATCCGTTTTCAGCCTGGGGGCTAATTTTCAGAAATCAATAAAACATCCCTGAAGGCGTGGAGCTGCATGGACCCAACTCCGAAGCTCCAATAAAAGTGAAACAAGAAGAAGAAGAAGAAGCTGGATCTTCCAGTGATGCCCTCAATTGGATGGTCCATTTGCATGGAATGGTTCAGGGTGGCCCCAGAGGAATTAGTTTGGATGACCCTGGTTCACAGGAGAAAAACTCTGGGATGCCATCCTGTTGTATGTGCGTGTGTATTGGAGGGAATTGAAGGCCGTTACAAAGGCCCCAGCCAAACGCTGGCCCTCGATCTAAGTCTGTCAGTCTGTCAGGAGTTGGTTCAAAAACAAACTGTTAATATATTTGTGGCTGTCTGTGACATGCTGGATCTTCCAGTGATGCCCTCAATTGGCTGGTCTATTTGCATGGAATGGCTCAGGGTGGCTCCAGAGGAATTAGTTTGGATGACCCTGGTTCACAGGAGAAAAACTCTGGGATGCCATCTTGTTGTATGTGCATGTGTATTGGAGGGAATTGAAGGCCATTACAAAGGCCCCAGCCAAATGCTGGCCCTTGATCTAAGTCTAAGTCTAAGTTGCTAACTATCATCCATAAGAAAAATTAAAACCACCTGAAATTTCATAAAAGTTGTAACATTTAAGAGAAGTAAACAGATTCTTCAGGTAGAACCACTTTGAATGAACTACCTGTAACTTTCAGCCTAGGTACTGAACTTCAGAGTAACAATAAAACATATCTAAATAAAATAAATGAACTTTATTTCTAATAGAGTATACAGTACATATATATTGGGTTTTAAATTTTTAATGTTAACATATTATGAATAGCAATGGTACTTGCCATAAGATCTTCAGAGAAGTAATGATGCTTCCAGCGAGATCCCCGTCCTCTGTGCTGCAATTTGAAGTCAAGGCTTGTAGCGGCGTGTTGATGAGCGTGGTTGAGGTGTGGTGTATGTTGAGCGTCCAACAAAGCTCTTTAGAATATTGGAGCAGTCAAAATAGCATAACTAAGGGATATAAGTAACAAGGATGGAAGTTGAGTAAAGATCGATGTGTAAGAGCAAAAGATGAGAAAGTGGCACAAGCTATGCAATGGTAACAAAGACTAAGCAGTTTGACCAAGTATAAAAGAAGTATAAATGTGTTAGAAAAATGTGAAAGTATGTTGCTGGGTTGCTGCCCTGTTGTATGTGTGTTTTAGAGGGAATTAAAGGCCATAACAAATGCCCCAGCTACAGCTGGCCCTAAAGTTTAATTTAGGGATATCATTACCAGTGCTAATTAAAATGTTAGCTTTAAGAACTGAAAGCTCTATGTATATATATGTAATGCTTATTTAATTAGGAAAAATGGTTTCATTCTTTCTTTATATTTGAAGTAATATTAAATATACCAGTCTTGCTTTAATTAATTTTCTACCAGAGGTAGATCTCAGAAGCAGCATTAAGTTAGTGTAGAGCATTTTTTATAGTGTTCCAAATTATTTGGAACTAATTTTCACTAATAAGAGCTTAAAATAAATCTCGATTGTGTAGAATGATGTACTAAATATGTGCTGATACCAACCAGTAATAAGATATAAATGATATATTATGGTGTTATGGCCCATCACTGATTTTTGTTCAATCAATATCTGTGTTAATCATTTTGTTTATGTAGGAATCAGTTCATCATAGTTTTCAGTATTAGCTAAAATTTCTATCATATTTAAAATTAGTAAATCTAGTTAATGATGCCCTAATGTTACTTGTACACTGAAAGGTAATGTAAATATTACAAAGGTTTTAATACATTGATGCATTTTTCAAAATAATGTATTTATATAATGCTGCTACCAGTGTGTTGGGTTAACTTGATCAGATATTAAAGAAATATATTTGTATAACTTTTATAACATAAAGTAATTTAGAATTTGTTCCACAGGTTGATATATTCATGGTCACTATTTATAAATGCTTACGATGGACTTAATTGGCTCTCAGTCCTTGGGCTCTCATATGAAGAAGCAACAACCCCCCCATGAACAATTACAAGAACAGCGATCAGAGCTCAAGAAAATTCTTGAAGAACATCGACTGAAGGAAGCAGAAGAAGAACTGTCATTGTTTGACAACAATGTAGATGTTCAAGCTACTGGTCATAATGTGGTTGAGGTAGCCAACCACAACTATGAAGATTTTCTCTCTGAAGGTCTTACTGAACCTTCCTTTGCAGTACCAAAGCCTGTTCAAGTATTGAATGATGATGAAGCAGCTTTTTTGGCCTCTTCTTCTACTCAACAACCATCAGAATTTGGCCTCCATGGGAAACAACAAGCTTCTCTTCCAGTCCATTTAGAAGCAAATGATTTAGCAACCCTGACTAATATTAATTTACACTGCAATTATACCAATGAATGTGAAGTAATATCCAAAGATTTGACTAGCTACCCCACAGCTCCTGAAGTTTTGTCCCTTTATCCAGGAGTACCTGAAGAAAGTACCTTTGTTTATCCTGTTGATAACCAAACAAATCTTACCAATCAGTTTTCTCCTGCTTTGCAAAAAAATGATTATGATCCTTCTGGTAGTGCTAGGAAGTCTTTAATTTCTGATAGTGTTTCCATTGGTGAACCTGAATTAGTGTGTGCCAGTGATCTAGACAGCAATTCGGCAGCTGATGGCATTCTTCCTCTCACAGTATTTGAATCTCCTGATCCTGCATATGTAGCATCTGAACACATGACCCTGTCTGGGGACTCTCTTCATCACCTTAAAAAAACTCCTACCACTTATGCAGTTCCCAGTTCAAGTGATCCAACTGATACTGTATGTAATTCTTTTGGAGAACCTAGAGACTGTACTGCTGCTACAAATGAGCCTGAAAGCAGTTTCACTTCAGATTCTTACAACATAACTCACAAAGAGCATAAGAATGCTGAAGCTTCAAAGACTGTAAATGTGACTGTAATTGGCCCTGACTCTTTAGCTGTACCCATGAAACGCTGCCGAAAAGAATATTTTAAATTACAAAAAGAAAATGTAAGTTTCAAGAAACCCATGTTGTTACAGTGTGAGTGGGGTGAATGTATTGCAACATTTTCTGACTCAAAAAAGTTCCTTTCACATGTAGGGCTTCATCTATCTCAATATGGTAAGTTATTTCCCTTCATTTAATTTCCATTACTTTAGTAGATTTTGCTCATGCAATCTACTACATTGATGAGCCTGCCAGTGTTTATATTATCTGCTCAAATTAGAGTTATCAGATTTGCATGATGAATTGTTTTTTACAAGTTTTTATTGCCTTTGAATGTATTTTTGATATAAAATAATTAGACCAGTCATATAGAAAGCAGTTATTAGGCAGTTATTAATATTATTCTCAAATACTTATGAGAATTTAGTCACCTCATTTCATAGGATATTTTTGTAAATATGTACTCATCATTTTGATCTATACAGAGGAAGAAGAGACTGAGGAAAATGAATGCAGTTGGCATTTGTGTGACACCAAGTGGCAAGATTATGAAGAATTTAAAAGGCATATATTTTTTCATGCCTTTCACACCCACCTCAAGGCAAAAGGAGAACAACTACGTGTCTACCAGTCACTGCCTGTAAGTTGTTGACAAGTACTGTTAAGTGTCTTTGTGTTGAGTTCATGATATTCCTAGTTGACATTAACCTCATCACATTTGTATCTATCTATCACAGAAATAATTCAATTTTTCCAGTGACTTTGGACTATCATTAGCATTTTTGAATCATTTTACCAGTTAATGAAAAGTTCTAAATTTTCATGCTGAAGTTTTTCAGGGTGATTTTTACTTCCCCATTGTAGGAGTGATTCAAAATTAACTTACTTACAAGAATATCTCTATTACTTTTTAAAATTTTCTATGATCAAGAGAAATATTTAGATAGAAATTTCCTGTACTAAAACATTGAAAGATATTCAATCATGCCTGAAAATTAAACTGAATTTTGGAGTATCTTTTTAGTTTACTTAGTTTGAGGTGTGGAATTTTTTACATGGAATATAGATAGTATCACCACAGGTATTCAAACTAAGTTGTTCTAAATACTTCCTCATGGTGAGCCATTAAATACAACTCAAGTATATCATCATTTTTCAATTGCAGGCTTGTTATTTGGATACTAGGGGTCAGAATTCTGTGCCCCAGATTCCCCAAGCATTTGAGTGCCAGTATGAAGGATGTAATGAAATCTTTCAGTCTGCACATTATTTTTACTGGCATGTAGCTATGCACATCAACAACATGGACGTCAGCCTTGAGGATGGCAAAGAATTCTTCAAATGCAGATGGGGAGGTAAGTAGTTATTTCATTTAAGATGCCTTAATTGGAGCAATATTTCTTAGTAATAGTATTAGAAACTTTATCTCGTTATAATTATAATATCACATGATAAAATGCTTGAGTGTTACTTGAGTTATAATTTATGCTTGCTGTCATGTTAAGATGCTGTTAAGTTACCATTAAAGAAATATTTGTTTACTATAGCTACTATTTATTTTATTATGTTGGTAATAACTTTAATTGTTCCTTGAAGTTATTAAAAATTAATACAGGTATTTCACTCATAACATTAAGACTACCTGTAAGTTTAAAAAACTCCAACTTCTTTATGACTAACAACTGTGATATTCAAATACAGGAAATATTTCATAATGTTTGTGTCTCAAAAGATACTTTTATTTTCTATTGACTACCTGATACAAGAAACTTACAAAAATAACCATGGCAATAATTTTGGTTTGTGTTTATTTCCTTGATTCCTAAATCGAAAATGTTGTTCTGATAAGTTATGTCTTTAGTAACACCTCACCTTATAGCTCTCATTGATTAGAGTTTTTCCATAAACCTTTATGAATTTTTTCTTCAATGAGAATTAATTCTTAATAAACAATAATGATTTCTTTTGTTACATCTCATGATATAGTTTTCATTTAAGGAGGAAATTTTTGCATTTCATATACACACCTATGTGATGTTTTCTGCTATGGCACTAATTTTATAATGAACATTAATGATTTGCTGTGTGTTTCCAGAGTGCAAGGCAGGGTACAATCGTCGTTCCAGGCTGGTGGAGCACTGCCAGAGCCATACACAGGAGAAACTCTTTGCCTGCAACAACTGTGGCAACATGTTCAGCTCTAAAGGAAGATTTGTTGATCATTTACTGAAACAAATTCCTCCTGATGGTGTGTATATTGACACTGGGGCTTAAATTAGCGTGTATCTTAGCTGATGTGTTGATGAGGCAGGTGATATTTGGTGCTCAAATTAGTGTTTATCTTAGCTGACGTGTTGATGAGGTAGGTGATAGTTGGTGCTAAAATTGGTGTATATCTTAGCTGACGTGTTGATGAGGTAGGTGATAGTTGGTGCTAAAATTGGTGTATATCTTAGCTGATGTGGTGATGAGGTTGGTGAAATTTGGTGCTAAAATTGATGTTTATCTTAGCTTGTTTGTTGATGAGGTAGGTGATAGTTGGTGCTAAAATTGGTGTATATCTTAGCTGATGTGGTGATGAGGTTGGTGAAATTTGGTGCTAAAATTGATGTTTATCTTAGCTTGTTTGTTGATGAGACAGGTTACTGGACTTGTTTTTTAGTTTTAAACAGTTTTTGTAGTTCAATAATGTTTCTCTTGTAAGTATAACATTTAAGTGATGGATTGTAAAGATTATACTCATACAGTCTCTCATGATTGAGGAATTGTATTATGTCAAACATATGTTTAAAATTTTTCTATGTGTGCACTCTGTCAATACAGTAATTTTTATTTTATTAATAAAATAATTAATTTAATTCATTATTTTTGTTCAATATGAATATTACTTTAATTCCTACAATGAAATAAGCATACCATGGAGTGCTGCTCTTTTTTTGTACCTTTTATAAATTTTATTAAGCTGTACTTTCATTAAAAACTTGTTATAAGTAATTTTTCTACTAAATATTTCTGAAATACAGGTGGTTAAGTAGTCATGTTTAGGGCAGTAGAAGTCATGCTACTGTATTGGTTCAAAGCCGTGTGGCTGCATAGATATTTCACAAAATATGCAGTATCGTTCAGAGATTTGTTCACATATAATGGTGATATCTAATGCTGGTATCAGCTAAACTTCAGGAGCAAGGGTACTGAGAAGCATCTTTTTCTGTGGCTTTTTTACTCCTACAAAATCGTAGCTCTCCTGATTAAAGATATATGTGTAGGTGTATGATCATGTATGTGATAGAAAAAGTGCTAAAACCGTTATATATTTCATGTAAATGTTCGTTTTTAAGTAGTCTTCTTGTAATACAAAATAAGATCAGTGTAAATGTAAATTTATTTAATTCCTTTTAATTCCATTGATTATAATTTGCAAAAGAATATCTTATATATTTTTTAAAACAAAATTGAGGTTAGAAAAAGTAAGAATGCATTCTTTAAAGAGCATGAAATCGATTGTATTTGTTAAAATCTAAATAAATCAACCAAACTTTCAAGCGCTCCTAATGCTACATTGATAAAAACATGTTTAGTTTTTTAATGGCAGTTGAGACTAAAAATAAATCAGAGGTAAATAATTCTGTTTACTAATAAATAAGAAATTTATTACAAAGCTACATATTTACTTTAATATTAAATATTAAACTTGAATGAACTGAAATCCTTCAAATAAATTTCATACCCTATATTGTTATATTACGTTAATTTGCATTGGGCCATGGTCAGAACTGCAGTACCAATGCTCGTGTTGTGGCCGGAAGTATGCCACGGAGAGGATGGTGCGGGACCACCTCCGTCACCACATCAACCACTACAAGTGTCCTCACTGTGAGATGACGTGTTCCTCACAGAGCAGCCTAGACACACACATCCTCTACCGGCACTCCAACCGAAAGCTTCATCCTTGCGCTCACTGCAGCAAGTCGTGCGTTTATACTAACTGGTTTTACTTGTAGCTGTGTGAGGCTTTTTTCTTTTACTAAGTTCTAAAAGGAGTTGCTGTGTGGGTCTTTTCCTTGTGCTAAGTTCTACATGGAGTCGCTGTGGTTGCCTTTTCCTTGTGCTAAGTTCTACATGAAGTTGCTGTGTGGGTCTTTTCCTTCTGCTAAGTTCTACATAAGGTGTGAATTCTGCATGGAGTGTGGAGGTCTTTTCCTAGTATCAAGTGACCTAGTTTTACTAATTCTGCGTTTCGGAGTTTGCTGTTCAAGTACAGTTTCTATTAGTTAGCTGCTTTGCTGTATTGAATTGATACCTCTGAGAACATCTGTATATCTGAACCAATAGGGTCTTGAATAAAGAGTATGTTCACCCAACATAATTCTATATTATATTCTCGAAGATTAAAACTCTTTTATGCTGCTCATTTATCCAATTTTGCCTTGGCGGAGGCAAACTGGTAGGTTGGATATGAACGCAAATTATTCAATTATTTCCATTATTAAATTGAGTCAGAAGAAATTGTCAAGAGAAATAAAGTAAATGAAGAACCCTGTGTGTGTTAGAGTATGCAATGGTCAGTAATTAGAGATTGCAATTATGCTGAGAGATATTTTGGGATCTTCTGCAGCCACCGTAGTCGAGTGGTCTGCGGCCCGTGTTCTGTATCGGGTCTCTGCTTGTGCAGAAAGACTGCGTGCGGGTTCGAAACCCGGCAATGAATACGAGCTGTTTCTCGTTTCACTCCGTGAGCTCGCACTTATCGGTAAGCCCTCAACTCCCCGCCCATGGACACATCCCAGGATCGTCGCATGGAGCTCACCATCATCCTTACTCTAAGAATGTTAACCTTAAGAATTTGAAAAACCAATGTACTAAATGTCTATGTACTGTGTACTTGATTGGAAATAAAGATTGTTTGTTTGTTTCTGAAAGGTTCTATAAATACTTATGCCTGCAATGTCTACGATGGATTGCTGGCAATTGGTTTGAATAATTAGATTTGATATTGTACGAGCAATGCTGTTTTTACAATCCTTTATTATAGGATTATATTATTATACATTTATTTATATTATTAATTTATATTATTATTATACCTGACCCCTAAAACCGTTTTGGTGTTCAAACTATTGCGTTTTGAACTGAGGCATTCGGCTTGTTATTCAGAGCAAACTTGATGGTAAATCAAACAGCATAGAAGTTGTACCGCTGGTGTTATGCTGTAGAAGCACATATGTGCTGTTCAATTATCTACTGATGAAAAACGGAGTTGACCCAGGTAAATTTAGTGTAGATATTTTAACGTGTAATAAATTCTACAGTACGTGAACACATTTTCTGTTAGAATACTGTTTAAAAGTATAATTTTAAATTCGACATTAAATATAATAAATAATTTGAATTTTACAGATTCAAACAAAGGGAAGATTTAGAACGGCACCTGCTGGCTCACACGGACAACAAGCTCTTCAAGTGCTACTACGCTGACTGTGCCTTCCGCAGCAAGTGTTCTGCAAGCTTAGACAGCCACATCAAGCAGGTTAATGTTTAGCGTCACTAGTCGCATGTTAAATTTTACCCAGAACACTAACTTGTAATGCACTCTGCTTCCGTGAGCCCTCACGGTAAAGTGCTGAGTTTAACTCACTGCATGGCATGTGCTGTTGAAAGTAAAGCCTGGTGTTCAGTAGGCTGGTTGTTGTTGTTGTTGTTGTTATTGTTGGCATTCCTTAGCTCCTGGCAGCTCAGAGTAGAAGAAGACACGAAAAACCACGTCCCCGGAGAGGTCGAATTGAAACTCGATTTTGCTGTATCACATTTTTAGTTAATTATTTATCTAGGTAATATTTAGTATGTTTAAAGTTAATTCCGGTTAACCCTTTAACGCCAAAGTTATTTCTCCACCGAACCAAACATTACGTAAATTACTCCTTATATCGACAACTTTTTAATGGACCTTTGCTCAACTTTAGAACGGAACATTTAGAATATAGGGCTGTAGTGAATGATTTCTAATGAACTTTACTAACTCTATATAGGATGATCGGTGCTAATGGGTTAACTTACGTTGGAAATAAGATGACCTGAAGACTCTGGTTGTGTGGGCAGCGTCACCTGAAGGTGCGCGTGGTGTACGCCTGTCACCTGTGTTCAGTGGAGCGCACGCGGGGCAATGCACTGTCCCAGCACCTCATGAAGACCCACAGCCTCTCCTGGCCTACCGGACACTCCAAGTTCTTGTGAGCAATTCTCTTGATGTTCTCTTTCTCTTGTATTTTCTGGTTGGAAATAGCTGCTCTTGTTTCTGTTATGGTGACTCCTTTTTGTGTTTGTGTTATTTTATTGGGAAACTATATGTTTTGTGTATGTATGTGTTTTTTTTTTATGGGGAAACTATATTTTCTGTGCATTTATGTGTTTTTGTATGGGGAAACGATATTTTCTGTGTATTTATGGGTTATTTTATGGTGAAACTATGTATGTCTTCTGTCGATTTATGTATCATTGCGTAGTGAAACTATATTTCATGTATTTATAGATTATTATGTAACGAATCTATAATATCTTTCTTGTATTTATGTTTTCATGTCTCTCGTCTTGTCTATGTTTTGTTTTTTCGCCTGTTAAACATTGAAAGAAGATCGGTGCGCTTCTACAATTGTTTTTGCTTATCAAATTGGCCAATCACAAACTCTAATATATTTTCAAAATATTAGCTTCTTTACTTTGCTTCTTTAGTCTGCATGTTTGCGTTCAAGTTTGTGTCTTTCATCCCTTCCTTTTTTACATTCCTCTTCATATTCTGACTTGTCAACCCAAAGTTGTATGTTTATTTTGCTATATATCGTCACTTGAAAACGGATAAGCAGATTCTCTCAGTCGGTGGAATCTTATGAAAAATGCTCAAGTGGAGGAACCCTAAAAGTTGGAAAACATGAATGGGAATCTGCAAAATTCTGTACGTTATTTTGAATCATTTGCAGTGTTTTAAATCTTTGCTTCTGTACTAATTCACCCTTTTTCACATGCACAGCTATCGTTTGGACAATGAAGGGAAGTTTCGACTCCAGACCGTGCGGTACGAGAGCCTCGAGCTGGAAGAAGGCGTCGACAGGTATGCAACTGAGAAGACAAAGTCTGATGAATCTGCGGTGCCTGAAGGCGATTATAGACTTGGTGAGAGCCAATTTGACGGTGGACAGAAGGACCAGAAAAGCCCCAGTAAGCGCAAGCGTGGTGTTCCGAAACAGCGTAAACAGACGCTTTCTACTACATGTAAAGCCCGAGTACCGCCGAAAACCAAGCGAAAAAAGGCTGATGTGACAAAGAACGAACCGAAAGCAAGTACTTGTGGCAATGGGCCTCGCAGAAAGACTAACAAAAATCCTAAAAACGTTTCGCCCAAGAAGCGAACAAAGGCTGGAGGTGGTCGCAAGAAGAAGAATGCCGCACAGCGTGGTGGTGCCAAGCGCGGTAGGAAGAAATTAGAGCCACAAACTCCAGGCTCTGCCAGAGGAAGAAAGCGCAAAGCTACCAGTCTTGCTAGTGACGAGTCCAAAGTGATACCAACTTCCAAGAAACGAAAAAATGACTTAACTTGTGTTGAAAGTAACGAGGCGGAGCTGTTGCAGACTCCCCAGAAACATGAAAGTAATGCCACCTGTACGGAACGTAATCAATTGGAAGTTTTACTAACTGCTGCAAAATCCAGAAATGATCTTACTGGCGTTGAAAGTCTTCGGCCTGAGCTGTTAGAGACTCCCATGATGCAAGGAAATGAGTCAAATAAAAGCTTCACTTCTAGCAACAGCCCCGAGTATTCCCCATTTTTTGCTTCGATGCCAATAATCGCATAAGCAGTGGCATGTGTTTTCTTAATTTTTCAGCGTCTCATTTGTTTTAGATATTGGCTTTTGCTGTTGAAAGACATTTATTACGGGTTAGGGTTCTTGAGCTCTACTCAATGGATTCTGGTATAGTGGTATCGTATTTTAGGGATAGTTTCAACGACTGAAATACATGTTACTTCTCGGTAAAGATCTCAACCGCAGTCGAAATTTTCTTAGCCCTGTGTGGGGCTCTGAATTTGGAAAGGCTAGCAATCTTGAGCTGCACCATGGAAAATATTTAACACGAATATAGAGAGGTAACTAGAAATCCACTATTACTTTACATAAGTTTGAATTGGTATTATCATACTTTTATGCTGCCCGTAATGCCCAAGTGGAGGTTAAATACCGAAGTGTTATTTTGCGGTTGGATTTGGAAACGTCGATATCAACTAAACGTTTTTGACGGGGCGAGCTGTGCCATGTGCATAACATTCTCGGGCAAGTTGCGTTGGTGTTGATGGTCGAGGGAAGGTAGAGTCTTCCGTGTTACATTGATGCTCGGAAATACGAGGTGAAGTTCTTGTCATCACGAGGCGCCACATGATTTAGAATTAGGGATCAGGACGTGAAATTGGCGACTTGGAAATGACTTGTTTTGTTGCCGCTTTTGTTTGCTTCTAATTCTAGAACGTGGAAAAGCGCATGGATATGTTCGTTATTTGTACAAAAAATCTAAAATTTGATCATCAACATTTTGTATTAAAATCTCATCGTATTTTCTGGTTGTTTTATTCCTTAATTAATTTCATGCATTTTTAGCGACAAACCACAATGAATGCCTTCTTAAAGCAACTTTACGTGCGTTAAATAATTATACTTAACAGTTACGATACATTTACTATGTTAAAATTTATCTGTAAGCAAATGTAGAATTCATTATATTACTCGACATATTTCAGCATCATTTGTTTTGATCATATCTTCAGGACTCCAATCACTAAAACGAATTCTTATTTCCTATTTTTCTTTCTACTGCCAATTGGTTGCGGAATTATCTTCTGGGCTAGGTACGACTTTCTTTTATTTTCCTATTTTCTTACCATGGCTGATGTATCATTCTTATGATATTTTCCTGAAGGCTAATTTCTGCCGTATCGTTCTTTATTTTATCGGTACGAGATTATCTTGTGTGGAAGGGCCTCATATGACCTGGTAGTGGTAGTCCCTCCTCCTCAGTAGTTTCATAGGATACTAGGTGGTCAAATGCTGACAGAACTTACGACTCTAAAGTGTACAGGATGTTAAAAAATATAGTACTTTCAAATATATTGATTTAGTTTCATCAATTGTGTTACAGTTGTACACTAAGATGCGTTTGTTAAGAGGTATTTCTAAGCATTACTCGATGCAAGCTCGTAGAAATTGTCCACGAGTGCTAAGAATATCTCTATTAGTCCGTTGTTTACGTTGTCAGCATTTACAGCTGCTTGCAACTAATAAACAAGATAAGTAAACTAAATATTATACTAAACCAAATAAGCGAAGAGAAATCAGTCTGTGAACCACTCTAATTTCTCTGAGCCTGTATTTTTTTCCTTGAGGGAATTAATGTGTTAAATCTAGTTGTGATGATATAAAACGGACGGAAGCTTATTTCAAAGTCAACATTGTTTCAATCTTCATAAAAATAGTTATTCTCGTTTGGATTTAATATTTATACGCTCACAATAAGATTAAGAAAGCTTCTACGCTTTCTATACATATAATAAGAATCGAATTCAAATCTACACAAAAGTGTAATTAAATATGCAAAATAAATTTTCGTAGCAAGTTTTACATTTGTAATTCGTGCGGTGCTTATTCAAAAAATTATGAATTAGTAGTGTGGAACTTGAAGTCCAAGTTTGGGAAATATATTTTAAGATCTCACCGTATTGTACATTCACATGGTGCTATGTGTATCCCTGAAATGGTCCATGCAATTTTTGAAATTTTCGATACGGAAATATTAAAGTTTCATTGTATTTTAATATGTGCATTGTGTATTTTGTAGCCCTGGATCCATGAAACGCGTTTTTCATAGGAAGTTAAAATGTATCCTTCAAGCTTTGCCATATTTTGCGTTTCAGTCATTATTTGAAAACGAAAAGCACGTGTTTTGGACGAGCAGCATCAAGGAGCCACAGATTTAGGTCGGTGGTTTCCACCCGGGGCGAAGAGCTAAAGGCTCCAGAGAGCCGTTTTATTTTGAGTTTTCTCAATTTTAATAAATACTAGCGTGGAATAAATGAATAAACAAATGAATTTTATTTGTGATATGATATACAGCACATGTTAGGCCATAGGGCTTTCAATTCTTAATGCTGACATGTTAAGACTAGTGATGATGCTCCTAGTGTCTGTTTCTATCACTTCGTGAAGAACGTTTCTAGACAAGGACCTGTTAATGATGATGCGAAAATTTTCAAGTATGGTAACTCGATGTTGTTTAGCAACGGCTGCAGGAACTGAAATAGAAATTGTGCAAGTTTCTGAGTCTTGTTTTGGCCAAATGGCGGCTGGAAGACAAAATCTTTAAGAATTTCAGTTTGTGTCTTTATTTGGACCAAATGTAATCTTTGACTTCTTCCTGTGGTGCCCCGTCGTCAAAACAATGATAATAACAGCAATATTAGACTAAAATTTAGCATGCGTACTTTAAAGAAAAAAGCAGAAGAAAGACTGTGCTAATGAAGTAATAATTTAAGCAAGGTGAGGTGACAGAGTGTGCTGGATTACATCTCCGTGCATATGCATGTGGATGCAAGTGGGTCACTGCTGCAGGCATTTTGTGTGACGCATTTAGAGCATATGACACCAAAAGCCCCTCTCGCTGAGGCTTATTTCTTCCATACGTTGTAAGCGCATCGTAAAGTATTCATATTTTTTCCGTTTAGTATTTCAGCTTTCAAAACAATCGTTCTAATGCACGATAGGGGAGTATTTTTTATTATAGTTTCCATATCATACGCGTAAAAAGCAATGATGTTTTTTCGTTGAGATTCTGTACTTTCTTCCTAGAGTTTTAGAGCTAGAAAATAAATTTTAAATATCCTCAGAGTGACGCAATTGTTTATTACACTAATTCGACCTAAATTAGCTAACTGGCCAAAAAGTATGATTCATCTAGAAAAAAGTCGAAACACATACTGGAGAGTATCATTGGCGGACTACATCTAAGAAAATTAAAATTTCTTTCCTTCTATCGAACGGATAACAAGTTATAAAAAAGTTTCTACCATAAAAAAATATCCATAGACAATGACACTGAAATATCGGTATAAACGCTTGCAATGGACCACAAATATAGCGTACTTAGAGTTCCATCACTACCATTGAGAATAGAGGTGGAAAAAAAGATTTGTCTTATTACCAGAACGACGATGGGAGCAACATGAAATTGTGATTTTTCAAGCTGTGCTCTGACGAGGCCTGCTTCTGAAGGTGATATTCTGATCTGGGAGAACTCTACGTAATTCGGATTAGGGTATGAAAATTAGGGCCTCTCATGAATGTTTAAATATCTTAGATGACCAAGTAACCCGGTTCTATAAATTTCATTTTCCCCGATGCATCGTGCATGTTCCCAGAGGACTAGTGTCGTATCCATGGGGCTTCTGTTGCGCATAAATTTTTCGAAGACCATCAGGGATCATTCTCTGATGTAATGGCCATCACGGTCACTAGATTCTCATAGACAAATATACATGATACTGTTAGGAGAAAATGCTCAGCGCTTCTATACTTCTTCCGTCGTTCCTTGGAGATCTTGATTAGATTTCGGTCATTTATATTGTCAAACTTAAGTTTATACAGTTTAAAAACATAGTAAATTATCTCCCATAAGAATTGAAGCCGTAGTCATCGCGAAAGGTGGCCCAATAAATTGAATAGTATTGTTTATGACTGAAACAGGGTGCGACAAGGTTTTGGGATTGCTATCCCAAAAGCTTGGGACTGTCATAGCGTCTATTCTATTTATAGTCTACGCAATGTCTGTTTGTTGCAGCAGTCCTACTTTGATAAACATGATACGTAGTGAATTTAGCATCCTTAACACATATTATATTCACGATATTAGCTAAAAACGCTCATCCTATTTCACAAATGAAGTAAGTAAGGAGTCTAACGTGATTCCATACATAAGATCGGACAAGAATAGAATATTCCTTGGCTGTTAGGTGTTCAGCTTTTCAAATTCAATCCCAATAATGATCCGTTTCTATTTGCATTCATCATTTGGTATTAGAGTTACTGCTCTCTAATTAATCATTGGGAGAGAGGCCCAGTAAAGCCGTACTACATTCATGTGACAGCCTCTATTTCAGATGATGGCCTCTTCTCATCATACACAAGTCTAATGATTCTAGGACAATGGTCGCTATGCTGATTCTCATGTTTTTGTAATGTTAGTAATTCCTATGGCTGGCTCTCTGGCTCGCATTAGTAGATCTTATTTCAGCAACTCGTGCAGCTCTTGTCTCTCTTTGGTTAATTTCTAATCTCAATCTACGGACTAGTACCGTTGAGAATCTATTCACGATACCCTTAATTTCAATGAAATAATCGCGATAAACTGTTGTTGAGTTTATCTTGCGTTTTGATTGTATGTAAATGAGATAATAATGAGCAGGAAAGGATGATTCGTAACGATATTTGTTCAGTGAGACGTATTACTTCAATAGATTTACTGCTTTCTAAAAAAATTCAAAACATTCCTTTCGTGTAAAATAGGAATGTTTTAATTAAGCACATTCTTTGAAGGAAAAGTGCTGAAGTAAATTTTTTCCGTCTATCATGGATACTGATCGCTCTGGTGAGTTATGTTGAATTTTTGAGGTCCGCGCTGATAGCGTCTGTCCTCGTCAGTACACTTTTGGGCATTAGCCCTTCTCAGAGGTAACCCTAGCTACTTATCTAGTCCTAAATAGGTAAGTAGCTATTACTACTGCTGATTTAGGGTAACCCTATCTCAGCAGTACATGTTGTCGGCGTTTCATACGAATTTAGTTTTATCACCAAGTTTGTCTAATCTTCCCGTTTCTCATTTGGGTTTCTTTCTGACCAGGGAGGGCAGCGTTCTCTGTAATTGACCTCCTGCACAGATATTTGTCTGCTTTGTTATTAAATTTTCTGTCAGGACGCAATACTGCCTGTCTCGTTTAAAGCATTCAAAACTAAGATAACTTTTTCGTACCTGTAACTTCTATTGACGGCATGGTAATGCCTAAAATCCATGACTGAAAACAGTCGTTTACTCTAAAAGTTTTTTATTAAATGCTGATTCATCAAGGTATATATTCAAAGCTGCTTCAGACATGAAGCTCACGAAGAAGCATTCTAAAATTCTTATTAATTAGAGTCCGTCTCTGGAGTGTCGCATGGGAGCGGGAGGACAGTCCATTGCCGTGATGGAGGTGGGCCGGCATCGCTCGTTTCATCTCGAAGTTGTTGTTTACCAGCAGGCAGATCAGGTCTGGAACAAGCTACTTGTGACATCCATCATTGTCCAGGACCTAATGGGTGGCCGGCACAGGCTCCAGTCTAGCCAGGAATATGAAGAGCTTCACGACTTCCAAAGACTCACAGAGAAAAGTCTGTGGCTTGAACATGGACCGGAGTGCATGACTCTTAATCAATCTACGTTTGTAAATGAATAGGAGGCAACTTTTATTTTACAATTTAACTATTTTTGATATTGGGATGTGTTGCAGAGTGATGTCATTTGACATTGAACAGTGAATAGCAGCTAATGTTGTTTTAATTTATTGACATAATTTCCAAGAAGTTCTAGATTATTTAACTGTTCTTCAACCAGTTTTGTTCAATAGTATTTTCTAGACTATATCGTAAAAAATTGTTTCAAAAGATGTTCGATTTGCACTTTGAAAGTTTGCTTCTATAATGCTAGAGTGATAAGATCACTTTGAATATTGAGGTTTTTAAATATATTCGAACACGTTAAAGCTAATAGCTGCATTGAATGAATTAAATATTATTTTAAATATTCAAAACCAACATATTATTTTCAATGGTGTACAAAGAACATGGAACAAACAGTAATTGAACCATCTGTAAATCAGTAAGTTCAGTCTGTTTAAAATAGCATATTCTGAAATAAAATCAGTAAGGATATTTTTTGTATGTGAAAAGTATATGAATTACGAAAGGAGCGGCTTCTCAGTCAACTCGCTTCCCATGAGTAGCTGCTGACTACGTAAGAATTTTTTTGTCCTAAATTGGTTCTGTTTTATCTGAAAAAGCCTCTGAACCTCGAAAAGTTTACACGAGTCTCGTATAAAAGCATTTAACTTGAAAAACTGCTCGTTAGAATATTTAAAATATTATAAATTTTTCCTAAAGTAATAGATAAATTTTAGCCGTAATAATAAAGAGCTGTATTCTGAAGAAATTCATGCAAAAAAATTTTAAACATGCCATCTTAATGCTCATGTCTCTCAATACTGAACGCGTGTTTTCCATTTAAAGAATTCTTTGACATTTTAAAATTTGGTATTGATATTTATTGAAGTCTTTTGAACATTTGTATCAGCATTTCAAGAATTTGTATGAACATTTCAAAAATTCTTTTGAACATTTCACTTCAAGATCTCATTATCCATGAGTCTGTTTGATAATTTGAAGGAGAGGAACAAAATGATTGTATCAATCAGCGTCTCAGTGCTATTTACCCTCTGAAGGACAGTGCCAGTGCACTTACGACAGAGTGAGAAAGAAATTTCAAGGAAGTTTTCCATGAGTTTAGTTACTTTCTTAAAAAAGGCTTTAATCTTCTCTGAACCTCTTTTCTACATCCCGTTGACAGTTATTGTTTTATTTGCTCTCCTGTTAAAGGTGCGTATGTCCTACCGACGAATCTGACGATCTACTACTGGCTCGTTTTTATCTGTTTTTTTTTTCGGTCTCTCTTCATAGTTTTGACCTAAGATACTGCAAAAAATACTTGCAACTGAAAAAAGCAAAACATTTCAAGTTATTTCCAAATTAGTACCAACACTAGCGTTACATAAGTCATCGACCAACGCTACACTTAACATTTGATGGTCAATTTACCATTTTATTGGCTTAACGTTCATTTGTAACGGTAACAAAGAGAGGCAAAATCTCGGTATGTGTTACCCAGGAAGGCAAATATTGTACTGTATTTGTAGCTCAGTCTACCACAATTCTCTGACTGAGGCGTCTTCGTCCAACAGGTTTGTAGATCTCCCAACAGTCTCGGTTTGAAGAGCTCATGATTACTAAACAAAGATACAAGTCGAGTTAAATTCTATCTTGGCGGAGGAATTCTAACGTCTTTCATACGAGCAAAGGTTTTACATCCTCATCGTGATGGTGGCCTGAAAATTGTCAAATGAAAAAACCTCGAGGGTCTACAAAGTAGTCGTGGAAAGTTTCAGCGCTCAACCAGTTTCTTTTCTTTTTATCTGGAATGTAAAGATGTGTTTAAAATTAGAAGTGGACAGACACACATTCCATACCTACTTTTCTTGTGGAATGGAAGAGAAATAGTATTTACAGTTTAATATGCCCCTGTAAACCTCATGAAAATTACAATCAATACTTATATGCTGCTATAATCAAGTTACATGTTTCCTTTCTATAAAGAAATTATAGTACGCGGTAATTATTTTCGGTCTAACGAAGCGGGAACTCATAAAAACCAATATAATCATGGTATGTGTTAATTATTTGTTGTCTAACTACGTAGAAATTCACAAAAATGAATATAATTACTGTGTGTTAATTTTTTTAATTAAGAATACACCGATGTAAGTTAAACAGAAACTCATGTTCTTAAAGTGGGTCGGACTCTTCATATGATATTTGCTATAATGCAAGTATATTTTCTGTTTGTTCAAGTGTTTCTTTAGAGTTTGCTTCCCAGATCACTAAGATTTTCCCTCTTCTATGTATGCTGCTTTCAACAACCCAAGGAACCTACATACATACATCACTTGCTCGGATATTAACAACTCCCGTCGTTCCTCGTGTGACCTTCCTCATGTTGGCTCGCTGTTCGTATATACTGTAGTGACGGGCCCTATCTTGGTCCGTTGTATGTATGATATATAGTGACGGACCCTTTGTTGGTCCGTTGTAAGTATATAGTGACGAACCCTTTGTTGGTCTGTTGTTGGTGTATGGTGACGGGTCCTATATTGGCTCGCTATTGGTAGATAGTGACAAGCCCTATGTTGTCCGCTTCTTGTATATAGTGACGGGTCCCTTGTTGGTCGGTTGTTGGTATACGAGTATAGTGACGAACCCTATGTTGGCTCGTTGTTGGTTAATTACGAGATGAAAAGCATGACGTCACAGAAACGTTTCAAGAATAAATAGACAATAGACAATATTTGTTCACAAATGAATAAAGAAAATTCAAATCAATTAAGCTTTAGGAAATGAAAAATCCCGTAGATGACCGAAGCAGCTTCACTAGCCCTTTCGGCGTGGAAGAATATTGTCACCTGGATTGCGAAGATAATCGTAGGAAGAGCAAAGAAACTGAAAGATGAAAAAAGAAATATGCTCTGTAGGGCATTTAATATGTAATATAAATGGAAGAACGTAAGATAAAGTCCTTGAATTGTTAGGAATTATATACTTGTAGGGATAATATGAACTACTAACACGTTCTGTTAAGGCTTGGTACGTAATTAAAACATGCTATATATTGTGAGCTGTGATTGTGTTAGGATTTACCAAATATCATCCTGACACAATGAAGTTTCTATGAGTCTGTTATTGGGATAATGTTAATTGTTTCATTAATGTGGTAACTCTAAGCACAATTACTAGCGTTTCATTTTACTATAATTTATAAAATATAGTCAATTGTTCACCGTAACCTAAAAACAAGGCCTTGCACGAATATTCTAGAAAGATATTTAGAAGCCTGTCATATTTTATATATTGTTTGATAGAGCGGATTACTGATAATAGGATCATTACCGAATAGACTGTGAGCTCTAACACAAATCGTTTCCTCCGCTGTGTTTGCATAAGGTGGAGGGCGCCGGCTGCCAAGAGCCTAACTGGTGACGAATGTTCTAATGATAAGGGGAAGGGTGAAAGTTTTAAATCATCACGTACTTGAAGTCCTTTACCAAAACAATAAGTAAGATTTTGTCGTAAAAAATAAATTTGGTTCAGAATCATTCAGTAGGAACACATTTTATGTCTCTGAAGTTGTTCAACAGATTGTACAAGTTACCTTGCATGGTAGACAGATTATAAGGATCAACGTTATAATTCCATTTATTATAAATAAAAAGTCGTATTCCCTGAGGAGTAAGTGCTGATAGAAGTTTTACTTATGCTTCCCGTGTAGGTAAAATCTCAAGTCGTTCGATGCGATGTATTTAAATAGTTCCCGGAATCTCTTCTATTAAGTAATTTTTCATAATATACAGTGATATACTTCGCTCGCTTTGAAACGATTTACTAGAAAACTTACGAGCAGTTTTTAACTCAAATGCTTCATTGATTAACGAGTAAAAAATAATTTCTGCTCGTAATTTTTTCATACAACATTTCGTAAAGAATCTCTACAAAACGGCGTGAGAGAAAATCGTAAAAGAATGCTTTAGAGGCAACTTTTCCACACAGTAAAACGTGAGGGGAAAAGAATGAAATGTGATTTTCGCATCCATATAACAAAACCTCTCATGAAGAAAAAGGTTTGTGAAGAAACTAGGAGAAGTGATGTATATTGAGCTGATGAACAGATAATAGAGTAGCCTAACCCTGCAGAACTTTAACTGCAACATATTTCAGGATGTATCTGAGGAATTATTCGGGCGTTTCTTCCAGTGAAGAGATAACATTAATATTTTTTATTCACAGGATGTATACTTTTCGCACAGTTCTGGCGTTCGCTACTGAAACTTAACATGGAGAACTCGCCGAGTGAAGCAGACAACACCTACGTTTGTAAACAGGAAGTGAATAATTTCAATGTTAATAAACTGCTTAATGATAGAAAATGCATCCTTGGCCTCTCTCGGGTTAGAGGAAACGGATGTTAAGCAGTAGCGATACAGCCGGTATATATACAGCGAGTGTTTGTGCCGATGTTAAACTACAGTACTTAGGTCGAAGATAACAAAGCCCGCTAGCTTCGAAATTAAATTAGAATTTAAATGCTATGGTATGCAGACTTGTCTTGGCCCCCCACTGAATTGATGTTGAGGAAAAATGGCTGATTTTAGAGTGAAAAAGAACAGAAAATTATTTATTTGTACATGACTCTGTAATGGGAAGTTTCAACACGCTCTTTGAATTAATATAACTTTTAGCACACGTAGTTGCTGTATTAATTTGAGAACTGTATTAAGATACACAAAGTAATCCTGATTTGAGTTTTAGAAGTTTTATTGTGGCATGTAGGAAAGAGCACAAAACTTTCTAGAATTCAAATGAGCGAAATGAAGGACAAACCAATTCTATATTGATATTCGAAAAATGTCATACTTTCTGTATTTAAGATTCAAGTTTTTGTTAGAAACTAATTATTATACAAAACAATGGTACTGCCATTTTTTTTCAGGAAGACTTTCGATATCATTTGTGAATGAGGTTGAAAAATTCTGGGACACTATCCTTGATAAAGTTATTGCTAATTTTTTCTTTCTAAATATATCAACACAATTAATGCATGCCGATCACAAAATATGCTTTAAAACCCATTCATGGCAAATGCAATAAAACCTTTTTTCTTGGCTTAAGGAACAGCAAGACAAGCTGCAAAGTTTATGAATATTCACCTTTATTTTGAACTTTTTTGTTAGTGTGATCAATAAACATTCTCAGAATAATTAAAGTGTCACTGAATAGTAAAATGTAAACGATTTAATAACTGAGGACATACAGTAGTTTCAATTGGGACCGCATGATGCATAGCCATGAGTTATCTATATATACTGCAAGTATTTGTTCAACATTTTTGGACGATACTTTTAATTAATTGAAACTCAACAACGGTGTAAGAGAAATTTTCAGAGAAGCAAGGATCAAGAATCATTTATATAAAACTTTGCTCGTCTTGTAATCGTCAAGCTTTCCTTGACAAATTGAGGAATTGATCTGTTTCGGACAATGATGTATCCCTGCTCATAGCAGAGTTTCACTCATCGCTGCTGCAGAGTTCATTTGATACTCAAAGACGTATTTGCCGATTATGAGAGTTTCCTCTAAGCGCATTCTTTCCATGGCATAATTATTATTATGCTTCTGGTCTTCCATTACATTATATTTCTGTACCGAGTGAATTGAAACTTGCGCTCTCGTGTTGCTGCATGTCTCAAATTCGATTATATTGATCATTTTTAATGAGCGTTCTGAAGATTTTACCGATGTATGAATTTAATGATCACCTAGTTCAAGAATTTTACGTGTATGTACGTTTAAAGAGTGGGAAGCAGCTGTATACACGTGCGACAAGATGAGATGAACCTTTACTGACTCTAAATGAGGGTTAAGCTGTTGCAGAACAAACACAGTTGTGGCAAAGCTTTGAAAGCAGTGACAAGCAAGATTTGCCTGTGTCAACCGTCACGATGTAGATCCTGCATTGCACCTAAGTCGGGGCAAAGTGCGGTCAAAAATCCTCCCAGAGAGACAGTAATGAATAAGATCATGCAAAGATGAAACTGAAAAATCTATGCATACTGAAAAAATCAGTCGACATCGGCCTTAATAAAGCTGACGATCCCCCCGAATAAAATCGCTGGGCAACACAGCAAAACAATCAATCTGTCAACTACAGGTTATTGTTTCCCAAAATCAGGTTTTGCTGCACTAAAAATAAACACGGAAGTAAATATCCTTTATTAGTAAAAAGAGCCCGTAGCATTAACCATCGCAAAAAAACACCATCCTTTTAAAAGGAATTTCGACAAGTATGCTCTACCTTATCAAACATGAATATACTACGACTGTTATATCGGCCCTTAACTTCATCCACAGCACAGCTGTAGTCCCTGCAACTGGCAAGTATATCAGCACAACATCAGCGAGTTGCGGGAAGGGCGTTGGCTTGACAAACTTGGACCATCGGCGTTGCTGATAGCGAACAGTCTGATACCGACTCACGTTTTGAACCTCGCTGTTACGGCACTACGGGTGCAGGAGTGAGGACCTGCAGGTGCAGCATTAGCTGCTTATTCCCTGAGGGAGCATAACTGTTGCTGCGTGATTTTATTTTGTTCCTTTACATGTTCAGGGAAGTTAGAGAAACAGATAGAACAGAGACTTTTCCTATTTGTGGGTTATTCAAGTCTATCATGACGTGCAGTTGAGTTATCGTATTTATGTTTATATCTTATTCAAGAAGCCATGACATGCAGTAAGAAATTGGTATTTTATTCCGATTTGAGGATGAAGCTTAGTGCTTTGATGCTGACATTCTCCTTTCTTTTCATAGACCTGCAAATAAACAATACTTACGGATTTTTTTTTCACAAAACAGGCGTTTAAAATAAGTAAATTTACCTTCATCGTGATAAATTTTCAACTTTTCACTATAACACAGTATTGCCTTTTAGTTTGAGTTATTTTACGGCAAAATGAATATTCACTATTTCATTTTACAAGTTCAACTAAAGATGTGCAGGAGGAAAATTGGAATACACTGCGATAATGATGTTCTTTATGGAAACTTCGGATTTTTAGGTGTAAATTTACAAATAGGTACTCAAAAACATATATCCGTTCCTGTTCACGCATGCGCAAATAAATATTAGAAGTGATTTATAATTGACTGGTATCTACTTAAAATACAAACATTTCATTAACGTAGAAGTGACTAAAAAGTATCATGCGCATGTAGCATTAGTACATAGTCTGATTTTAGGATACTTGCTTGGTCATCAGAATATTGTTCGATGACGCATCTTCCCACTCCAGCATGAGCTCTTTGATAGTTTTACATCGAATAAGTTAAAGTTCTTTTTTATACCATCAAACATCTAAAACGGAGGTAGATAAGACGAAGTTAGAATTTTCACTATCCAGGCTGCTTCAAAAGCTTCACAATAATAATATTTTATAGAATCGAAAGAAAATTTCCTGCTATTATTTACTCCAACAGTCTTCTAAGATTTACGTAAGCATATGAACCTTTTTTTTAATCTAAGAATAAATTTAGATTAGGATTGAATCAATAAAGAACGAATACCCAGCTGATACAATACTAAAAAAACGAACCTATTTCCAATGACTAGATCACACGTGTTTTCATTGCAGGGGTCAGATATAAGTAAATGAAGACCCCAAACTACGATAAAGAAGAGAGTTTGGGTCTCACCGAGGATGAAAAAACGGCCGGCATACAGGCAGAAGCAAAACACAATGATGTGATAACAGATGTCTGTTGGCAACCATGTCCAAACTTTAGACGCATGAAAGATGCGCTGTCGGCCAGCACTGCTTCTGGACGATGTTTCTGTGGATTTGCTGAGATAGTATGGCCTATCAGGAGGTTCATCTTGAAGCGATGACCGCACAGTATTGTTGTCACTCACGCAACGCCGCTTCAGGCCTAGCCACGGGGAATTATTCTTGAATCTGGTTGGAAGACACGGACGCGTCCAGAACAATTGCGAGATCCATGCCAAATATGGTCAGAATGTATGAACACAGCCAACTGATTTAATTTACAAACATCTTTATCTGTAGATATGCGAATATTTATATTGTTTCTCATCCAGAATATTTATATAGAAGTCGTGCATCATTCTGGTGATAAATTGATAAGTTGTGTGTAGATGTCGTGAATCATTCTGATGATCAGTCAAGGAGTTGATGGTAAAACTTTGAAATACTCGCGTTAGGTTGGTATTTTTTATAATTTCAAATACAGCTATAAAAATAATCATATTACATCAGAAAAAATCCGCCTGTTGTTGGTTGTGAATTCACTTTTTTGATTTCGTTACTTGGTTCAACATAAATTTGCTTGTTTGTGTAATTTATAGCTGTGTACTTATATTACAAAAATAAGTGCAATCTCGTAATGGGATTCAAGAACTTAATTAGATGCGTATTAACTTGATTCATCTAACTCCATAAATAACTGTTGGTTATTTAAGATCTTGGAATAAAGCTTTCCTGATATAACATGAATTTAATAAACACAACTCAATGTCTGACTAAATTGAGTTAATCCTGTTTAAAAATGATGATATATGAAGTGTTGAAAATTCGTTATTGATTGTTAAATTCTTATTTGACAAGTTGCACGATTGAGGCTTTAATTATATTGCAAACTTCAAATACTGACCACTTATGATGCAACACACTCCATTGCTATGTTAACTAGACTTCAAGAAATCCTCAGTTTATCTAGCAATAAACCTTCGATTTACATAACACTTCGCAAAATTTTCTCATTCTGAGTCAGGTGATCAAGTTACAGTGCCATAAAAGCCCAAACCGTTGTTAATATCAGATGGTTGTAAAATAATTTTAATCACTTAAAAAGATTCAGCGGGTTCCTCTGGGTGCACGAAGCCCTGGTTGAGAGCTGCATTACAGGGTGTCTCAAAAAAATGTACTCACCCTTTAACCGTTGCTAACATGCCGTCTTCTTTGTGTTGCAGGTGTGAGGTTCGAACCTTTGCGAACATGATTAAATGTGATTAAAGAATCATGTTCGCAAAGGTTCGAACATCACACCTGCAACACAAAGAAGACAGCATGTTAGCAACAGTTAAAGGGTGAGTACATTTTTTTGAGACACCCTGTGTTTACAGTGGATGCAGGCTATGGGATTGGTACCGAAGCAGCGTCGAGGTCACCTTGCTGCAAGCCTTTCGCTCGACATGGCCTTCGTCTTTTGTCGGCTGGTGAGACCCAGAGCTGGGTAATGAGCACTTTAAAGGCTTAAGAATTAAAATACAACAATGTTACTAGGCAACACAAACCAATATCAGTTCTATAGCCGTACATACATAGTGTAATTTAGTGCCAAAGTGATATGTATTTTTTGATTTTTTTTAATAAAGTTGAATTATTGTACGTTTATTCTCACAGTTTGGCTGCTGAAAAATGTTACATAGAAATGAAAAAAGCAGAGAGTAAAAAAAATTGATAACTTTGTTAGTTTTTGGTTCTTAAGCAGAAATTTATAAGGATATTTAAAAATGGTTTTATCAAATTTTTAATTTTTACCTTTTATTTTCAAGTCGTTCGAAGGAAAAGTATTTACAACCGCTGCTTGTCGAATATTTGTTTTGAATACTGAACAGAAATGCACTAACATTTTTACTCCAGGAATAACGATGATAAACTTATCTAGGACATGAATGACAGACATAAGGACAATTAAAGGGAAGAATAACAGAGATGAATTTATCTAGGTGAATAATTACATAAATGAGTATGTATAGGTAAGGAATAACTCAGATAGGTATATCTAGGTGAAGAATAACAGGATTAAAAATATCTAAATGAAGAATAAAAGAGGTAAGTATACATAGGTGAAGAATAACTGAGATAAGTATTTATAGGTAAAGAATAACAGATATAAGCATATATAAATAAAGATGCATTGCGAGCCCTCTTGATTATACATAAATAATGCATAAAATAAGGCCTGGAAATGCCATGAATATAGCAGGAGATGGAGTACCTGCAACCTTGGTCTCATAGCGCCAAATAATAAGTGAGGCAATGGGCTCTAGGACTTTAATGATGTTGTCCAAGGTTGCGAATTTCAAGACCTTCACATGCGTAGATTTTGATAAGATTTCATTGTTTGTCTCCAGTACAGCGAAGGATACCAAGGCAACACTATGAAATTATTCTGGAAAAACTGTTATGTCGTAGATATAGATCAGTAAAAAATTTACGTATTACAGACTAACAGCATGCGTTTTTACTCTTTAACCTTAGCTTACGTATGTTTTTCACACTTTCTGAGTCTAAACCTCTGCTCATTGAGTATTTATTCATCCCTTCACAATGTTCCCACTAACATTCATGTAACATCTGCCACACTGAGATGGTATAGGGTGAAAAATTAAGTACGGATAAAGAATCATGACAACTCCACATCATTTATGCTCAGTATTGTATTTAAACATCACATATTTTTACTGTGACTTAATTGCCCTAGCATCGATGAGGTGGCTAAGATATTTAATGTGAAGGGATAGTGGTATCCATATGAAAGAAATGAATTGTAATGAACGACTATGTACCCCATACTTTAACTTTTAAGATTAAAAAATTTTTAATTTTACTGCGCTTTTAAAATTACTTTTAGAACATATTACATCTCGCTGAAAAAAATTGACCCATAAATTTCAACGGCTTGAGCTGAAGTATCAGCAAGTATAGATGTAGCCATAAACAATTGATTAACTAATACTTTTTCCTAATATCATTACGAGAAGTAAATTGTCGTACGGTGGCACTGTAAATTACAAGGAAAAGTTAAACAAAAACAGGTCTTAAACAAAATAAGTATAAAATAAACAAGTAATCCTCTTCACCTGCAGTACCAATATTCTTCCCTCATTCAATCGTGTACTGGAAATTTCAAATTTCATTAAACTCGTATCAAATTTGAAATACTTATACTTATTAGTACACTGTAGACAAAAACTAATATTTTTCGGCCTTAAGTAAACAGTTCACATTGCAGCACATGGTGAGCTGGGACTCCAGTAACCTCACCGACCGCACTCAGCGCCATTTTGTTTTCCTGCAGGACAGACTATAACTCGCTGAGGATATCGCTATTTTTATTAAAGTAACCAAATGCTTGGAACTGAGTTATAGTGTCTACTTAATAAACTATGATTCATTAAGGACATCGATATTTTCATTTGAATAACTTAATATTAGGCAGTGAGTTATAGTTTTTCCAGCTTTAGAAACCGTAACTTTCTGAGTACATAATACTCTTCTTAAAATAGCTTATAACTTATATAGTAGATGTGTATATGATATTAATTGATGTTGTAAGTTCCATCAGAGATCGGAATTCATTATTGGTATCGTGATAATAATTCGTACGGAAGTAAATACTCGCACAGCTTTCAAAGTAATTTTTGAGTTCGTTTTACGAATTCCTTATTTAAATATTCTAGCCAAATATTCCATTCAGCTTTTCATTTAAATTACTCGTATTCGAAATTCTTCATTTTTTATGGATTACTTTCGGAGTTGAAGTTTTCTCATGTTTTATGTGAAGAAAAAGAAAATGTTCTTGCAGTTGTCAAAAAATTACAGCCGTACAGTGAGGAATATTATGAATATTTCTTGATATAAAATCCTCCTAGGTAGTACAAGTTATAGTAATCAGAAATTCTATGATATAAAATGTACTGTGTATTATGCTTTTCAATCAATTATTCAGATAATTCATCGATAAGCACTTTTCAATCCAAATATGCATCTATTATATCTAATGGGCTGGAGTTTTTTATAGATACATATTTGAATTAGACAGTACTATTCAAATAATTGTCTGATCGCTGTTATAATTCCTAGTTTCCCTGCCTCAAAATGAACAGCTGTTTGGACCTGATCGCTTAATCTAGCAGTAAAGAATATGTTTATTGCGTAATATTTATATTACACCAAAGAATACACAAAATTAATTTTTTGACTCCGTGTCACAAAGGCGAAGACGCCACCAGCTAAAAATCAGTTTCCTATGTTACCGAAATCTCATAGTGGAGCTTGATGGCTCCGTTTGGCTACGCTCGGCTTCGTAAGTTAAGCCAAACAAACAAAACAAAAACAAAAACGTATATTTCCAATAAAGTTGGTACATAAGAAATGTAACATCATTGATTTTTAAAAATGCCTTATCATAAAATCCTTAAGTGGTAGGTATTCTATGCATAGTATCATAGATGATAGAACAGCAGTACCTACGGGTATACATAAACATTCACATCACGCAATGAACGTTAAATATACATGGGAAAACAAATGAAACTTCGCTTTTTCAGTGATGACTTAAGAGGTAATCATTGGTGATACATATAAATTCTGACATGGTAGATATTATACGCATTTTAGGTGATAAGCGAAATATTTTCTTTAGGTACAGATTAGATTTGACATCATTACATTTAACTGAATTGGATGTTTAACATCCGAGAAATACCGAAAAATGAAAATTATGAGAGCGAAAACTTAAAACATAAAGTTGTGATTGTTATTAAATTGAAGTTGTAATTTCTAATTACTGGTTGACCGTATGGTATGGCTTGCTGATGATCGATTTAATTTAATCATTATTACAGTTATCTGTAATCATTGTGTTTAATATGAACGGGCGTTACATACCAGAGAAAGAGAGTAAAAAAAATAAGATATAACAGTGAATGTGTCAAATTTTCAATACTTAGATGTTGATATAGACAAGAAAAGCTGTAGTAGACTAAAGTTCTGAGATTTCAGTCACTTATTGTAGCAAAGCAATTACTGACATTGACGGATAAATTTTTTGATTGTGTATTCAATAAGTACAAAAATAACGTAAAAATTACATATATATATATATATATATATATATATATATATATATATATATATATATATATATATATATATATATATATATACATATATATGCCACACTGTTCATCTTTCAGATGTAACATCCCATTGCAAAACCATGGTCCAAACTTTTGCAGCTTTGTACGGTGATTTCTCGAAACTAGTTTTTGGCATCTTTGCCCTTGTGGCGAACAACGTCTCACATAATGTACTGAGTACTGAGTTACAGATTTGTCTGCATTATTGAAATGAATACATTAAGGGTAGAATTATTTCTTGAAGTGCTACATTTTTTTTCTTGTTTAGGCCTAAATAATAGATGGATGAGTAATTTATCTGTTGTCATCATATAAGGAATTAATATTTCATTGCTTGCGAGTTTTGCTGTCGTAGCTTCATGAAAATTATCGAAAATCTTGTTCTTAACCTGACAGGAGCATATGCGAGTGTGTGTCGTTGTAAATAAACAACTTTGGTGATTTTATTATTTTATAATTAGTTCTTTTGGTACTCTTAGTGATGATCAAACGTAAAAATTCTTTAAAATTGTTATCTATACAATATTACGATATGAAGCTGGGATTCAAATCGGATTTTTCACGATACGATGGACAAAAACTAGGACATGAAACGGCATTTGGATTTTTCGTCGACTCTGATCATCGAGCAACGTTCCGCAGCTGGTGTGGTACCATGAACAGAACTTGGTCTTAAAACAGCATCAAACTTTGCTTAAACTTTAAATCAAAGCACGAATCGTTAACGTTTTATTATTAAGTTCCGTTAACGTCTGATTATTTAAGTTTCAGTAAGTGTTCAACAAACTTTGATGAACAAATACCCTAAGCATCCCAATAGATTTCTACATTCATTGTCATTAAGATTGTGATTACCTACCTGTCATTCTGACATTTATGCGCGGAGATCAAACTGCTATTTGGTACTGACAGGGCCAGCGCTGGAAAAGCTCACCAGAGTTCATAGTAGTTCATCTGACACTCTCGGTTACACGTATGCGTGACGGTAGGTAGATGGCGTTAGCTTAGTATGCTCACAAGAGTAGAGCTTCTCAACATTTGTATGCTAATGTAAGCCGGTGCTAGAAAACCGTTTTGCCGAACAATGTCCTGGGTTTGGCATTGAGATGTCATTCACCTATAGCTATCGTCCAGATAGATCCCTACCATGAAAGATTGAATCCTGAAGTACACTCAGTAAGCACAAGAATTTTCAGAAAACAGCATTTGCGATTTTATATATTACATGTAAGGTTAACCGAGCAAGACTGAGCACAGATTGCTGGCTTCAATAAGTCAAGTATTTCTAAAGTTTTACAATTTTGTTCAACATCCTGTACATTATGTGATAGAGCTAGAATGTTATGGTAGTCCAATGTTTCTACATAACTATAAGAATAGTTGAATGTACAAAGTTACGAAATGCGAGACCTGTTGTAGAAAAACTCGAAACGCTGGGCTGTCGTTGCATATGCTCTCTTTTCAGTTGAGTACGCTAACGGTGTTACAGCTAAGATTTCAGCATCGAGTTGCACAAGAATTGGCCCCAACAAGAGAACTGGAGGAAAGAAAATTCTTGCTGCAATCGTGTGATGTGCACGTTTAAACAGAAGAGCGTCTTTAGCCTCATGCATGACGTTCGTGAGTTCAGCCAAAATGAAGGACTTCATGAATAATAAGCATCTCTTATGCTAAACATATTCATGCACTCTAGAAAAAATGCGCTATGAATAAGGAAGTTGCGTCACTATATCCCTTACTGACTTATATAGGTTGTTCATAACGAGATAATTATGAAGTCACAGATTTCTGATGGTTATGCTGCTCTTATCTTTCTGCATATCTGGTTTACAAAACAAAATTATTAACATATCTAGGGTTTTCCCTCTTTATCCACAGTTCCTCTGGATATCATCTTAAGTCCACAATTTTGCTCTGTTTTTTCTGTACTCTCTAATTTTATTCGAAAAAAATTGCAAGAGGGAAGTTTTCGAACCCTGTTAGTTCCAGAAACATGGGCGAAGATCAAATGTACTTTCAGAGTTCAAAGGCTAGCCGGAAAATTGCCATGTTGCAGTTGAGGCACTGATCTGTCTATACTGAACGCAGAAGCCACTGAACTGCGCCCCACTGATGAGAAGCGTTATGGTTATGGGGAATGCATTATTATGCCTGCTGCTCAACTCTCTCCATGTCTTTGACCGATTCTTCTTTCGCTAGCTTTTTGAACAGCAGTTTTACTTGTACGAGAAAAAATCTACTTACAGAGCATGATATTGACTCAATAGCATCATCTTTGAGGGTTTTGGAGAACTATTAGTCTTATTTCATGTTCTTTCGTTACTTGGGTCAAAACATAAATTATCAAAGTAATTATGTTAAACCCTGGTTGTTATAATACGTGAAATTAACTCAATTTCATTTACACTACGGAATGTATTTTTGGCGCAAATTCAGCGTACGAGTTTTGAAGGTATCAAATTTTTTTTAGACCATCCAAGAAAAAACACTAAACAAATTCAAATTTTGTAACTAAATGTTAAACAACATAAATGATTTATGTTACACATGACAGAAAATTGAAGCATCATGCGTGAACAAGTCTGAGTGCACAAATCCTTTTTCACATTTTTTCTGAGATTTGATGAATTGACTTATCAAGTAAAAGGGTGGCCTATGGTAGACATAGTACAAGATTTTCCGGACTTTGCTCACATTCATCAAACACATCAGCGTTTTATGTGCGTGACAGAAATCCATCTGCCAAAGGTTCAATGTCTTTAAACATAAAAGCGATTTGTCCATCATTTACCACGCTGTTTCTTATTGAACTTACCAAGTAATTAGTTTTCGTTAAATTTTTATTGAAAAATGGAATTTGTGTGATAAGAAGTGCTGGTAGAAACAGTAACTTGACGGGAAAATTGATTCCCTCACTTATTATTTCCCCTCTGTTTTTCTTCCATCGACAGAGAGAATTTTAAACTCTACGGTATCGGAATTTGTTTTCGAATTCAAAGAACTTTTCCTTCACAAAAAAGAAGCTGTAACGTATATTTACATTTACACAGAAAAAAGGATAAAAAACTTAAGAGTTTATGAGGTAATTACTCATACCGTACCTTTGGAAATACCGAGCACTGTTACTTCGTATCAAACGGAGAGCACACTATGGCACAATGAACCCTTGACGTATGAAAATATACTTAAACAATAGTTCTCATTTTACACGAGTTAACTTGGGCTAAGAAAGCCCATCGATATGAAATTGTAAGAAATTTTTCGACGACAGGCAAACTTTCCAAGAGGAATATTCCCTTTCGAAAATATGACAGGCAAGCAGTTTTCTTTAAGAAACTCCTGCATTTGGGAACCAGTGACATCTAGATGCTTAAGTAACTGAAGATGAAGTGGAAAAAAATGAGTTTATGGACATTAGCTCCATTTAGGTCAGGGTATGGAAGGGAAAGCTTGTACTTTTGCCGGATTAGAAATCGACGAAAGAATAACACTGTTGACAGAAAGACGACTACAAAATGTAACTGAAGAAAGTGTACGTTTTTCTCGTGTGAGAGGAGGTAGACGAGGGAAAAATTATTTGTGGGTGTTGTTTGCTAGGAACAAATCGATTTTCTACTTCAGTTTAGAGTGAATGCATCATGAAGAAAAATGCTAATGTTTTCATTCATAACAAGAAGAACATGAACAACCATAAAACTTTATGTGAAAAGATGAACATTAAAAGCCGAAGTTTATATTTTTTTCAGCTAAAAGAAATGGAAGTCTCAGTCTCATGATTAATTTTGCCATGACCCTTGGACAAGTGATCTATGTGGGAAAAAGGTTTTTGGTGCTATAGAATCTTTTCACAATGAAGCCCGAGGAAAGCATGGGACAGAAGTGAGGTGCAGGCGTACTGTTCGTTCGTCTCAGAGAAGTGCATCGCATATGCATGATGAGAGCTTTCATTCAGGTTAGCGCTTCATCACTTTGGCAGTCTCACTTATGTAGGCTTCAGATGCATACGTGAAAGTATGTCTGAGCCAAAAAAGATTAATCTAATTTGGTATCTCACTTTGTACAGTAGGCACTTCTATAAGATTTATCGAAAACTCAGTGAGTTCTTGTGTTGTGTCTTTTATGTATTATATTCAGGTGAAATAAAGCAGAAATACAGTTTATGAAGATAGGTGGGATTAGTAATTTGAGTTCGTTAGCAGTGCACTACTTTTGGAGCACGTGGATCTTAGCTGTCAGCTGACTTTTCCTGATGGCTTCAGTACAAAAGGGTAAGCGAAGGTGTTCTTAAATATATTATAAATTAGCTTGCAAATTGAATCCTGATAACAATGCACACATTGATTTATATAGAAAAACCATCGAAACTTACAATCGATTTTTTTTGTCTGCGATCACAGAGTGTTGTGCGCCTTCTTTAACGCTTCTAGACAATTTTCCAGCGGGCTCAACCTCAGAATATATGAACCCTTCGATCTCACATGGAGCGTTTCAAGACTTCACTGGCTTAGAAGCCCCATGTTCGTCTCAGGGTACCGGACAGCCTCCAGCCTTTATTATGGGGGACGCAGTCTTCACTACAGCAGCTTTAGAGACCTCCCCAAATCAGGGGCATCCCTACAACCCTCCGCTGGTATTCGACGGCCCCAATATCCCAACTCGTGCAGATACCTCGGTGACTTCCTCCTGGGATGCCTCTGGTTGCCTAGACAGAACCAGAAGACAAGTTCGTATCAAGAGGCCCATGAATGCCTTCATGGTCTGGGCCAAGACAGAGCGTAAAGTTATGGCCGATGAAAATCCTGGTCTTCATAACGCCGATCTCTCAAAAATGCTCGGTGAGTGTCAACTCAGATGGATTGCGTCAAATCAAGCTTTGACTATAGGATGAACGAATAATTTTGCAAATTTCGTTTGATAACTTCACACTCAAAATTTCTATTCGTATTTTACTGGTTAGTAACATCAAATTACTGAAAACCCTTCTTAAATATTGGCTTAATCATTAAAGAATACATTTTTATTCATCCAATTTACCAAGCAGCCAATGGAGTCGAAAGAATAGGTCATAGGTACAAATAGGTAAATTTTAATTCCCAGTTTTTTTGAAAAGTTATTGTAAATATATCATTTCAAGCTTGAATATCGTAATTACTCTGCAGCTTCACTACTCGTAGAATTATGAATCTCTTAATGCACTCAAAAGCGCTACAAATTACATGCATAATTATTGCAAATATTACCAGCGTTCTGTCGGTGAGTTACTATCCAAATACCGTCTATTTCTAACGAGTCATAATCCGACGTGTGAAGAAATCTAGCACAAAACTTTATTGAATTAGTAATACCTGTACACGTTTATGTGTGATGTTTCACACAGTCAGCGGTAATGATGCTTTTTACACGGACATTTGATGATAATTACTTGTTTATGCCACTTCCATTGCTGTGTCGAAGCACATTAACTTTTTACACATGCTGAATTTCACAATTCAAGCTGAAAATTTTGGAAGTTAGTGTTAGCATGAACTTTTTTCCATATTGGGCATCTTCATTCAAAGCTCTGAAAAATTATAAAGAAATTAATTCCATTCTTTCATATAGGACACTTCTATAGATTCTTATAGGAACACAACTTGAAAAGCGGTAACTGAAGCTTAAAATACAAAAATGGCTGTCATGTGTTCCCTCGACTCATGCAAAATCTAGAAACCAGATAAAAGAAATCAGGTATTTTCGTAAGCACATTTAAAATTCCTATCATGATCGTTGTCTAGCATTCCTATACGATCTTTGCCTAGTTAAGTATCTTTGTCTCAAATTTTTACCTTGTCACTAATCTTCTATTCAAACCGTTAGTTACTTGACAATCTTTCTCTATGATCAGAGCAACTTTGAATTTAATGACAATTTATGTTAAACCTAATTTAATAGAGATAGAGTTAACTCAAATTTTCATTAAGTTTTTTAGAGTGAACTGTTTTTGAAGAAAAGTTGAGGATCATGATGAGGACTTGTTTTTTAGTCCATAAAATCACAAAATCAGAGTATATGAAAATCTGTAAAAGGACGTTCGACCCATGAAATCTCATTGATTACACCCTGAAAGTATATGTATTGTCAGATTTCGATACTGCCTACATTCTACAAATAGATATAGATGATGAAATGCAAGTTGACTTCATAGAAATTGTTTCCATGCCTAATAACTGCTGAAAAAAATTTGGATGACTATACCTGCGCAAGTGGAGTAAAGAGTTGTCTATGCTAAGATCTATCAAAATGTTGATAATGAAAACAATAATGAGAAAAAAATTCGTAACATACAATAAACATTAACCACAAAAATTGACATGTGCTATTGTTTAATTTTATCATCTATAATATTAGTAATTTAATTCAAACGTTGAATCATAACAACGTAATATCACAGGTAATTTTTTTCAGAATGATTAAATAGATTTCATGACAGGTGTGCTTGATCATCCTGTCTGATGCTGTGTTCTTATTATATTATTAGACTAATGGTGGAAATTAAGTCACAAATTTGTATAAAAACCGTAGTAAATTAGAGCATTATGAGTTAAGATGAGTAACGTCAATGAAAGTGATAAATTGTTTGAAATTCAATAAATCAAATTTTGTTCGTGTTTTTTTCTGTGACGTAATAACAGTGATGATAAGATCTGTGGGTTTTTGTTTACATTCTCTAGTGAATTTTCATATATGAATTAATTATTACGGCTTCATTTGTAGACATTTCCATTTAACATTGCCTAAAAACTTGTAGTAAAATGATTCAAATTGCAAATCTATACATGATGCTTTTTGCCTATCATTATTTCTGAGGTGGAAAATTTAAAAGATGTGGGCTAATTATTACATTTTATTACTCACGTAATAACTAACGTTATTACTTATAACTTATAACTGTTCGCAACTAGAAGGTGATAATTACAACTGCACTCAATCAAAGAAAAAAATTGCCCTTGTCCTCTGCACCAATAACCAAGCAAATCTACCACAAAATTTTTGAGCAATGTTACGCAGACGATATCTCGTTGCCTTCTCATTTATTCGTTTATTTTTGAATAACTGTGTCAACTAAATGCTTTAATTTTAATTGTGTTTATTTTTCAAAATTTGTTCAATTTTTTTTGGCTCTAAAAGATAATGTCGATGCGATATGCATGCATAGCAACAGAGCTCAACAATTTCTTTTCATTTTCTCATCCATGACTTCTTAACCCTTTCGATTCTTAACCCTTAACCGGATCGAGAGGGTTAAGCCTGCTAACTTTTCACTAAACAATTCATTTTGAATGTAAAACCAATTTTTATCCCATGTAATTGCAGCAGAAGGGCGTTAGCTTCTGAGGAAACTGCTACTACTTTTTTTAATTTTATTTTTCTTATCTATAGCTTTGCCACGGTTTCAGAATGTCTGCTTCTCTCCTGCAGAGAGAATCTCTGAATGGTTTTCTCTCAATGACACTTATCTCAGTTTTTCTTTATCATTTTTACAATGTATTTTATGTCGACGTCTATAATTACAAGTTATCATTCTTCCTGCTTGATTCGTATTAGTAGTACGGGGACAAATTCCAGCTTTTGATCTAGCTACACTTGAAAAAGTCAATGTCACCTCTCAAGAAAATTCTTATTTGAAAGGACATGCTTTTGATTCATCTTCGGCTTCTCACATCGCTCCATCCTAATACGGAGAAATGATACTCGAGGCATATTATTTTTCATATTATTTTTGAGATTTAAGGAGAACATATGCGAATGGTTGTAGCAAAAAATGTATCTTGCCCCTGTTTTCAATTTTGCCTTTTATGTCTGGTCAAGGTGTAGTCTTATGATCTAATTTGCGTCAAGTTCTGCCCTTATACCGTTTTATTTCTAATGTATGTACAACACATTCATTAATAAATATATTTTTTGGTATACCTAACAAATTAAAACATAATTTGATGCTTCGAACAACCGAGCCTAATTTCAAAATAAGATTATTCTACGATCACGCACGAACTTCCCACATGCAACCAGCCCTGCTCTGTTATTTATTTCTACTTAAATTAAGTTACGCACTTGGGTTGGGATGCTCATTTTTTTTGGTCTCGTTGCTCCCGCCTCTGTTGCACAACCTCCGTTGTTGCGGTTGAGCGCAATCGTGCGTGGTTATAGTACGCTTTTCTGTATCCAACTCAACAAACTCGCGTTGCATCACTACTTCATTTTTTTCTTTTCATGCATTGCACAAAAATTTTGAGATGCTCTAGGTCTAGAGTATCGAGAACTCGTTCTTTCTGAATCAGGAAGTTGATAGAAATTTGTTCTTTCTAAAGTTTCGTGACGTATATTGTACAGGCGTAATTAGTGTGGATATATGTATTTTTAAACGTGTTGTTATCCTTCTGAGGGCAAAGTTAAAGTGCACACGTCGATCTAAGTGAGACCACGAGGGAAGAAAAAAGTTAAGAATGTCTAAGGATTTTAGCCAACTAGTGAAATTCGTTCTATTTGAATAAAAATGAGTTTTTATAGGAGCTCAAATTACAATATAAAAAATGAAAAACAGCATACAATGGGACAAAGAAGGAGATACATTATTAGTGTTCTTTTACTTTTTAGACGGTAATCATCAAAACGCTAATGCAAGTTTGTTGAATTTCATCGTAGAGAACTAAAGGTACAAAAAAGATTTGCATCTCGTTTCAGTTTTTGCTGTAGCTATTGATACAAACTCTGCATCATATTTTGAGAAATATATTGATTTTATTGTAGGATGACTACACATTGGCCTCCTCTGAAACGGATCACAGGATTTTGTTCTATTTTGAATTTACACCTGATATTCTCTCATTCAATCTACAGATGCAATGCAAGAACATAATATGCTATGTTCATACCGATTCAGAACTCTTTTAATACGCTGAGCTAATAATTTGTCGAAGAGATAAATCAATTTGCGATTGAAAATAATTCTTTGTAAGCAGGACATGAACACTGAGTTGTCACACTTCGTAAGAAATTCCCTATCATTGAAGCCAAACTTAATCGATACGAATATTTCCGTTCACAGCTAATATTACGTGATAAACGATTTATGTTTTTTCTTAGGGTACACGAACTTCAAATATTGAGTACGAATACTGCTTGTTTTCATGAAAAGATATTTTGTGCTACGAATTACCACTCAACTTGTTATTTATAAGCTTTTCCTCTTGGGTTAAAACGTGGATGAAATTTCCATAAAAAATACTAAGTGATGACGTGGTAATGAAACGCAGCAATAAAATACCGTAGAGTTTATTCTATTTTTGGTTAAGTTGGCTGTTGCTTGGGAAAGTAATTTCATAACAATGAACTATGAAAAAATGAACTAGGCACGCAAACAACCCCTTAGTTCCATCTAATACATTAGAATACCAATTTGTAGGTATAGGATTCACATAATTCTAAGTTCTATTTGAGTAAACATCGAGAACACCCACGTATTATAAATCAGTGCACTCATTCCGCTTTATTTTCGTATTCTGTATTAATGCGAGATCACACATTCTCTGAAAATGTTTATCTTGTTTGCAGGTAAGAAATGGAAGTCATTGGTGCCATCTGAGCGGCGCCCCTTCATTCAAGAGGCTGAGAAGTTACGTCTGCAGCATCAGTCTGAGTATCCTAACTACAAGTACAGGCCTAAGAGGAAAAAAACTCCATGCAAGAAGCAGTTGACCAATGGGGTACCTCCCACCACAGCTGTGCTGAGCACTGACGTTGTCACTGTCATGGCTTCAACACGTAACCTCTCAAATGGTATGGCAATTACAACTCATTTGCGCTGTTTCTGCTATTTACATACTATTACAATTTTTTATTTATTTTATTGTTATTCATTATAACACCTTCATACTTATAACTACACAACTGGCCATGTCTGTTTGTTAGGTTCTGGGTAGACTGAAGTCCTTCTGGAGGCATCGCAAGTCATTTTAGCGTAGAATATTAACGTGAATTAAAAATTTTGCACGTATTCATTCAAAAACACAAGCATATTTGAAAACTTTGTCTTAATATCTCCTAGAAACTTTTCAGCCATCGAAAACATTGAAATTTCTTGTCCTGAAACAAAATTCTTAAGCTGCTAAAGAGAAATTCAATAATTGTATAAATATAGATGCTAGCAATGAATGAACCCATCATCATTAATAAAATTAGCTACATATAATTTCATTTCAGCACAATAAGTGTTCATGCTCATTTTCTAAAGGTTGTGGTCAGAAAGCTTAAAGATGCTGCATATGAAAAGCGTGGAAACGCTCTTTCTTTAAAAGAACCTTTTATCTTTTTAAATAAGAATTGGGAAATTCAGGATATTATGGAGTATAAAACACAAGTCTACGATACGATAGAACATAAAAAACATAATTGAATAGTGGATCATTTTCTTCAGCATAAATTTTCCCTCAGTATTCGACGGCTGACCAACAACTATTTCTAGCGAGAGAACGAACATGGATATCTTTGAAGAAATGTGGAGAAATCAGTATCATTTTAAGACTTATGCTTCTCAGCTTAGGAATACTAAAATCTCTTAGCTTGATTTCACTAGCTAGAGTTTTTAATATTTTAGTTCACTGACAAGCATTCACTAGCTCCCATTTTAAAGTTCTATTTTCTCAAAATAAAATCAAAAAATAAACTAAAACGAAGTAAGAATCTAAGAATATCGGTTTCTTTCCTTACTTGAAGCTTAATCCATTAAGAAAACAAGAGTTTCATCGGAAATGGGTTCTATGAAGAGATTTAAGTTTCTGTCAAATATCACCCTTAGCTGTTGTATTGTAATATCTTGTAGAAGTCTGAGCCAGTCTTCTAAATTGAAACAGTGAGCATTTGTCTCCTCTAAATGGGCTCTGTTTCTTTAATACTTGCACAGCTTCTGTTACGCGGTGCATTACGCAGTCTACAGCCACCAAAAATTGCATTCATAAGGAGACGGATCAGGCCATTACTGTCCTATGTGCATGTTTTTGTTAGCTTTAACTAAATCATTCGGCGGGCTGGAAAACAATTCCTTTTTTAGTTCCGTTTTGTTAGTTTTTACATAACGAAATGCAAGCTGAGCGTTACTTTCGGTGTAACTGCTGAAAGATCTTCTGATTCTATGCATTATGTACGAATATGTACAACGACGATTAACACTTTTTTAATATGAACACCTTTCTATCCCTGAATTCACCTGATATCACAAGCAAACCGTTTGATTCTCATAAAAAATTGAGTATTAGTTATTCGCACCTCAAGAGGAACAACGTTGTGCACAGAACGATTGTTTCTGGGTTGATTCAGCTTATCAAGAGGCACACAAGGATCTGGCTTATGATACAAATAACATATCTTTCCCTTGGACTGGTGAATATATTGAAAATACACGTACTTAGCATGAAAACGTGGTCCTTGAAGAAGAATGCAGACGTTGTAGCATGCAGCAACTCATTTAACAATTTTTGTTGGTCCTCAGCTATGCCGTGTGCTGTGATGCCTACACTGGAGAAGGCTCTGCTGAGTAGCAAACAAGATGCGCACGAAACTTCGTTTCCGAAGCTCCCGACATCTCTGCATCACATCCATGCAAAAGCCGATGATCCATCGTCGTTTGCCACGTCCCTTCCACCAACTATGGCCGGATCCTTGGAAAAAATGACGGTTTTTCGAGCTGTGGGCTGTGCGAAGTTGCAAGGGACAGCCTCACTAACATCTGGGCTTCAACTTCACCGCGACTCATTTTCAAACAGTAGGAGTAATAATATCATATTCTTCGAAAAAGATTTAGCTATGTACCATTCAGGAACTTTCACAGGTAAATCGTGACGAATAGAACGTATTTTCGCTAGGAAAATGGCGTATACTTCATCGACAGCATATTTTGGTGTAACGGAATGTAAAATTTCTACATAATTGGTAAATTTGATCATATTTTTCTCTATAATTCTATATATTATGATGCCACACTTCATTTAAACTAATAGCATATGCCAAGTAATTAACATAACTTCGATGAACTATTAAAATGAAGAACAAAATATAATTCGCTCAAACAATAAGCAAATTAGTCCATTGATACTCCATTTTCTAACGACGGTTTTCATTTTTCAGGCGAATTTTATTCAGTTGGGAACACTCCAGTAGAGCACCTCAAGTCAATGTACCAACGGACTCAGTTCATGTCGGCAACATACGACAGTCTTCAAAATATCGTTTCGTTAGGGAATCCAAACAGTTCTTATTCGAACTCTCCTGAGTTACCATCACCACCGCCAAAAGACGGCAGTCGAAAAGGCGTTGCTTCACTTGATATGAACTCTCTTCATATTGCTGGTAGGTACATGATATCTCATTTTTTAGATGTACCAAAAATTCGTTTGCTATTTTTATTCTATAAACTCTTTGAAACGTTTTCATATGATAAAAAACTAAGTAATAAACTGCATAAGCTTCCGACGATATTAATTCGACTAAGAGTATTATTTTCAATTTTCTTACTTTGAAGCTAAAGAAGCACCATCGAGCAGAAGCGAAGGAGGCATCTCGACGTCTGGTTTACCAAACGGTTTGGTTGATGCTGCAGCAAATGGGTGTGTCATATAATTTAAGAAATTATGTATAAGGGAATATTCTGGCGATATTTTAGTAGCGTAATGTTGTATTTTAATATCCATGTTCATTGATAATATGCTCAACTCATATTGAGGTATGCTTATCACACGCAAGATAAACAAATTTTTAAAAACTATGTTTATCTATTTCTAACAATTAAAATAATTTAACGCTGTTAGTATCACAGTTTAGTTTCACATTTAATTTGATTGCAGTAAAATTAGTTTCCACGACGGTTTCAATGCTTTGAAAATACACTTCTATCCGCTAGTTTTAAATGATATGACATTATATCAGTGCCCAAATCCACTTGCTTTGGTTTGAAGTTTGAGATAACCCTTCAGTTACATAGATTCATAGCCAAGACTTCCAACTTTATTATGATAGTCTGATATTTATTTGTCGATTGCCACCAGAAGATTGGACGTCTTGGTCGGGTGCTGTCCACACAGGTCATCAAAAAGCGTTCGGATCTTGATATTTTTGCGGCTATCAGCCTTTTTGCGCAACTGTTCTCTCAACCAAGCAATCACTTGAGCCACCATTTTAGGGTATCTGGTTAGGCTATCGGTGGAGCCATTCATGTTGCTGATTGCTCATGGAGACTTCGGTGAGACCAGACCTTCTGGACCGTTCTTATGGTTTTTGGATCGACTCTCAGAGGAATCCGAGAGAGTCGTTTAAGATCATCTCATCAAACATAGCGAGCGATTGCGTATGAATTGGAGTGACTTAAGCTCAATCCAGTTCCGAAAAAATGATCGTTTGGAATGATTGAGGAAATGACCCGGGCCAGCGGAGGACCATCAGACTATGGACATCAAGATGAACATTTTGATGCGGTGTGGCCCGGAATCTATGATTCGTTTTCGTTATCAAGACAACAAGAGCCAAAGTGAGAAGGGATTCACTGCGAATGTAAATTTTAGTTGGTAAAAAAACTGATTAATGCAGGATATCATTGATACAGTACATGTTAGAAAAAAGCATGGGACAACCTACAACATTTAAATTTATGGTAACTCGTCTTCCATTCCATAATCAGTATAAATAACTGTTCATTCAAAGTATTTAAAAATACAAATTTAATCTTCAGATGAATTGAGCCTCGTAAATGTTGAAGTTGAGCATAATTAGTGAGCATAAATAATAATCGTAAATCTGCATAGAAAATACTGGGATATTCATTCTGTCCGAAACTAAGTAAAAATACAACATACTTGTAGAACTCTCTGATCTTTTCAACTTGGAGTTTTCTTATATAGTGTGAATTTCTCAAAATATATGCGAATTGGTTTACAAATATTCGAATGCTTGTAGACTGCAGCTTCATATTTCACTGTGATTTCAAATTTGCATTTACTCTTCAGGTCCCGACCAGGACTGCAACCTGAACATGTCAGTCATCCTGTTCTGCAACAGGTAGAGAATATCTTGATGTCATTAGAAACATTGACTCAGCTTAGGATGATTCGTAGTAAGATAATGAAGGGTGCAGTCGAAGAATAAATAACTGAATACTAATGTAAAATTCAAAATTGAAAAGTTCACATTGTTGCAATAGTACTGTAATAACAATTGTTTTACTCCATAGCTTGGATCCAACGTCGACAGCCCCAATCTATCGCTTCTACCTTCGTACAAATCTTCATTCCCAGTACCAATGTCTGCGGCACGGGAGGCACAAACTCATTCTTATTTTTCGAATGGATTTGTCTCACAACCATCCTCATCAGTGAACCTCCCATTTTCAAACAGTCAGATGGAATTTCTACCAAGGACATCTAACTGGTTGGATGTTCAACATGAGGTACCAATGGAATCTGTGGTTTCCGCATCGTCAATTCTAACAGAACCGATTCCATTTTCTCCTTTTCAAAGTGCCCCTTCTATGATAGAAAACTTTCCAAGCTTCCCAAAAAATTTTACGAGGGATAAGAATACTTCTCCCCATCTTACACCTTCTGTGACAAACCTACACAATAATGTACCTCCTTGCAATCAAGACTGCAGGGAACATTCAACGATGGAACGTAGTTTTTCAACAGTAACTGATATCCAAGGTTTCCCACAATTCATTGGATCTAATTTCATTACCCCTGATACTATTTCTCCACCCACGGCAGTTTCACCAGCCTCATCTCAAAAACTTGATTCTCAATTTCGTATCAACTCTGATGATATGAGGTTACCGGCACCATCCTCTTTGTCGAAAACAGAGACATTCTTTTCTACATCACACATGGAATGTGTACAGGCACCTTCAGTATTTACTACTGTGCCTTCTAGCAACAATGGTGAGAGCCTCGTTGGAGTTACATCATGGCACACATCTTCAGAGGATCTTCAAGAGGAAACTAAAGGTGCACAAATGTGTTCTGCTGGTACTGTTGAACAGCGGGTTGCAGCAACCAGCATGAAACCTGTGCTACCAGTGAACCTGGCACCTGCTTTTGTCACTCCTCCCACTTCATCAGCTGAAAGCCTTGATAGTTTCTCCTTCGACCGTTATGAATCATTGACGTATCCTAAAATTGGAGACTTGAATTTATCTGCAGGTTCTTCACAGGATAAGAGATTTGACGGTGATCAAATGATGCCCTCGATAGATGACTCTAAGTTCAATTTTACGAATGATCCTCTGCTGTCAGAATGTACGCAGAAGTTCAACATAGTTGATTCGAGCTTTCTGTCTTCACCCGCCTGCAATAGATCAATTTCGATTGAAAATGCCTCAGTGGGGCCTATTTTACAGTCTTCGAATCCTGTTACTGGAATTTCTCCATCTATTGCTTCTTATTTTGAAACGGACAGTAGCAGAGTTCCTGATACAGCGAATGAAGCATTTCCCTTCAAGTCACGAGAACGATCAGCTGGTGAGTTGCATATGAGGTTCAGAATTCATAATGCCTTGATGTTCGTAGGATTAATAAATCGTTTAATTAATTAAAAAGTAATAGAGGAGGGATATTTTAGGCCATAACTTCAATTTTAAAAATTTCTTCTTGATCATTTATATATTTCGACTAATTGATTGCTATCTGAATTTTGGTTAGTGCATGCGATAATATATTATTCTATGTAATGTAAACTGCATCCTATTCCAAAATGTTAAATAACGTTATGCATTACAGATCCGAAAATATGCATGCAAAACTCAGAAAAACTTTCCCCTCTAGTGCTTCGTTTGACTGAATGTTGAAGTTTTAAATATTGTATTCCCTCTGTTCTCACTATCTTTCCAGGATTGTTGTCAGTCGGTGAAACAATTTACACCTACGACCGACAACAACTTTCAAAAGGCCTCCATCCACAATCTGATGCAGCAATAACAGAACAGATTATGAATTCACCACTTACGGGAAATGGAAGGTCAAAGCCTATGGGTGTGGGGGAGAATCCGAAAGAGTGTCATAGTACATTATTTCGTGGCAATGAAGAAAAATATGAAACTTTCACGCATGACTACACTTCCGGAAATACGTCAGAAAATTCTCTTTTCTCTAACGATATTTCAGGAACTTCCACGAGTTTTCTGTCGAACGGATTTCTCAAGATACCTTCAATAATTTTTCCTAATCAGGGTTTGGACCAGAACTTCTCAAACGCCGACGACAACATGAGAAACGGTAACATAATAATATCTCAGAGACCAAAACACTCGATGGACTTTTGGAATCCTATGAGTTCGAATGGTGATATAGTAAAAGTTTGGGATAGGGTTGATCCATCGGAAGCTGAAAAGTGTCCCTTGGATTCAATCAACAATGATAATCTGGACGGAAACCTGTTCACAGTTTTAGCAAGTGCACGACATCACATGTACTATGACAGTTAGATCATCACATAAGCTGTACTGATTACTGGTACGAGACGTAGTCAGTCTTTTATGAGTACGTTGTGGGTCCATACTCTTTCTGTCATTTTGTCCTGCTTATGCAATGTATGGAGATAAATCAAGATAAATATAGTGATTTTTATGGCCTCTTTATTGTCGATTAGGAAAAAGTTATTTCAAATTCAATGAACTATTAAACACAAGCAAAAAAAATAGATTACAAATTTAATGAAGTTCATTTTCTATAGTTTCAACACCTTGGGTTTTACATTTTTGTGGAAAATTAATATTAAACTAAAGAGTAATTTCATAATTTTCGTACTCTATTTTACCGTTTTTGAAATTGTAAACATGTTGCTACGTTTAGAGGAATTTTCTTTAAGCCTAATGTTTAAGGGGAAAATGGTTTTTATTGCTATTTTGAAGTTCCTATTTCACTAACTGTGAAAGCATCTTACATAAAATATATTCGAGCATCTGGTTAATTATAGGTGACAAAATAACTACTTTTCCCTAACATAGAGGCTTAATAATTTGTTTGGAGTGAAAAACAATGAATTAACTTTGCGCTAAGAAGGTTGTTAGAGAAATGCCATAAAGATGCAAACACTCTAATGATAATTTTCATAGTTACGTATGTGATATCATTCATTTCATGGTAAAGTGTAATATAAATTATCAAATGGTTAATATAACATCAATTCACCCGAAAAGAGGTCTGGTTGATGATGAAAGCTATATATTAAGAGCAACTACACCGGGACTTAGGATTGCTGATATTCTCCAGTCTATAAATCGAAATGCCAATGATAAGTTTTTCGTTATTGAATCCACTTCTATTGAGTGTTTTTAAGGAAGTAAAATTTCAAAACCATTCTTTACGTAACAAAACAAATTAAAGGCAGACTGCCATCTGTCCTCGCTTAAAGTTAAAGTTAAGTATGTACTCGTACATGGCCAATGTTAGACATTCAGTGACTATGTATAGCCAACTTTCTGGCTATCTGTTTTGTGATCTTTTGGGGGAGTTTTTGTGGTTGGATCGACTAGTAGACACTCAGATAGAAAAGCGAAATCCAGAGCTTTCAAAGCAATGAAATTTATTTGTATCTTTACCGGTTAAAACGTTTTGTAATCAATGCTCATATCGTAACAGTAACTCTAAGTGGGAAGATATAATTTTAAGTTTGGCTTAATATAGCTTTGAGATTTGTCTACTAACCAAATATTGGGTTGAGTCATATGTAATTTCTGCTTGTTGAAAGCCCAACAAACGATCAACAAGAATTACTTATCTCTGAACTCGATGTAATGAAAATGTCGTCAGTTACAATATACCTCAGTATTTTTCTCTGACATTCCTGCCAATTAAACTAGTTCACATTAAATACATTAGTTATTTACTTACTCCTAGCGTATAAGTGATGGAAGGGTTTGAGTCATCTCTGAGATGTTTGTTTACTTCTCTTATAGAGCACATGCACTCGTGCACTCCAGGATACGTAATAAACGTATCAAGAATTAAGGAGCTCATGGTTCATCATCACGAGTCGCTTAGTTCAATAGATATGTTTAATTAAGGTATATTAGATTTAAATAACTTTGAATTTAGATTCAATAACGTACTGCAGTAAGTTTTTTCAATGGAGATTTACCACCTCAGGGTTAGAATATACTGTAGTCATGTCGATGAAGTCATGAATGTCATAATTTTCTAGTTTATGTAGAAGAATTCAGTTGATCTAGTGAGTTGTTAAGAAATATTTTCTATCAATTCTCGCTAGTCTGCATGTGTTTACTAGTTAAATCCTTTCTAAATAAACAAAGTATCTGTAATTTTTTATTTTTCTCCAGTTGTAAGCATTTTGAAAAGATTTATTCCCTAACGAATTCGGGCAAGCCGTTGTTAAACTATCTCCATAAAAGGCTCTTACCCGCACATGCCTCTTCCATGCAATCCCAGCCACTATGTATTCAGGAGCTTCGCTTCAAAACTAATTTGTGGCTCGAATTTAATTGAATTCCAGCCCCGCATTGTTTCAATTTACTAACATTTTGGCATTAGCATTGGTGGTTATTCCTTAGATCTCATGACTTTAAACCGAAGAATCTCTTTAAACATCCTTTTTTAAAGTCCCCTTCATGCCGATTTTTTCCAGGGTTCTACTGTTTTAAGGACCTCAAAATAGCAACGAAAGAATAGCTTTTTATTGAATTGTATCCTACCATTTAGTCCAGTACTAAAGAGGACAGTCTATGCAAAACAGCCCAAAAAAATTATAAAATTTAAAAAAAAATTTGGACATTCGACAAACGGTAATTGAGGTTTGTTCACGTAAGTTACTTAATTTCTTTATATCACAAATCAATGTACATACATTCACAGTTTCACGATTTCATGTACAGTCAAATTTTAATTGAACCATCGACCTAAATGTTGGTCGTGGTAGAATCCAACTGAGCACTGCGTCTCATGCAGGAATGTTACAGATTGTAAATCAATTCGAATTGTAAAAAAACATATGCAAGCCTAAAAGAAGTACGTATAACTAAATTCCTATGCGTCTAAACTGCATTTTAAACGTTGATATTTTGACTTTTTTATTGTTTCATCCATTCATTTATCAAGAATATCCATTAAAATGAATTAAATACCACTCCATATATTGGTTCACTGAATACGTTCTGCATGTATTGTGTTACGGCAGTATCATTTAACAAATTCAAGTAATATGCATTGACCAGATTGAAATTATTTATGAGATTTTGATGACGTGGATAATTATCATAGTACACCGGACACACTCTACACTAATTCACACCTGAAAGAAACAGGAAAAGAAGTTTATTCTCTAAGAAAGCACGTCCAGGTTTAAAATTGAGCATCCTAAATTAAAAGTCAGAAGCGCATGAATATTTTCTTTCCCTGTATCACACATTACTTCTTAATTTATAAGGCTTAGACACATAGAAGATCGTAGGTTTTTTCAGGAGGTTTCCTTTCATGCAGCAGTTCAAGATTAGCTCAGACAATAGTGTTCCAGAAATACGAAAAATTAGAAATATTTATTTATTTAATGAACAAAAACAAACAATGGGACAAATTTTAGTAAAATCCTATGATTGTTTCAGCAGAAGTTCACTTATGAAGGATGAAGCACTGCGCAATCTGCCACAAGTTCCACAAAAATCCACGTTATATTACTATACTAGACGTAAAATTAAAGGAACAAAATTTAACGCATGCAAAATTAAGCAGTAAAACTTAATGCAGATGAAATATTTAGATTTCCTTTGCTTGAGTATTGCATACGGTTGCATTAAATAACAATAATCTTGCCATAGTTATGAATTTTAAATTCCCGTACTGTTTTGCCTATGGAATTTCATAAGAGCTGTTATACCCGGGAAATCTCAATCCAAATGTCAATCTGAAATAGTCCAGCTATGAAGCTATAGCAGGCACTCTTTCTAAGACTTTATGAGGAACAAGTTTAAGCAAAAGCACTCATTTGAGATGATGTACAGTCTATATCATCGTAAATCAAGGTTTTTGCTCAAACTTGTCCCTCAGAAAGTACCGATCTATATTATAGAGAGATAAAAAAAACACAACTTGTGAATGGGAGAAGAAAATATATTTTTGATTCTCTTTCTAACAGTTTCAGCAAAGTAATTTTCCTGTTAGTACTTGTATAGAATTGATGTCTTTAGAGCCAGCGTCAAGTTTTCCGGTGACATTTTTGAAATATTACAATAGACCGACTCATATCTAAAATTTTGATATATTTTTTTATCATGAAAAAAATATCCTACGGGAGCGTCGATTTTTCCAGTATGTTACTTCATTCTTGAATAATTAAGTTGGGTCTAATGCATTTGCTAAAACTCATAACTTCGCTAGAATTAATAAAAATTCGATGATTCTAATACACATTTCACTTCGTCGAAAGCCGTTTCTATGCTATCACTTATTAACAAACGTGAGGTGTATTATAAATGAATTAAACATGGCATATCAGTGCTCCTACTCTCTCTCTCTCTCTCTCTCTCTCTCTCTCTCTCTCTCTCTCTCTCTCTCTCTTCGTAACTAATAATAAAATAGTATGCAACTAACAGCCCTCACATAAATTCTGAAATAAAATGCTCTCTCTCAGTCATTAGAACAATTTTTAGAAGTTAAAAATTCCCTGAATGTCAACACGTCGATCGAAGCTGATATCAGACAAATAGACGTACTGTTTATGCAACCAATGGATGCTTTCCTAAACAAACCTTAGCAGATTAAAACTATTCTCACTTCACATTTCTAAATACATTAAATATTTTGCCCCTTAATGTTAACACAAGCACAAATGAAATTGCTGCATATGACCAGCATTACGAGTTTAACGTTCTGATAACCTCCATTTTTTTTAAGAAGAAACACAAGATCTACTGTACTGAGCTCGTGGGTTAGAGAACACAGGTGAATTTTAATTCTTGTTTCAACTCTAGCTCTTCGTGCATGCCATAGATATGCGTTGCCTTTTATCCTGTGAAGATACACATCAGAGTAAACGCAGGATCTTTTTTCTGTCCTATATCGTAATGAATATTATTTCGGACCTTGCCCTATGTGAGACACTTGAGTTGCAAGTTACAAAGTCAACTTTTGGTCCAGGTTGCACATTGACGTCATAACTTTCTAATTTTTAGCGTGCATTTTCTGCTCCTGTATAGCGATGTTATAACAGTAAACCATTTTTGTGGTGGTTTGAATTTAGGATTTTCTGATTTTCACTCTCGTTAAAGAATTAACAGTGTACATGGGGCAGAGAGCCAACAAGATCTACAGGTTTTTCACACGTATCTTTGATAATTCGCTGTTTCACAAAGGGAAAATAATGATAGTTGTGTTCAACTTTAATAATGGGGTTTTGTTGGAGATTTAAATATTTCCTAAAGTTAACCTAAAGCGAAATGTTGGAACTGCCAGCGACATGAAGACTACTATAGATTAATAATTTTACAATATTTCAGAATAGCAAAAGTACTAAATTAGCATTACTAATTTCTAGAAGGAAAATAATGCATCATCTGCATAGGAGGTGACCGTAAATTTGTGCGTATAAGTTAATCCGTACGAACAATGGGGAAAAGTAATTGTATTTCTCTCATGACATTTTAATATATTATTTATATTTAAAACTTGTCAATATTGAGTTGAAATTGAAATTATTCGGCAGAATTTGGTTTTAAATTGTGCAGAAATTTTGTTCGCTCACCATGCTACTATTTAACGCATTTATAGTACGACAAAAAATTCGCTCTGTAAAGGAGTGGCCTTTAAGGATCTTATTATTTTAAACACATTTTACCACCAGAAAAAAAACGCGGCTTCTTGCTAAAGTGGGTGCAGTTAGAACTTAGTAGATAATGACAGAAAACTTCAACAAGAGACATTTTATAAACAAGATTCCTGCATTATTAAATAATGTAATTAGAAGAAATGATCAATAAATCGCTAATAGAGATCACATGTAAAACATCTGAATCAGAAGATCACATCTCCTGGCATGAGTTTGTTTTTTAAGAGTAGTTTTAAAATCCAATGGATCATGATCTGGGGAAATTGAATTGATTATGTAATAAATTTTCTTTTAAATTTATAAAACACACACTGGATTCAACAATTTCTAATTCGCTGAAAACTTTTATTCGAGAAAGAACACGCATTTCTCACAAGATTCTGAATTCAGAAGGCTTCACATTTATGCTGAATAATTTTTAAGGGCTGTTCAGAAGACTTGGAGAGGCGTAGAGGTTGGTATTTGCAGAGATGCGTGAAAAATAACATTGGCATCACGAGAGCATGTCGAGGTAGCTAACGAGCCATGCCTTGCCTATGTAAAGTGAAAGCCTACGTTCATGAAGAGCTAAAACGAACGATGCTTTTGAAGCTGAACATTTTAAATAAGGTTGACCTTAAGTGTAGATTTTTGGATACTTGTAACAAAATGGTGTATTTTTTACGCTTCTCATAAGCCCTCCTGTCTCTATGCGAGCTTTTGCTTACTACGAGGTTCTATTACGAAAAAAATGTTACTTTGGGATGAATTATGAATAAAACTGTGCAATTTATTGTCATATAGAACAAGTTCATATCTAAAACGCGTTACATTCGTTTTTTCACGTTTAAAGTTTTTCTAAATCAATGCCGTATATCTTTTTCTCTCACCACATCGAGTTGGAATCCAAATTTACGATACCTCCGAACATCTCTTTAACGTCCAAGTCTTGTTTCCCATGTAGCAGGGTGCTCCTAACGAGCCTAATGTTAATGAGTCGATAGCTTAAAGATGAACCAATTAGGCAAGGCTATGCCACCGGTGCCACTGTTCCGTCACGACCGCCATATTGCTGCCATGCCACCCACCTCGCTGAGCTTCTTCAGAGCTATAGAGCCTCCGTGTTTCGGCATCTCCCTTTGCATTATCACGCCAGTAATGAGGACTCCTGGGTGCCCAGCGTGATGCTCTCGACCCCAAAACGCCGCAAACGAAATCACCGATGAAGGTAAACGTAAGGTGGCTTCAGATGTGCGTTTGTAGAACACTGTAGCGGCATTTATTAAATGCTTTGGAAATTGACATTTATGTTTTCAAATTCTTATGTTTTCAGCATTGTGGCGGTACGTGTTTTCGCTACAATTAATTAATGCTTTGGGTGCATATAATGACATGTCTCATTTATTTATTAGTGATTGATTTAATGCATATAAAAGGTAAAAGTTTATCTGCCTACTGTGAATTGCATGATGATTGATTGTTGATGAGTTCTTTTCTCTTTCATCATTTACGTAATCCTGGTTCAATACATGGGTCTTCTGCATGCTGTTCTACTACCATATTTCAATTAATACTTGTAATTAACACAATTAATTAAATGCAACAACATACACACGTAACCGTACTAGAGGGACTCTAATCCTCTGAATACATGATATGTTAAAAGGTATTCCCAGCACTTCTTTTCAATGGCAAGATGAGGGCAATGATACACACAGAAAGATTTAACACATGATATTCTAACTTCACGAGGTGGGAAATGAGTCATCTACCACATTGGCATATAACCCACAACATGAAATCCTATTAAACAGTGCATTATTATTGGATAAATTGCATACTTAATAATTGAACAATTAAATGTGCATACGGAACAAATTAATTAAATGGCGTACAAATCAATTTACGAAATTTACCTTGTCGCTAACCTCGATTACATAGAAAATAATAACATTAAACTTGCTCTTACACAGGAGATGCGCCGTTGATGATGGCTACAATGTTTAACACTCACGATGAAACACTTTAAGATGCCGCTAAATTTCCCTCTTATTACGGTGCCCTTAATTTCCCATATGCCCTAGGGGCCTAGACTTAGATGCGTTTCCCAACACTCTACATCGTCGATGAGATCTAGCTCCCAAGTCACTCCTCCCTATCTCTCGCTTCATGGCCTTCTTATACAAGCTTACCCTTTTTTTGTTATTCATTTCTACTTTCTGTCGCAGCGTCTCAATCTCCCTACCTCAACCGCTCTGTTGTGCCTATGAGTCAAAGTCTTGTGGAGCTCAGCATATTTCTCGAGCTTTGCTGACCGACCGTTAAGCGTTTGCTTACGCAGCTGTACCGACTGCGTCCTGTAGTCCCACACATCTAACGTAGCTGTCGATACATACATTTTACACATCGCCCCGATACATGAAAACCTATGCTTTACACATCGCCCCGATACATGAAACCTTATGCATATATCATAAATCTCATGACACATTTTCCTGTTTGAAAAGATTAGGAAACAATTATTAACATGTTTGAGCTTAAGCTATATACGGAAATTTTTATGAATTGGCTTTGATTACTATGAACGTCATTTCGTACAATTCTGTTGAAGAATTGTTATTGAAAAATTGAAAAACAAAACATTGCAATTACCTGATCCGAAATTGTATGCACTGAACCACTATAATGTGTCTTAAAAAATCAATCCACTAAGCTCACAAAAACTCGTTAAAACTATAAGAAGATGCAAATAGTTGTAAATCTCATTTACATTAGTTTCAAATTCAGTCATTACTTTCGCACCAACCTGATATTATTTCATAATTATTATAACGTTCAATAACTTCATTTTACTATTGAATTCAAGCTACAATATTTCAGAAACAACATACTATTTCTGAACAGTATTTCAAGGCTGTATCACGCATTATCTGAGCTTAAATACTTCGAAGGTAAATTTAATGAAGTATTTCTCTAATCTTGACCATTTATAGTATAATTTTAGGGCCGAGCTCTGCAGACGTCAGCAGCAGGCGTTTCAATACTGGATGACACTCATCATTCTCTCAGTTCTTTCACAAACCTTATTCAAGTTGACCGTAAACTCTTATTCGTGAAAATGCAGGCTTAATTTGACCGTAAACTATTCCTCATGGTAATGCTTGTTCAATTTGACCGTAAACTCTTCCTTATGATGATGAATATTTAATTTGACCGAAAACTCTCCATTATGAGAAAGCATGCTCAATTGGATCTTGAATTGTCACATCAGACCTTGAAAGTCTTAGCCTGTGTATCATAATGCATACTGTATTATAAAAAAGCTTCGTAGAATTATAGTTTTGCTACATTGAGGCAAACTTCACATGAATTCACAGCATGATTCAAAGATCCTGCTAATCGTATAACGTATGGAACAATTAGCTCATACTTTCACAAATTAAATTTCATACTAGATCAAAGGATCGGATTTCAATTCTATGTAGCTCCTTATGCAATGTTTTCAATCTGATTTACTCAACTAGAGCTAATATCGAAAACCTAGAGGATTACAAAAGTTTAGAAAACCTAAAGATGCCCAATTCTGTTTCCATTGGTTCAAAATTGTACAAACAATGGTTTCAAGGGTTTTACTTGACTCAGAAATTGGCCTAAATTTCGATTTTAAGTTTTACCTGGTTCAAAAAATAGCCAGGATGCGTGTGGAACACTCGTGGTGGGAGCAACACGTGCGTTTACTGTAACACCCGAAATATTATTGACTTGAGGTACCATAAAACTTCTGACGCTTAGTTGACTCCAGCAACGATAAAAACTACTGACGCTTAGTTGACTCGAGCAACCATTAAAACTCTCGACGCTTAGGTGACTCGAGCAACCATAAAAACTTCCGACGCTTAATTGACTCGAGTAACCATAAAAACTTCCGACGCTTAGGTGACTCGAGAAACCATAAAAACTCTCGACGCTTAGCTGACTCGAGCAACCATAAAAACTCTCGATGGTTAGGTGACTCGAGCAACCATAAAAACTTCCGACGTTTATTTGACTTGAGCAATTATAAAAACTCCCAACGTTTAGTTGACTTGAGCAACCATAAAAACTCCCGACGTTTATTTGACTTGAGCAATCATAAAAACTCCTAACGCTTATTTTACTTGAGCAATCATAAAAACTCCTAACGCTTATTTTACTTGAGCAATCATAAAAACTCCCGACGCTTGTTTGACTTGAGCAACCATAAAAACTCCCAACGCTTAGTTGACTTGAGCAACGATAAAAACGTTGAGGCCGCTCCGATGGCGCCAATAATGTTCGAGCTCTGCGGTTTTGGGTTACTGGCCAGAACACCCACTGCTCTCCTCAAACACGCCCATTAATGCAAGCAAAGAACAAAAAAAATTCTTGGGTAATACACGGGAAAGAGTCTGGAATCTCAGGTAATGTCTCCTTTAAAATATTGGACTCCTGGATACACAAGTGTTTACCTTATGGAATGATGATATTTTCTGTTTAACAAGAAGGAATTAGATTGTAGAGATAATTACTATGCTAATAACTAAATATTATTCATTCGCTTTCTGTGAAATTATTCTTGCATGAAATTTTAAAATCTCTCTGACTTCGAAATTAAAGTTATATTTACCAATCTTTTCACATTACTCTGATTCTATATAGTGAAAAATGGTCATAAAACGATTTATACAACATAAATACATGAATAACAATTAGTTGTTCTTTTCACTTACTCACAATAAAATTTTCAGGCAATTTGCTCCTACTTTTGCAAACACTGAGGCCGCGTGAGGTCGTTACTCAGTCTCTTGCAAGTCAGACTTCATCTTTATGAGCATCTAAAGAGCCTTTACAGGGTAGAACATTTGAGAGTTCCGGAGGTACCTGAAGTGAGGATTGCATTGCCAGTCAAAGTCTGCTGAGTTTATTTCTGCTAGGTTGCTTGACTCTGATTTAGTGCCGAGACTGGGAGCGGCATCGGACCTGAACACACAACAAGCCACTAGAAAGTGAAGTAACTCGTTTTCGATGATTTTATGAACATTGCAGAGACAGAAGAAAATGAGATATGAAATGAATAATTTTCGATTTATTGAAGTACTTCTATGCATTGAATTATTGTGCATTTAACAAATAGGTAAAAAGGTGTTTCTTCCCAAGTTCAAAGTATTCCCAAGTTTAAACTTGTTCTACGTTCTGTTGACAGCCTTCTTGTAGACATCACATCATCTGACACACAAATTGTTTTAATAGAAACATTCAAATTTTTAGCTTACAGAAGAGTTACTATTTCACTTCTAATAATAAAACAGATTTGTGCATGTTTCCAAAATACACAAATAATACAAATTTATGTGAGATATGGATTCTCGAAGTCTACACATTGTGGAGCTCACTTCACTAAAGAACAACTTCAATGCATTTGATCATCCACAAATTAACAAAAGATGCTTCGCTCACTGCAATTAAGAACATTCGAACACTGAGCAAGTTTCGTCTTTCTCAAGACTCTCCCAGTAGAAAAGAGAATGCTCACTATGAATATAACTCGTCGCTTTGCAATCAGGAGTATTTGCAGGTGCATTATAAATTGTGATGTTCCCGGAATACGAGGCATACGTTGTTACTGTCTTCATCTGAAACAAATTTACCAACCCTATGTCCTAGTTAAGCACTTTTAAGAAACGAAGGAAAAGCAAGCGATCTTGAAAAGGTATTAAAATTGCATAAATATTTTCTTAAATAGAAATTTAAAAAAAATTCTTTACCTCTCCGTGACAGAATATTTTTACTTATATCACCATGCGTAGATTTAAACCTGTAATAAAGGGAGCTATTAAAATCTGTTCATCAGATAAAAAAATAAGATGCACAATACTAGGTTTTTAGAAAGTGTACATCGTTTTTTAGCTCTATGAAAGCATATGTAAACGCATAGATTTCATTATAACATATCCCTGAGTGCTTGGGGTAAATAAGAATTTATTATCACATCTAAACAAAAAACCCTTGAAGAAAACCAATGTTTACACGCAACTTGACAGTTCCAATTTACTTCTAACGTTTGGCTCTCGCGGCTTTGGGCAGATGCTGGAAGCAGCCGCAAGAAATTAGTCTTTGGTCAACCACAGAGGCTGGGGCTCGTGTTCTGGTGTAACTCAATTTGTGGACGGCCCTCCACAGTCCACCGAGCTTGGACTGCGGCCTCCACAAGCAGGCAAGTAGGCACAACGAACACAAAGAAGCGAATTAATATTACGTTTGTGGGTGAGTGAACTGGACTGGCTCCATCGTACTATCCACGAACTACGTATCCTACACGTGGTTACCTGGCATCATCTACGTGGTAACGTGGAATCGTCCGAGTTTGCACACTAAAGCCAAACAACACAGCAACTATGTATAGCAACAAACTATTTTCCTAGTGAAATTGCGAATATATTTTTCATAATGAAAAATCGAGTTAAATTAACTACTGAAACAAAAGTTACAAATTCGTAAGAATCTCAATTACATATTAAATAGTCAGTCCTAAGTTCATCATATTACATTTTATAAATTGAGGCCAAGAAATCTATCAGGCATCAATTACCGTTAAATGTTAGGTACCCCTAAGAAAACGAAGCCAATACCATTGTACCAGGGTAAATGGCATTGTGAAATTTTTAAAACATACTATAGAAGTCCAAGCAAAAACCTCACTGAACCTCCTCGTGGACGAGAGGCGGCCAAGCGTCACTGCCCGGCCTCTTAGCTTAGAGTCGGGACCAGCTATCAATGAACATCGGAATGCCAGTAATTCCAAGATCTCTTCTGCCACACACATGCAAGCTTAAAATCCCTCAACCGATCCATAACAGCAACATCACACCCACAAGACTTCCTAATCACGACAGAGCGAAGCTTGTCTCATTAAAGGGAAGTAATTTTGAATACTTGTCATTTTGAGTAGAACTTGACTGTCTTTGTCCTTTAACACGCAGCAACTGCACACGGACATATAGAATGGAAAGGGAAGAAAAATTCTGCACGCGCGTCGTATTCTCGGCATCATTTTCCATTAGCTGCTCTTATGGTCGATCTCGCCGATGTTCATCTCAAAAGTCGGCTTCAGATATCCATATCGGCATCTGAGAGATCGCCGTGTGGGGTATCGCTCTGTCGTGCTTTGACATTGCGTGACCATCGGTGTCCCATCGCTCTCTGCTTTTGGCGAGAAATGCGAAGAAAGTCCGTAGTTTTGGTTGCATCAAAATATTCTGACATGGAAAGCTCTCATCTCGATGACTTTTTTCTAACAGATTATTTTTACATTTTCTTTTATGGTAGCGGTAGCTAACTTGTCCATCTAACCTCAAGCTCTCATTGCATATTTCTCATAGTATTTTACTCGCGGGTGAAACATAAAGTAAGTATTGAATTTTAAATCTCACGAACAGCAAAAACAATTTCTAAGCAGAACTTTATACTGAAAAAATAAATAAAATAGCAAGCCTCGTGCGTTAACAGTTGAGGCCACTTTCTTAATTTTAATTTCAGTTATTTGATAATAGGTAATAATTCTTCAGTGAGCAGCAAAATTTAGAGCACTACTGTAACATGACACATATTTCCCTTTAATGTCGAGGTTATTTGGACCAGAGTATTATATTTTAGCGTAATTCTTTGGTTGCAGATGTTCGTCTTTCCCTTTCGATCACTAACGGGATGAAATATGCGATTATGTGTGCTGGTATTGCAGACACATTGCAACACTCTGTCATGCCATCAGCTTTTAATTGTAGGTCCCAGAACTATCAACGCTTCAAGCGTAAAGAGAGCGAGTGCGTCACCGGACAAAGGAAGAATGAACATAGCAGCTGACTTACGTGGACATGATGTCGATTGCCAAATGATGGAATTCTGTGCACGGAAGTATAATAAGGTGGCATCGGAGTTCATTTATTCTGAATGTGTGTGTAGTAGAAAAGGTTTTTTCCTCTATCTAATAAGATTGGCCAAAATTGAAAGTCTTGCTCTGGAGAAGAATTTCTTCAGTTTTTTGACCTCGACACTGACGATGCATTTGTTTTGGGTTAATGAAAGCTGGTTCGGGAGTAATGGATCTCAGGTTGACCTGGTTTTAGGCTGATCTTGACGCGTTTTAATGTTCTCTAAATGCTTGATTAAAATATTATTCATATAAAGCGTAGAATGGTTCTTGAAGATCAACTTTATTGGTTCTTTGGCGTATTGCTGGAAAATGATCAGAAAATTATTTAAAAAAGGATAGCCATTACACGTTTACAAAATAATGATTAATTTGTCAACCAGTTAACATCTTCAATATAGTTGTGAAAAAATGCTTAGTCAAAATTTACAAAATTAAAAGTTACCGCGCATAGTGCGAAAAACGAAAGCAACAAAAACATCCTTAAATTTTCAAGGAACGAATTTGATATTACAATTCAGTGAAAATATAAGGAGTTGAAATATAAAATTTCAACTCATTTTTCAGGTGTTCAGCATCAATCAACTTATAAAGTAGCAGAACTATACGGAACATAGGTGTGAAGTCTGCTCTCGGTCTAGAAACTAAACATATAATAATTCATTTTATCCAATTCATTAAGACGAATAACATGTTAAAAGATTCCCAGGTACTCTTTTTGCACTGGACAATTACCAACATGAAAGGCATTCAACCTGGAATAGTGAATATACGGACAGCGTCCAGATGTGGTTAGGTCCTTGCTTCATCGGCACCGATACTGGCATTAAGATGAGACTCGAACTTAAGGTTGAACTTTACTCAAACTTAGACTTTACTCAAGGCGAAATTCTAGTTGTGGTTAGACTCTAACTTGACGTGTGGCGGTAATTTTGATATTTTTACCCATCAGCCTTCCTTCCAGTTCCGCACTTCTGATTCTCTATCTTGTGATCTTCCTCCCAAGCATCAGCCTTCCTTCCAGTTCCGCACTTCTGATTCTCTATCTTGTGATCTTCCTCCCAAGCATCAGCCTTCCACCTCCAAGATACTGGGGTCTCAGACGCGTGTGGTCTCGTTACCTGGAACAGATTCCCGTTCCTCAGATCGGGCAGAGTGGATTACTGAACTGTACATGTTTTTTAGATAAGGTGCCATAATCATTGATTTGAATCCGTGAAAAGTGGCAGTTTTGTATCGTGAGGAACAGATCATATTTTTGTCTAAGCCTGAAGAACGGGATTTCGACGGGATTGCAACAAGAAGTCATTATTCCTTTACACTGCGATCAATTGTTATTAGCGTAGTGTTTCTAGTACTAACAATATACAAATTCTTGCACAACTTTGAATTGGTTAAGCACACAGATGACCTGGAAATCAATCTTGAACAGGCGTATAAATATGCTGATTGTGAAGCTATGATAAACTCAATGGCTTTTAAAATTGTACAAAAGTCTGGATATAATTTTTAACATAATGCAAAATTCAGTATTTCTCTGCCCTTTGCGATGAAATAATAATAATAATTTATAAGTTTTGTAACCATGTCCGTGGGTTTTAATACCACAGTCTCACAGTAGCATAAAATATTGTTCTACGGAAAATATGAATAAATACAACAAAACAGTAGATAGATAAATATTCAATCCCATCCCACAAGTCATAGTAGATACAAAATATTATTTCTTACTAGGGTCGTGTAAATGTTAGTTTTTCGAAGAGTAGTTCGAAATGTTATTTGTTGCGTAGTACGAGTGTCAATTTATGAGAAAAATGAATTGCGCATCAAATATTTTTCCTGAAATTTGAAACTAAGGTGATTGAAGAAATCTTCAAGTAATTACAAACAGGCTGTAGATAATCTTACATTGATTAAAATACATATGCATAGGCAATATTAGGCAGATGAATTGTTTAATTATCCGTTGAATTAAATTTATTTCATATTAGTGTTTGTTGAAACTTTTTCAATCTAAACACATAAGTAAGAGAGAGAACTTTAAATTCCAGTCCAACATTGACACAAACATAGAAATAATGTAACTATTTTCCACGGCACGAATATGAAGCTGCAAAAGAGTCGGTTGGTAAATTTTAATCCCCGATTTATGATAAATCTTCAAGAATATGTGACGTTAATGATTGAGCCAAGTAAGTGACAAAACAAAATGTAGTTTGACATGCTTTTTAAAGTTTTCTTTTTAGACTCATGATATTTCAGCATGTTTAGAGCAACGACTATTTAGATATCGTAATCGATGTTAGTAGTGGAACAAAAACCACCAAAGATGGGCAAAAGCTATTTTCTCCAGCATTCAACGACGAGAAGACAAGGTGACAAAAAAGAGAAAAGTTGCAGTCTTAGCGGCTCGAGCGTGAGAAAAAGATTCTAATAGCAAAGACATCTCAACCTCTGATCATTATCACCTCGTGATAATATGCCAGCGTTGTTTGACACCACATGCTTCTATTTGTTGCTTGAGCTTTCGAAAGTGCACAATTTTCTAAGTGTGAAATTTACAAGAAATGCATACGCGGATAATAATTCATTCCAAACATCGGTGACGAAAAATAGTTTTAGATCAGTTATTTTATGTCACACAATTTATTTTCATGTCATGTTCACAGGGACATTTCGGTGCTTTACGATGTAGCTTAAATTATAGATCGTAATGTATCATATAACATACACATGAATAAATTAGAAAAAAACGATATTGAATTCACATTATTCACGTTTAAAGAGAAAATAGAATAAGAATATGCGAATCTAAATGAAAGCACCTATAGATATCCTATTTTTCTTTTTTGTCATTTTCGATCAGCAGCGTCGCTAAGTTGCCAGGCACGATTTATTCCTCTGGAGAAATATCTTATTTTCCTTCAGTACGAAGTCTTGCACTCACGCTCTCGCGAATTGAGAGTTTTCACGACATAAAAACTCCGTGACTAGCGCATTTACTATGTTAAATTTCGTGACCTAAACTTTCATGCGTGCCGTGTAAGTCTACTGAAGAGCTTCTAAATATACACGTGATTGCATGTTGGCTCTAACAGAGTGTTGCACGCTGGCACAAACCTCCAGGTGACGACAGAATCAATCGGCGTCACCATTTCGCCCGTCTCTGGAGGACACACAGGAAACTTTCCAGTTAATTTCTTCCCAGGTTTACATTGGAAACAAGCGGCGCCAACTGTTTTCATCGCTTCCAAGAAATTAAAAACTCGTAGCTATTCAGTGACGTCTTCTGAGGTTATACAACTAATTTGATGTAATTCAGTTTTAAATTAATCAAAATCAACTTATCCGATGTTAATTAGCAATTGAAAAAGAACTTTGTTTACCTAAACATGTCAGTTTTGATTATTCAAAACAAAGAGTGAACAAATTTTCCTTAGGCTTCATAGACGGAAAGCTATCATCATTTGCTCTGTTTTAAAAAGTTTTGAGTTCTGAAGCTGCATTTCGAGAAAAAAAACGAAACCTTGCAAAAATTGTTGCATTGAATATATTTAGTTTCGGAAACACTCACGTTATTATTGTCATCTTATTATTTTCTCTTTTCTGCGGGGTAGACAAAATTCAGAGTGTCTGAATTTAGTGACCCTAAATTTGGGAGCTGGTGGACGTTGACCGCGATGAGGATGTCACGAGAATGTGTGCAGGTCAGAGGCCAACTCTTGGGTCATTCTTGACCTGCAATGTCTAGTCAAGAAATCATTTACTCATGTCATTACGCTGGGCACGTGTGACTGTTCCAAACCAAATGTTCGCTGCTCCAACAAAATATTCCATGAAGCCCAAAACTCGCCGCCTGTCGTCTGCCTTAAGGCAAGCCCATAAATTCCTCAAATGACGCGTCCTCTAATATTGCAAGAGCGTGTGAGACTCTAAAGAGTCATCCGAAAACAACACCAAATGATCACGTAGGTGACCAGTTGCCGGCATTTGTGCAATTCGCCTACCGAGCCGTGGACAATGCTCGATTTACGATCGTGTCCGTGAAATCTTGACGCCAACTTATTTCATTCTCAATTGGTGGATTCAAAAAATTTAGCCCCAGCCATTTTGAAGTGCAAGCCAACGCCTCGAAGATGACATATCATGTCTGGAATTAAACTTAGTTTTGCATTTAACTAACAAGCATGGAAAAAATATCATAACAGGCTGCGTATTTTGTGGTTCTTCCATCTGTGATATTAGAAAAGGTGTTTTTCCAGTGAAGAAAAAACTTTTTTCCATCACACTGAATGTTTTGAATTTTTCAGTCCGAATTTTTTTGAAATCATATGACTGTAAGCGATGTATAAGAACCTTCACTTGATGTATAAACTGTATTGGTCATCCACGAGTTTATTTAAAACATTCGTACATGCATTTGTGCATTTCAATGTATGGTTTTAATTCACATGTCATGCTTTTATTTTATCTTAACAGGAATTAGTCTTTCCTTTTTATGATTTGAAATGTTTTCTAAAAGTGGAATTAATTTCGCAAGAGTGCATTCAAGAGAACACGTCCTCATGCGACTGCTGACCAGATGAACAGTACGGAATTTCATCTGGGTGGTAGAACACTCTTTTGGAAGGCCACATCTATACTAACTTGAACTTTAACGAGCGCTTAACTGATGCTATAAACACTCTTTTAGGTGAAGGTTGCTCTCAATAATTCATAAGGTGTCTGCACAGTTATGAAAATATGAATCAAGGTTAGATGGAAAGTATTAGTTAGCTGTTTTTCAGTGTTTAATTTGTGCAGATGAAATGTTCGAATATATGCTGAATTTAGTGCACCTTATAAAGTGTATAAATTATGCATTATTTTTTTCAGAATCGAAGCAGCATGACTCGAGTCATAGAAATAATTCCACGATTGACATATTTACTACAAAATCCATAGAGCGTCTTAACTATGGTCACTTTATTGATATTTACGAAAATGTTTCAAAATTTTATAAAATGAGACATCAGAAGTGAGATTTATATTGTTATCTTTGTTATACGGTGTGTGTTATTTCGCATCTATCAGAATAAAACCGAAAGAACAAAATAATACATCTTTTGATGAATTTGGGGAATTTCACTTTGAAAAGTATTATTATTATTTATTAGGCTTGTAGATATAGGATCACCGTAAGTAATAAACTGTACCAATAAAGCTATTAATGATAATTTAACTATGAAATAAATAAACAGACCATACATCATGCCTCAACAATTCCGTAGAACACTGAATATTGCAGCAACTTACTTTTAACTGTCTTTCAAAGTACACAATTCTGTTTCCAAAGCTGCGTTTTAGTCATAAAATGTAGCTATTACGGTCGCGAAATAGTTCCCGTTCACATCGCAAGCTAATTTCTACATGCATGGCGTAGCAAACAAGTTCACACGAGCTGTCGACACGTCGTAACGCACAGCATACAGCAGGCATATCATGTATCACGAGCGTACACCGCGGCTCAGTTCACAAGAGGCTGTAGGATCATGGTCACCAAAGTTAATTTTCTCTCCGGAGTGCCACCGGTACTAGAAAGATCAAGGCTAGGCCATAAGCGCCGCTGCACTACCGGAGTCCTAAGGCCTACTTCTTGAACCTCACGTACGACTTTTGAACTAGCGTCGGACGTGTGGACCTGAACACAGACTATCCTCGGGTTGTTTGATGTGACTGAGGTCAAATGTATTACGTGCAACTCAGTGTCCATTTACTGCCGCGTTCGGATTATCATTTTACACCTTAAGTTGTAGGAATTGAATTCGCTGCATGCCGAGCCGTGTGAGTGAACATGCTTCAAAAACCCAAAGTTCCCATGCATAGCTCATTGCCAAAATCTTAATCCGGTAGTTTGTCTTAGGACAGAGCACTATGCCATCAGTCTCAAAGAGTGTATGGTCAATTTTTAAGTTTTAGCTTTCAATTTAATCCTGAATCTTTATTTTCATGAACATTGTACAATAATACAGCAATACCAGAGACGATGATTAACTGATTACCTAAATTGTATATTCTATACAAACTTTTTCGCACGGCAACCTCTATTTTTTTCAAACTTGAGGTAAGGACATGCAATGATCAAGGAATCCTTTTTAAATGCTGGTTCTTAAATATTTCTTCAGGATTAATCTTTTTTCTTTAGAAGATGCTTCATCTGCAGCTGAAATACATAGGTATAGCTTCAATTAAGTTTGACATCAGGAGCCCACCTTCGACCTTGGGAACGTAGTGCTTTCTTCAAAAGTAAGTCTTGGCAAATCCTGAACAAAAACGATTGCGTGTTTTTTTTAAATAAAGTAAGTAATACAGAATCAGAAAACAAAGTTTTATTTGATGTTTACAGACTGAGGGAAAACGAATGTTTGATTCAGATAGAATCTATAATATACAGAAATCTCATAAAGCAAAAGATACATAAATAGTGCATTATTTACTATCGAATTAGAATACAGACAGAAAAACACAGTTAATATTTTAAATAAGAGAATTATTTTGTCCCCTATATCACACCCACAAAATGAAATTATTTTATAATTTAGATTTTCTAGGAGCAGTTCTAAGATCCTAAATACCATTTTTAATAACAATTGAACAGTTATTACGCAAGTAGGGAAATTGCTTCCGTATACAATATTTTACTTATTTATTAAAACAAGGTGCATTGAATACCAGAGAAGAACAAATCGTCGTTAAGCAATAACATGAGATGCGTGGCTCTGGTCATCTCGTTTTACACTAATACAGGGTGGCGCAAAAGTAACGCACCCTTTTAAAAAATAATAATAAATAAACTATGAAAGGTATAACGATGGGGATAATTGCAAACGATAGAGGAACTCTTAAAGTTTATTTACATGTCGTATCCTGTCTACAGATACCCAGTGTATATTGCGGTAATACTTTATTTTTTATTAATTTTTTAAAAGGGTGTGTTACTTATGCGCCACCCTGTACTTGAAATATGAACTGAACTCTAAATATAAAGAGAGTATGCTGAGTATAGCGTATACTTGCATCTTTACTGGAAATTCATGTACATAGAAACCTCGTTCGGAATGAGAACTCTCCTGTTTTTCTCGTCCTGGTATCCTTGATACACCACCGAACAGTGTTGAGTCATACAATTGTGTCGGCATTAATGTGTCGGACACGAGGGATTAGATCCCAGGTACTTCTAGCCTTGAGATCACAAAACGTTTTTTGTCATTAAGTGGTATACAAATATCAGAATTTTACGTGGATAAAGCATTCATTGAATTCTTTCTACCAGAAAGCATGAATTAGTACAAACTAATTAGAACACCGTATTTTCAGATCTACTGCAGCTCTAATGTGTACTTTATTTTTTTCAGTAAAACTATCAGTAAAAAGATCTGTGTTTTCCCTTCTGGACTGAAAACCTCTGAAGGAAATGATATCACTTTTAATCATGTTTTTTTTACCATATACAGGCAGTGACAAGTAACGCATTAAAAAAATATTACCGACTAATTATCATAAGCAGTATTGTACCTCAATCTGCGAATGTTAAACCAGAAATACAACATAACAATAACAACAATAATAATGTAGTTCCTTAATACAAAGGCAAATGGACAGCCTTTGACCGCTGAGGTCCAGCTTGTAACGCCGTGGAGGTCTGGAACGATGGATGGCGTTACTGAGTCACTGAACTTTGGTCCGTGAGTGACACCGCTGCCTGGGAGTGACCTTTGCTGGCTGAGGGACTCCCTCCCTCTCTCCCTCCCACTCCCTCGAGTGGAGTGGGAGGTTCAAGGGAGCGAGTGGCTACAACGACATTAATCAGTGAGGCTGAATAAGAACGTAGATAGTTGAAATAAGCGTAGATGAGATGGCCCAAACGAATCTAGTGAAATAGGACTTGATCGGCGAGATCGAAGAGTGGGGAATCAATATTGATTGGGAATGGTTCGGAACGCTGAGGAAGATTTTGGTTTTTGAAATTAAAGATAAGGAGCAGAGAAGAGGGGAGAGCAGGTCTAGGAAATTATGCTTCTGCATGTTTCAGTACAATTTAAATTACAAAAAATATAGACATTATAAACAGAATTGAACGAGTAAGTTGTGATAGAAAAACGAAAGAGAAAACGAAAAAAGAAGCCATGATGAAAAACCAGTTATTGATTGGAAAGGGAGTTTAGGGAGAAAGAAAAAGACAGATATTGAAGGAGCTCAACCGGAATGAGTTGGCGTGCATATTTGAACTTAGCTATGTAGGTATAAGCGTGAAAACACGAGCGAGAGTATAAGTAAGATAGGAAAAAATATTTCAAGAATTAGAAGTGAGGTGAAGGTTTTCTTTACTCACTCTATGATATGATACGAGAATTAGCCAGTACATTTGTTTTTCTCGGAGATGAAACATACGTCTGCTATTCTATGAATTCTCATCTAGTCCACAGAGAAAGGAAACCGATCATTTGACTAGCCACAGTTATCGGCATCGAGCTCAATGTAGTGAATTTCTCGAAATACTCTGTGGCTGTACGTTGCACACTGAAAAATGCATCGACTTGGTAAAGCAAGCTCTTTCAGGTGACTTCGGCTCCCTGCAAAACTAGATCAGGCGGCACCGTTCCTGCAATAGAATCAAATCACTTTCAATTTCAAGCTTCAAACTCAGCGAGAGTTTCCGTAATTGTGCAACGCGACAGAATTTTGGTTGTGGTCCCGGTCGTTCACACGGAGACCTCGGCTGCGCTCACAAGAGTTTCTCGAGAAAATTTGATCACTCTACGAGATCGGAGCTTAACTTATATCGTGAACAATGGGTCGTGAGTGTGACAATACCTGTTCTAAAATTTACGAGTATCAATGTATTGGCAGTCAGTGTATTAAAATTCATCTCCGTATTTGGAACAATGAACTTCTGAAATAGAGTATTTTACAGACAGGATTTATCAATTTAGGTTGAGTATTTTAAATATAATATCTTACGTGTGTGATCAAGAGTACTTAATATACCCGTAAATAACGAGATGCAAATGTACTCCAAATCTGCCTTGATGAATTAATAAAATTCAAAGGAATGAGATCCAAATACAGTTAGAGTCAAGGCTCAGGCAGTACATTTGTGGAGAAATTAGATACTGCAGGAAGTTTTTTCCCCTATGAAAGACATCAAAATCGTGTTTGAAATAAGGGATAATAACGAAAATAGATAGTTTCACCCAAGCCTTAAATATACTTCGTAATTTAAATTTCATTGCCTTTCTGAAAGTATTTTTTACTTGGATGATCCTCGGTAATCGCAAACGAAAAGCTGTGATTTGGATGATCATGAAGGCAGGATCAGTTTGTTCCAGGGCTGGAGCCGGTTCTGTGGAAGGTGATTTACTGCCATCTAAAGCCCGCCTGGAAGTATTTCTGCGAAACGTTCATCTGAAAAATAAGGACTAGTATTTCTCACCTCAGAAAAACCTTCAATCACACTGCGGTGTAAGCTTGAGAACCGAAGTACTTTTTCTGAGCCTCATCTCCATAAACTTTTATAAGTAAATCTACGCACTAAAATTGTTTAGTTGAGCGAGTAGAAAGTGATTGATACGCATTATGCCCCTTAATCATTTTTCTATACGGGGAAGGATAGACGTTTTAGGAGAGGAATGTTTAACTAATAGAAGGAGAGGTTTCTGTATCTTCTCGTCCTCAAGGATTTGCTATCTTTGAACAGAAGTGTTATGAGCCACTAAAGAACAAATCGTTCAGCTGGTAAAAGGAATCAAACCGGGGACCCATGCCAGTTAACTGTGCAGTCGGCATGAAGATTATGTAGTTCTTAAAAATACCTTTACTATAAAAACCAAGCAATGCCCTGAGCGTCAAAATAAATCCATCGAAAAATTTCCTGCAATGAATACAACTCTTAATGTCAATCTGTGGTAGAAATTTTACACAAGATGTGTTAAATTTCTGTACTATCTTAAGGAATAACTGGGACTAGCTGCGGTGCAAGTGGAAACAACCACTGATGAAAATAGCAAATAAGTAAGATTATTTGTACTGTCATTCATTTTTACTGTATTGGATATTAAATTTGAAATTCTGACGAAAGAGTTTCATCAAATTTCTCAATGATGATCATGAAACTATTTTCAGAGAGAATTAATTATATTATATCATTAAAATACAGTTAGTAGACTATTTCTTGATAAAAAAGCAATAAAATATTAAACTAAAAACAAAAAATGTACACACTCCAAAAAAACGAGTCGTAGTCTAAAAAACAGTCCAACATAAATTTCGTGAATTATTTTTTATCTCTCAGAAGAAATTTACAGAATTCATCAGGGGTTACAAAGACCATTCCCAGGACGGCATTACGGCAAAGGCACGGGACTTTCTAAAGCTTCATGACGGCAGTGGTTCTTGAGTCGCCTCTGCTTCCTCTTTTCCTATCGAAATAAGCGATTGTATCGCACACTCGACGCTTTCTCTTGCGCTCTTTCTGCACCTTCCTCCACATCCGCGACACGAACTTGATGACAGAAGAGGAAGCGGCTCTGCAATGAGGTGCTCGCCAATCTCACATTCCGGTGAGGGAAGGGAATAAATAAGCACAGAAAAATCTGGAGTGCATGTTGTTACCATGTACTGTTCTTCATCGATTCCAGATCATCGTGCGCAAAGGCCCATGGGAACGGCGTTGTATTATAGGGTTCCAAGTTCGATTATCGTTATTTTAATTTAATTTTACAGGGAAGCGAAACGAAATAACTTTAGAATCATTTGGGTCTACTGGTTCAATCTTTGCTCTAAAATCAGATACTTCCAATAAAAAACGAAGCACCAATACTTTCTTTCATGTTTTCGCTGAAAATGAGACGAGTAGTGATATTGAACGTAATTTCAAACTGTGTGTGTTGCATAGTTGGAAATTGCATCAATATTAGAACAAACTCCTTTTAGTGCATTTGAGAGTTATTCCCTCTACCAAATGCGCCAAAGGGCCACGAATAACCACCGTTCTGGAAATTGTTGTGAAACTTGGTCGTGGGCGCTGCAGACGCGTATGATCATCATTTGTGTTCTACTCAGGGCCACCCAGCGCAACTCGTATACCTGGTACGGCCTTGCAAAGAACACCGCCCTTGGCTGCACATTTATAACTTGGGAATAAGCATCTTTAATATGATTTTGAAGTGAGGAAGCTGTCCCATAAACAAAATTGAGTCTTGCTTAAAAGGAGTTGTATTGTTCATCGGTTTGGACTTGACTTACATTAAAGATACTGATGAACGAGAACAACTACTGACTCTGTTGTTATAATGATTGGTTTAACAGTAGTGTTGATATCTTACAAACATGACTGCGTTGATATTATCTCCATTATAGGCTTTTCCGTTTTACAGTTACACAATGTGTAGCATATTTAATATTTAATACGTTGACCACGTGTTGGTACATATGTGTACCTCTAGGAACATTATTTGACCCCAATTTTGAACAACTGTAAAAACCGTGTTAGAGAATTTTTAATATTCCAAAAAAAGAATGGCTTTCATGCCAAAACATATAAGCGTTGTTTTACGTAAGAAAATCTCATTTGTGAGTCAAAACGTGTAAAAATTGGCCATTGATTTAAATTTTAGATGATTTCAATTCTCTTGTTCACTTTATGACTGTCTAGCAATCCATGATCTCTTTTCCAAGGAAGGAAAACAAAAATTTGTTCTCATTTCGACACATTTGTTATTTGACACTTGGTGTGGAGCCATGAGGTGCTGGTTATCAATGAAAATTACAGGCCCCATGGTCAACGTAAATTATAGGTAGCATGGTCAATGTAAATTATAGGTAACGTGGTCAATATAAAACTCTCCTGCTATGAAAGTTTAATCAATTCATATTACAAAATAACGTAGGGTAAGAAATAGGAATCGGTTTCAAGTGTTTCACAAAAAATCCGAAAAATGTTAGCTATTTTATCGTTTCATAGTGATTAACTTCTATCGAATTAGAGTTGCAGAGAATTAAGACGCATAAAATTTTTCCAGGCACTGATAAACTATTTCTCAACGTTTCCTATCTACGTATGTTAACACTCAAATATTGCGTGCATACTTTGTTACATCAAAATATAGTTCTTAGCATACCTAGCGAGCGTAATAATGTACACGTACTTGAAATTGTAGAGTACATACTTCCTTAAAATCATAACTGCTTGTGATTTCTAAAGGTCTCAAGCAAAATTAACACGAAGAGAAAACATTATTGCTGACTTTAAAAGATCGAATTCCTTTGTTCTCCCAGTACGTATGCACAACTTTTTTTTTTGTGATGGACGCCCTCGGAAAAAAATCTGTGACATTCGGTGTCAGAACCAAACATGTGCTTGAACTTTAACGGTTCGGCTAAAACGGCTAACAACTCCGCAGGAAAGTGAGCACGCACGGAGCAGTCTCGCATGCTCAGGCTTCCAGCAAAAAGAAGGGAAAACGAGCTCCAAATTCTCCCACGCCCTCTCCCACGGCTACCAGTTTATTGGCGCGACCTCTGGTAACCCTCTCGAGCCGAGGGTTTCGCCCTTCCAACCTCTGGGTTTGCATGCCAGCGCATGTCACCAGTAAATCCAGATTTCAAGCATTAAGTAATAGAGCATGTCACTTGTAACTCTGGCTCTAGATTTCAATCATGAAGTAATAGTGCATGCCACCTGTAACTCTGGCTCTAAATTTCAATCATCAAGTAATAGTGCATGTCACCTGCTACTGGCTTTAGATTTCAAGCAACAAGTCACAGTGCATGTCACCTGTAACTGCAGATTTCAAGCAACAAGTCACAGTGCATGTCACCAGCTACTGGCTCTAGATTTCAAGCAACAAGTCACAGTGCATGTCACCTGCAACTGGCTCTAGATTTCAAGCAACAAGTCACAGTGCATGTCACCTGTAACTGCAGATTTCAAGCATCAAGTGGTGTCAGTGCTGAACTTATAGCATTATTTCAGTTGCTGATATAAGTTACATGGTGTAGTGAGTTTGAAGTGCTTGCAAAGGAAATTTCTGCCTATATCCCAACATAATGTCAAAAGCCTTCTTAAATGCGTGCAAAAATAAGTGACGGTAATGCAGGCATTTGAGGGCACAACAAGGTCAAAAAAGGATGAACAGTACTCATGGAAGAATTTGGTGTTAAAAATTTACATCAATTTGTAACTCATACAATTGCATCACACTCCCATTAGCAGTGCAATGTGCAAACTATGTACACGGGCACGTTAAAATACTAGCAACGCGTTCAAGAAACCAAGCGCTATGACTCGAGACCTACTCCATACGGTGTATAGGATCCTAATGATCTGTGCAATGCCATAATGTAAGCACAATGGTGCTGCAATTTGCATCTAACGTGACTAAATTAATATAATGCTAGCATAGTTATCTCTGAATACAGCGGCCTCCTAGACTTTCGTACTTGGCGAAATCGTTAAGGTTAGCGAAATTTTGTGGTGTCTAGTTTCCGTTTAAAAGATTTCATGATAAGAATAGAAATATGAGGGAGATATACATAAAGCCAACAAATGCTGAAACATTTAGAGAAATGACATACCAGGAGTATTTGAATCACGTGCAAGATTTTCAAGGGGCATTATGAGGTGTGTGTGACATCGAAGTGGTTGTTCTGTTTCGCGTGAATCTCATGTTTTGTGCTTCAATCTTGTTTGTTCACAGAATGATTGCACTCATAACTTTAGTGGAATACAATGAAGGTAATAAAAATAAAAAACCCAGAGTATTTCTTTTCCGAGGACTTGCGGTTTTATTATGATAAGAGCACTTCGTCTCTGAGCACTCACGACCTGTGTATTTATTTGACATATACTGGAAACTCTTGACCCAATACATCATACCTAACTTATATACATATGTATACGTATTTGGGTACGCGCACACACACACACATATATATACATATATTTATACATGTATGCATTAAATATATATATATATATATTTAATATATACATATATAAATATATGTAGATACAGATACAGGGTGACTCAGCGTTGCAGGACCCTAAAAGAAATTTACATAGCCTAAAATGTTTTAGTCGTAGGAAAAAACAAATACTCCATTCGAACCAGGAGTTAATGATTATTAATTCCGTTAATCATTTACACACTCGAGAAATTAAGGCCATAAGACGTGAAACATTGTTTAAGGTTCTGCATAGCATTGTTATAAGAATACAAAAATGTTCAAGAGTAAAGGCTGGCTTTCTGAAAGAAATTATCTTTAAGAAATAGATGTTGTAATCTAAATAAACAGTTTCTTAACAAACATATTCTTTATGGTAAGTAACGTAACTAACGTTCTAAAGCTTGAATGAAGGAGGGATACTCAGTTTAGAATCTACTATAATAAAAGATCCCTGAATACATATACATGACGCTATTTATAATAACTATAAGTATTAGTAATACTTAAAAACATTAGATTTATTTTGATCACAAGATCAATATAAGTGTCACCAAAACGGCACATAAACCACTATATCATCGGCTACTAGAAAAACGCAATTCCATGTGTAATTTAGATTCAGATGTGAATGTCACAGTCTCCAATTTCAAAAGGCAACCACATTCGTCTAGTTCACTTATTGCACTTGACTCATTTCAGTGACCCAAAGCAATAAATGTTCTGCAACCAATCTTTCTACCAATTCAAATTGCCAGTCGTAATTCAATAGCAACACATTAAGAAAAAGTTATTTATCGTTTACCTTACTTACACTCAAAAAGATTGTCTAGAATGTTTAGCCAGATCTTGTCAAACACTTTCAACCGATAGCTTAACGCTCGTTCACGATAATCGCCCATCGGTCGTGCCTTTCTTGACTGCCATTTAAATCATCGCTAATCCAACCACTGCTGCTCAATTTTAGTGATGACCAATAAATGATTTCCTAATTAACATCCGTGACTAATTGCGTCTTTTAAAATGCATGGCGGAGCCTCTCATTCAAGCTCGAATCTTTTGACTGAAAAGAAACCCGGACTAGTCGAAAGCCGTGGAGGTTGGTGCTTGTTTCGGGGTGTACATAAAAGAAATTATATTTTGAACATATACGAGTTATTAGTCTAAACGAAAAGTTGCCGTGTTACCGTCTGCTTTGGAGTAAAATTTGAGTTCATTCAACGTCCTATTCTAATGTACCGTCTTACTTTATAAATCAGACAGTGTAAAAATGACTGAAGTTTTTTCGCCAAAGAAGTGTGTTTATAGTGATTAAAGTTCATAATGAATGCCGGTTTCAAGTTGCAAAATATCTTATGACATATTGTCAGCGTAAAGCTCCGTAGAATAGCAGTACTCTACGAAACAATCCATGGTCTACGTTACTTCTATATAAATATCGGTTACATGCCTTTTTTCAAAATAATTTCCACATCAATGAGCTCACCATGTTTTTGTAATAATATTAGGGGATAACCTACTGAAAAAATAGTATTTCCTAAGTTACATTCAGGTATGAACAACCCCATTCCAGCCATGCATTTTGAAAAATACAACTCTATAATACTTTAAACCGAAAAATGTATTCAGTAGTAAATAGTTCCCTACGTGTTCCAAATAATTTGAGCATTGAGGAGACTAACTGAGGTAAAGTACATTTTAGAGCATATTCCAAATAATACTTTGAAACCAAGACAAATTAGTAAATAATACGAAAACAGTTCTAAAAAATCTACCTTCAAGGACGATGTTTCCTTACAAAAGAAAAAAGAGGCTTATTCCTCACCAAATGGAATAACTACAGTAATGACTAAATCTTATTATATTTTTGCACTGTCGCGTCCTCTTAGTAGCAATTTGTGTGAAATGCAAACGTATCGTAGATGTAGTTCTGTCTAGTTAGGCCAGCTTACGTCTACGCCGCAGAGTGGAAGCAAATTGTGGTGTCGGAAAAGCAGGCTTTAAGAAAACTAGGAAGATTTATTTCAGAACGTTTCTTCACAAAAATACATACATTTTGATCCAGGAAGAAAACACGTAGGAACCATGAGCAAATATTATTTAGTGCTTAATGTTTCGTATATCAAGCATAATTTTGGCGTCTGCAGGCTAGCTCTGTGATTGTGTCCAAAATGAACGATAATGTTCGATTTTCAAATTTGTTTCAAATAAAAAATGTGTATCAGAAGAAATCGTAAGTTATAATATTAAATTCATTTTTAAATTCTTTAAATCAAGTGCTTTATGGATATGGGGGAAGAATAATTACAGTTGGAATGGAATGCTCTTTCACAAACGTTAGCTGACAGAGGCAAGATTGTAAAACAAGATCTTAACTATTTAATTAATCCGAAAGAAAACTCTCTCTTCAAGAATTTTAATTGCACACAACCATCTAGGCTAGGCAATTAGTTTACTCAAAGTGCCGTAAAGCATAAGTGGGAGGTGTGTAAGACTTGGTTTTATGAGTAAGTGCTCCATGCATGTTATGTATGCACACTTGTGCATTATAGCTCCTAGCTGGAATGCGCGTTTTAAAACAAACTGCAATGCATCGAGTATTCTTGTCGTGAGTACAACATAGCGTCATTGCTGTTAGCCTTGTTTGTACTCGTGTGGAATACTGAGAACATTCCACTACTTGTACTACGCTTTAATTACATAAATATTCATTCGCAATGCGACTATGGCTTGATAAGGACAAAACAGTCATTTTGTAAGTACCATAAAGAGCTTAAAAGGAACAAACGAGCGCTTTCATAATATGAAGAATAACTTTCGGTGTAATAACACAGGGTTTCTTGAACGCCAGAAGGGTATACTAAATTTGTTCACTAATTCAATGATCTCATTCTAAAATTCAATTTCTAATTGAGAGTGTTCATTATATACTTATATCCCAAAAGAAATATGAACAATATTATGAAGTTCACGCACTTCGGAAATGGGAACTATTTGGAACGGCTATTTTATTTACCTTTTCACGAATTTTCACTCACAACTAATTTTAAAACGGTTTCTTTCAAAACAATTTAGGGTAATTCTGCATAGCCTACGAATAGGGCGACCCAATCATGTTCTCTAGGCAGCAAGAGTTTTTTCGCAGGATATACCTGAGACATGAACTGGAAGTCTGTGTCCAGCATCCCAATAGGCAGTTTGCTTCATCATTATACACAAACTCGCTTAGTATACATTGCCCAAGTCGTGCAATGTCGTGTAGTCTCTCATTAAAGCACGCCCTTCAGTTATAATAGATTTCAGATCAAACAGAGCGGGTCCCAGCAACGCTGCCCTTAATTGAGTGATTCATATCGAGGTGCATGGCGCACACGATGGTCTCCGCAATCTCAAGATGACCATAAATATCAAAGAATCGGTGTCTGAAGTATCGTTAAGAACCATCGGTGAGTACCAGAGGCATAGGTTCTGGTAGTCGTTTGAAAATGTCGTACGAATTACACTGCACGACTCAACTCTTGAACTGTTTTATTGTTTTTTATCTTATGAAATTATGTGTGCTGCTTTTTAACAAGCTTTTGGTGATGTTGAGCAGCACTCGTAAGATTAATGCACCATTAAATTCGAGTTGTTAGCTCAGGAATACGAAAAGTTTCAATGACTGTTAGAAACTATTAATATTTAGTCGGAGGGAAGTTCCTTGCCACTCATGAAAAACAATATTGAAAAATCTCTTTTATGGCCCACTGCGTTATATCTCTTTTCTAAAATTTCATTAAAAGTACGTAGAAAAAATTGCCTTTAATTATCATTCATTTTTACTAAATATTTGCCGAATAAATGATGTTTTGATTAACATGGGAATGGTGTATTACACATTAACTTTTTAAGAGTGTTTGAATGTATTGACTTAATTTTTCATGTTTGCCCTTAGTTCATTGAATTCTATTAAACATAAAGATGTCCTTGGTAGTTTAAGGAAAATTTGAAGAAATGGCCTGCCTTGAGCACTAAATAAGTTCATCGACAAAAAATTGACAGAGTAACTTTAAAATAATAATATTCACAGCCAGTTGAATTAACAGGATAATAAGTGTGCTAGAATTTTTACGCGTCTTTCGTAATGCTATTAGGAATATCCAAAAATGTTCATGTGGAAGTTTTGATGAGTAATATTATCACGTTGTGTACTAACAAGACAGGTGTTTAGTATTCGGCTAGCATCGCGCACTTCATCATCACACCCTTTTATAAATAGAGACTCCCACATGCGCCGCCTCCCTCGATATCAAAGAGCATAGAAGTCTGTGTTAAAGCTATAGATATAAACATGGCTCTCAACGCTCTCTTTGCCTCTCTTGTAACTGATGCTAATATTATTCGTACTGAGAGCGCTCCGATAACGAGCTGCTGCTTCTCCTTCACCAACGCCACCACAACCTATTCTCCCCCCTACCAAATCCTTGTTCGAATTCAATTAGTGATGGCAATAGAAACTAATCAAAAGTGTAATGGTATTGAAAATCAGCCGGAGTTGTGACGGACGCCATTGAGAAAAGCTTACGCAACCAGGCATCTTGAGCACGATCACCCACGCAGATCCAGACCTGGCCGAGTAAAGCTCCTCTCAGCAGTTCGCCGCATACACCCCGTCAATTTGCATTCATTTATTTGGAGAGTTTGTTAGGTACTTCAATGAACCTGGTTGGTCCCAGCACCGAAGAGCTCTGAAACAACTAACTCCGTGACTTTATAGACCACTTTATTTATGAACACAGTGACTCAAAAGATTGAATTGCTTGAAAGCCTTGCTTACTCGTGATAGAATTTATTTATACATACTGAAGCGGATTTGCTTATGATTCGTTGGAGTAACAATACACTAGGAGAATAAAAACGGCTGAACGGAAGTAATATTAAATGCAAACTAATTACCAAGGTACTCTGAACTAAACTTCAAGCATACATATGCAGTTCTAAAATACGATGTTTTGTTATGTAAAAGTTAAAATAAACGGTCTTATTGGGGCTCTTACCATAGATAGAGTAATTTATCTTGCTATCTAGGCAAAAACTTTGAAGTAACATTAACCCATGAAGGTTATTCCGTAAAAACTATCGTCTTGCTTGTTTCGTTGCATTCATACTTCCCACTCATAGCTGATTTTCACCTTGTTTCTATCTGGCGTTTCCTCTAAGAGCGCAGTTTTTTTAAGTTTTTCTCAAGTTGAGAAGATTCACCGAGAAATTTAGTAATGCGCAGGCGAGGAGAATAGCTCGATTCGAGGCCGTGACAAGGTGAGGGAGAGGCGCCAAGATGTGAGTGGAGTACACGGGGAGGGAGAGCAGTAGAATGTCGTCCGTAAGAAACGCAAAACTAAGTTAATACTCTTCAACTGTAATACTAATTTGATGCCCAACAATCCTACTTCAAATGAAAGTTGTTAAGTACATTTTGTTGCTGTCTGCAACAATGTTTTACAAAGAAATGTTTTTACACATGTTTCATTCCTCTGCTAGAAATTCCTGACAGCGAATCTGCCTAGCGTACAGGAATTTTCCAGCTTCAGACCGCACTAGAGACTGGCAGTTACTTCGTTCTACGTCCCTCTAGCACACACAAATACGCATTTCCCAATTTTCTTCATGGTCACTATAAAACGAACACAAAAGAGAATCTGTTTGAAATTAACGTATGCTATTCAAATGTATAAAAATGGTGTTAAGAAGAAATTATGTCTCAGATTTCTTTTGCAACTTCGCTGTCTGGGACGACAGTGTGCCTGGGCATTTGTACACAACGAAGTTGAGTGACGTGCCATGATTAATAATTAAATTAACTTCTGATGTGAATAAAATTTGTTAAAATAACGGATCTCTACATTTCACACAAAACATAACAAACATCAAATTGCATTATGAATTTTTTCCTAGTAGATGACCTTCGATACCTGATTGCACAACACTAATGGCAAGTCATAAATTTGATATATACTCAAGGCGAAGTTGAGGCACTTTCTAAACACAAGTCGACATGGGTGCTCTTAGTTTCTTTGGAGGTAATGCATCAAAAAACTTCCAGTAGCTACCCAAAGAACGCTAATTACGGCGGCACGTTATACTGCAGCAGGTTTTCTAGTTAGGGAAGAGGGTGTTAAACAGCAGGCTGAGTCTCTACTTGGGCTCATAGGTCAAAGGTTGCATCGTAACTCTGTGCCAAGACTGGCTCCAATCATGTCGCTTCTCTGAACTCTAGACTTAAGTTGGTGAGGGTATGAGTATATTTCAATAACATGCAATTGATGACAGTTCTGGATTCAACTGAAGAAAAACTTGCAGTTGTATACTAGTTGAATTTAGTTCAGTTGAGTGATAGTACTTTCTTATACTTGCATCAGTCGTAATGAAAATATATTTTCTCTATGTACTTATAAAATTTGAAGATATGTTGTACTCATTGTTTAGCGCCAGTAAAAAGAAAAAAATTACTTCATAATTGCACTGCCACGAGAATAATATGATCCAGTAAATTGAAACTCTTGAGGTCATGAAAGTCGGAATAAAGCTTCAGAAATATTAATTTGAAAACTACAATGAGAAGTTATTTAATTAGGCCTACAGAAAAATATTCTATTTCCAAAAGCCAGAACCTTAGACAAAAGCACTACCTTTCCTTTATTTTCTATTGACAGTGCACAACGCAAATAATCTTGAACACTAAATGAAATCATTAATTGTAAGACTTAAATTTTCATTGATTTGGTTTATCTTAACAAAGACTTTTTTTCACCGTACCGACTAGGTACCTCTACGAGCCCCCAGAAGCAATTTTCTGGAATCTCTCATAGATCACGCGTCGATGTCGGCATCGTGCACAAGGGTCTCTCTAATTGTTTGAAACTACCTACTATTACTCGCTCAATGAAGCCTATGGCATCTGGAAATGACTTCAGAAGGGAAATTAAATGATTCAGGGGAAGCACCGGGCATTCCATGTGCGTTCTACCGAAGACAAAACACTGAAAAGGATTTTTTTTATTTATTTCTTTTAAACACACATCTGAAGGTAACTAGCATAAATGAAAATACACATGCAGTTGACTGTTTTGACAAGATTCTTTTCAAACATTGAAATTGGCAATTATACAACTGAATAAGCAGTAGATATCGCTAGTTTAACATGAATACTTTAAAATAAGTTCAGAATGTAGGAGAAATTCACTCTTCAACTTCAGTCCAATCGGAGCGCAAGTAATGTAATATTTCAGTTCCCTGCTATGAAAACTACCCCACTTCACACAGGCTAGGAAGATCAACACGGGAATTGGAAAAAATTTCCTGTAACACAAGTGATTTTTACAGTGAAGTCTTAGCCAAAACTCACAGAGGAAGGTAGCGTAATTTCCAGTTCACCTCGCTGCCTTGTTTCCCATTACTTCTGTACAACATAATGCTAACTTCAATGATGCTTTAGCAGTGCAGCTTAATCACAATTAGGGGGACATCATTTTATAGTGTAAACTAAAGTTAATGGGCAAGTTTCCTACATCAGTCATTTACTTTCAATACATAATTTAAAAGATAAATTATATATACTACTAGTTTATCGAGCTGCAATTGTTGGAAATGGAGATTATTTGCGAGTTTTCCCAAGATTACTGACAGAAATTAATATATCCATATTTCACGAAAAAGAGCTACCATAAGATGGAAGCCCCACTAAATTGTATGTGAAAAAATTTAAATAGGTGCTCCTTATCTTTTAATTATTTCAAAAAATATTTTTCCAATTAGTGAAATGAATTTAGTTTCACAAATTCTGAACTTCAGGACAAACTCCTTTTTAGTAACCGGATGATACCGTTACATCCGAGTTAAATGAGGTTAAACAGAGTGTTCGGCAGAACCGCAACAAGGCTAACGCTAAGTGATGTGAAACTCTGTAAAAGAAGAAGTTACCGTGCGAAACTGGCACGTTATCGTCGGGTTACCAGGAGCACAAAGGGTCACAAGGTGAGGAGCAGTCATGTGCTGACATGCTGAAGTTTCCACAGGGCAGAGGGATATCGTGGGAGAAGGTAAGCCCCCTGGGGGTTGAGGGAGGAAAAATTCACACAGGGTTTCGCAAATTGGAACCGTTATGATGACGAAATGGTCCTGAGGTAGCTTGAATATGAGGTGCCCGGAGAATGTGCAGGTCGACACAAACGACCTTTTGCAGACTTATTATTAGGAGAAACTATGCTTTCGCTTCGCTTTTTCTTCCTTTAATCGTCGATTGAAGGTTGTGGCAGGAAGCTTTAAGATTGAAAACAGTCACAGAAGAGTTTACATATTTTTTCGTATTAGGACTTTCGTAGATGTAAGAGTGTTAAGAAAATGAGAGGGTATTAGGCGTAAAATTTATGCCAATCTAATATAAGAAAAGAGAGTGAGAGCTTGCTCAACAACGTTGAATCAGATTCTGCATATTGGTCTCAAGTACAATCAAGTTGACTTATTTGCTTGTTTAGAGTGATTGTTTTATCACCATTTACGCTTGGCATAGAAAAGAGCGAGTGCAATCTGTAAACTAGTTTTTATCTCAACAATTTCAGGGTTGGTAGTCGCTGAGCAAGCATAGTCCTAAAAGTTGATCTTTTTGGTTTATAATATATGGGTGTAGCTGAATTGCTGAATTGCTGAATAATCTAGCTGCAAATTCATAATGTGTTCATTTCAGAATTATTGATTATAATACGGTTTAATAGAACTTAGAAGCATACGAATCAGGCCATTGATGAGGATATGTTAAGGGGCTCTTACCATCACACATTCGTCGAATACTCATACAATTGTAAAAGAACTCGGTATAATAATTTTAATGTTGTAGTCTCAGGTTACTGAATTAAAAACTAACACGTTTAAATTTATTCCCTCTCTTGTTCAGCTTCAATCTTTATTTATGTAACTTTTTAATACAATGCTTCGTGCCAAGTTCGAAATTTTCTCTGTCGTACAAACCTGAAACGAATTGACACTCGGTTCCATTTGTTGTCCATACATTTACGTTACAAAAGAAGAAATGTCAGTAGAGTGTGAGCAGCCTTTTGGCGAAGTATTTGTGTTGGTGTAGGTTGATATCCGTGTAATTGTCACCAAACATCCAAATAATTTTCAGTGTTAACGGTTGTCAGGGAACTTCGCGAATGAACACTAGTGAAATTTTAATCAGAGTTTATAGACGTTTCCGACTGATTTCAAGTGCCCCACCATCGGAAAAAATCCACTACTCTACTTTAGGTTGACGCTTAGTGGCCATAGCTTGCATCAAGTTAGATTTTGTGAATGGCTTTCACTCGTTTGTTGGGTTCGGACGTTTCCTTGGGAATATCACACAAATAAATATTGTTTCCTAAAAGAAGTCTAATTGACGGAAAGATCAGGCTCTTATGGAAGAGGTGACAATCCATAAATATGGAGCAAAGCTGAGTTGAAGAGCGCTGATAATTCAGTGCACCAAATAAGGGATCGACTCCATGCCGTTGCATAAAATTAAGGCGACTTCAATGCTCCTTAGCTACCGATCCTTCCGATAGGTTCGTCAAGAAGACCAAGGGTCGCTAGTGCTTTGCTCTTGATGCTCCTCTTGGAGTCAAGCAGTGATGCTTATCGCGTTTTGAGCAGTTAGCAAGTATCAGCAAGCTAAAGAGGTAATCATTACGGACATTACGATGTCCACAGCGTCGCCTAGGAGCGTTCCTGCACGTTGTTAACGAATGCGCGTTACGCTCGTAGCGGGTGGTTGCCGCCTCACTGCGTCGTAAGGTGTGTATAAAGTGCGAGATACTCGAGGTGATACCGTCCGGGGGAGCTCGCCAGAGGTGGGAAAACATCCCCAGAAATCGACTAGAAGGGAAGCGTGCCTCGTAAATAGAACCTCCTACGGAGATCTCGACAGCCTGAGCTAAATTTGACCCTATCGCTTGTATCCAATAGAAACAAATTCTTCTCATTGAATCTTCCGAGCCAATAGTTTGTGCATATAGTTCTACAACAGAAACTAAGTGATTTTCCAACGAATTTCAGTGAATGGTGCTGTCATCGATATCAAAATAAATAAAGGCTTTATAGTTTGATTTTGGATAACTAAATTGAGTTTACAATTAATTATACACAAGAATTTGAGTTACCTGCTTAAAACGGTTATTTTAAGGAATGTTAAATTCTATACTTGGAGCTATGCAAAATTTACGAATCAGAAATAAGCAAGCTATTCGAAATTGTGAATTCCTCTTATTTCACTATTAATGTAGGACTGTTGCACAGTTAATGATTAATGCACGCAAAATTATAAATGTACAATTAAAGCGTCAGCTGAGAGAGATTTTTAATAAGTTTTCCATATTTTTGTATTTAGATCCACTTATCATGATAGTAAAAGGCCTAATTGATATCAGTTATTTAATAGGTTTTGAAAAGTTACCTAAGATAAGTGCTCAAAATGTTTTGGCCATCACAGCGTTTATCCTCAAGACTAGCTGCTCAGGTTGTAAGGTTTACCACAGATTCATGTTTAATACCAGGTGCTGGAATGGTTCCAAAAGGTGCACCAGTACAGGTTATTCTTTTGCCTGACCAGAGCAGCGGGAGACCCTCTGGACCACCAGCGGTTCAATAGGTAAGGCTTGAATTAAAAGTATCAGTTTTCTGTAATTTAAAACATTGAACGTCTGCGAGGATTGTGTAGGAGTTATTACAAATTTAGAGGGTCTCATTTATTCACTGAGTTAAAATCTTTAGAAATGGTTTTCGTGACTACTTTCCGTGCGTTATTATAAATTATCATCGGGAAGCCTTTCCCAATATGCTTATTTCGAAAATAAAATTTAAATAGGTAACATTATTCATATTACTAGCATAATTAAAAGTATTTATAACATATGATACCTACATTGGAAAATACAACTCGTGTTAACAAAGTCCGTCAAAAAAAGTCTGTAGAACGCGTTATATCATAATTATTTTACATAGAATGTTTTGCAAGCTTAGCACGATTTTGCAGAGTAATTTCTGGTAAAAAGATGAGTAGCATATGTAGATGCATAATAGAAGTTCAAGGATAGTTGTACAAAAATATTACTTATGGATTCACTGAAGTTATTAAGCCATATCTCATTTTAATTGAGTAAATCATCATCATGCCTTTTTCGAAAACAATTTATTTGATTTTCAAAGGTTCTGAGTTGAAAGAATAACTCACTTTTTAAAATTTGTGTAGATCATTGCAGCGGATTCAGATATTTAATTACGGTAATCGTTAAGGTTCGTCTTGAAGATCAGAAGAGCTCGGAGAAGGATCCTTGAAAGCACCGGGCGATGAGTGTAGTCCATTAATCTACGTTTAACATTGTGATGTTAAACCTTAATCAGATAACATCGGCAGCCAAAATAAACACGCAAATGAGACTAACCGAGTAGCAGGATGACCGATATGAGAGCAGTGCGCTTTTGATTTATCTGCAGAATCTGGCATTAGTTGTGTAGGCGTAATCATTTAACTTCTTTACGTAGACGCACGATAAACTGAGGTAACGAATCATTCTAGCTCAGCTCAGGTTACATGTATTTCATTGAGTGAAAGGAAACCAATGCAATTGAGTATTTCTGTACTGTAAAATGATTTAAATTCCTTATTGCAGGCAACCACCGGTTCATTAGCGAAAAATAAAATCGTTGGTTAATTATGAGAAGAATTTTTTTGCAAAATCAGAGTATTTCATATACTAATGAACAAAGATGAATTAATTTTCCCTCTAACACAAATTAACAAGTATCTGATTCCCAGATAACCCAGGTATTTCCCAGAAAAAAACGAAAAAAAGCCCAAGAGAGATCTTAAAAAACCAAAGAACATCGTCCTTAGAAATTAAAACATCTCTCTGTAGACCAGTAAGTATTCATTGTTCTATTTAGTTTGTTCTCAAATGACTGCAAGGTAGAGTAACTAATTTTGAGGCAAGAAACAATGTGATGACAGTATTATGAAAATTAGCTTTCGTTTGGAAGTTATTGGAGCGTCATCAGGAGGTTCTTCAATACAATTGTTGTCATAGTAAAGAAATTTATTGATACTTTAGAACTGATATTAGGAATGAAAATAACTATCAGTTAAAATTTTCACTTAAGGTATAGCTGTGAAACGGCTGTTCAGGCAATGCTGAAGCATTTTTGATCATCAGACACAGGAGTATAAAGATGATTGTTATTTTTTAATTTTTGCTCAGACATCAATGGAATTGGCAACTTTCATTTAACAGTGAGAATAATTACAGGTTTCACTTTTGATTATATTGTAGCAGCCATTTCTAAGTACGAAATTTAACACATGTCATGCAAAAATCTTGGTCAGAATTTAAATAAAAGTAAATCGCTTGAAAATGTCCACAAATATAACATCGCCAGCTCTGAGTATGAAGATCACGGCAGAGTTCTGAGCAGAGGTTATGGTGTGGTCACAGTCGGCCGCTCCTCAGCGACAGTCGCGAGGACTCGGTAATTGCTATCGGGCACCCATCTCCGTGTGTCCGGGCTGGGCCAGGCAGCAGCAGCGCGCATCACCAGGGTGTGTGACCAGAAAAAGGAAGATCCGCAACTCGAGGCTAAATGAAGATATAATAATAATATTTCATGGCGAAAATGGGGTTGCAGTTTAGGTTTTATAATACAGTAGCTGAAATAGAAAGTGAAAAAGGTCTTTTTATAATGGAATACAAGGGGTAAAAGTAAACGTTGATACTTGAGTACTAAATGCATTGCTAGATACTAAATTAGACAAGGGGAATAAACGGGTTTTAAAAAACATCAAGCTAAGAGCAAGAAGCAAGCATACAGAGACAGCTGAAAAGCACACAGCGTTAGAAACTCTTGTAGGTTAATAATATTAGTTCCCTGATTTGATCAGTGGATCACCAAGAATGAATAAATTCAATGTAAAAATAGAATAACTCAACGTACCACTGATCCTAAAATAAATTCCAGAAAATTTAGCCTTTTGAGGAAATAAGCGTGCAAAATACTCTGTTTACGCTTCATCAGTTTCTGCTTCGTGCAAAGTATGTAAGTGTGCTTCTTTTGACAGCTGTATTTACTACCAACATTGCAGATATTCTTTTCACTGATTGCGTTCCAAGTCACCAGACACATTGGTTAATTAAACACAGTCGCGTTAGGCTTCTTGGATGACAGCACGACACTTTGTGAGAGTCATACATCCCATTAACTGTTTTAGGCCAAGCAAGCAAGCAGCATCATTCACTTGAAGCTTCAGCATCCATTTTCGGAAAGAAAAAAGATGACGAATTCGGTTGACTTCCTAAACCGCTCACTCTGTGGAATAAATCTCACGCTTAATGCTGCTTTGGAAGAGAGGTTGTAGAGATCATCAGTTTCGCTAAGTTAAACAGTAGCATTAGGAGTGTTTATTGCGGTGCATTACGACGCAGTTTGTATGTCAACATAAATTGAAGAACTCGTCTTCGGTATGCTAGAGCTTGTCCGAACTCTGCTTTCTGCTGCAATTCAAGGTTACGCTAGGCAAACAATTCTTAGTCTGAGATGACCATCAAATATTTTTTCTTTTACGACTTGAAACTTGATAACAACTCTTCGTAGAGTACTAAATATCTTACAATAATATAATTTCCCCTTTTTACAAGGTAATACAAGTTCAATGATTGAAGAGACTTCTAATTCTTAAAAGTGAATAATTTGCTAAGTCAGCAGGAACATGCTTTGAGTAACTTTCCCAAATTATTTGAGAGTGAATGAGCCCGAGCTTGGAACAAATGCTGACTTTTTTTGACTTATCAGAATGATATATGATGGAATTATGAATTGATTTTGGAAATTATGAAATACAGGACTACTTTACGATTGAAGGTTTTTCTTTTAATTCAAAATGAGTTATCTTTTAAATTTCATTTCAATTAGTTGATGCTGAAATATTACCCCACATAAAGTAATGATACAGTAATAGTGTTTAGGCGTTTCAGAAACTCCGTGATTTCGCAGCGCTTGAGTTAACTAATATTAGTTAGGTTTCAAGTGTTCGTTGCAGGGGAAGTGGATGCCTACGTTGCCACGCCACCTTGCCCAAGTCCATACCATCCTCTTTGGTCTGACACTGAGCAATTGGCCATGCTGCCTTCTATCGCCTCTCTGATTGGCTAGGTATTTCTTCCGACCCACGTAAGAAATCGCGATACTTTTAGCGTAGAGATCTAGGTGCATGATACGAACACTTTAGTTTCATCGCTGGACATGTTGCGATTTCCTAGGTGTGAATATGCCCTGCCCAGCATCAAGCAACGTGACAAATGTCTGCAAGACTTCAACATGGCTTCGCAAAAAAATGTTACGCCGCCCAAAAGTCCGAGCAAGAGTTCATGATCTAACATGAGCAAATATCAGCAAGCATGATTAAAAACTGGTAAACACGCATCTCTTTGCTCATTCCTTATCTGCCGGACCTCAAGTGTACGGACAAACTGCAGTACTTAGGCATCCGGAGAGAAGTTTCAAATCGGTATGACAGGTATACAAAATGAAAAAGCTCCTTCATATGTATTAAAATTTGTTATAAACATATTCATTTTCATAATGGTTCTTGACAATACACTTTCAATGGATAAAACTTCTACCTAAGAAGCCACTTTGTATTCACTAAACAAATCATGAGGAATGCAGACAAATACACAATACTTTTCTCTCATATGAGGGAGAGAGGGGTAGTTAGGGCGAAGATGAGCTACACGCTTTTTACCAGATTTAGTTCAATGGGTTATAAACTTGCTGGTATGTTTTATTCAGTGAGCAATTGAACTCTTTCTCTGTTTGAGTAATTTTAATTTTCATTACTAGTGGCAGTTGCGCTGTAAAACCACTTCGTCTAGTCAAACTTTCAACACGCATACACGCATAGCAAGCTATATGTTTGTGCCTAAAAAATTATACGAAGTTTTTGTAATGATTGGATCCATCTGATGACTGTAGGGCAAATATCCAGAATTCGTAACGCCTGATGTGCAGAACAAGGGTGAGGAGCCTTTGTGGTCAAAAATGTTAGTTCTGAAGTAGCCCAGACTATCATACCTTGTAATAAATCCGTAATTTAAATAATTCTAATAATATGATGAAGTTATTATCAAGCAAGATCCTATTATTTCGTTTTCCACAGTAGATTAGCTTTCAATAGCAAACTTGCCAAAATACTATAAGCAAACACCGCAGGTTATCTGATCTTTTTACTCAAAATTCCGTTTTTAATTCATTCTGTTTCGCACGTTCAAGCTCGTTCATCTTTGGATATTTTGAAGTTTTATTAACGAAGCCTTGTAGAGCGACGCTAACCTCACCTACAATCATGTGTTAATGTAAAGCTTAAAGTGTTGTCACATTTCCATAAAGTCATCATTCAGAGGCCGCTACGAGGCTAGCGACAGCCTCCTCAGAGCGCAGATGATTAACCTCTCAGCCGCCAGTTTTGCTGTAGCTCTCCTTAGCGCTGACTTACGATCAGCCTGTCTGAATATTTAAACCCTAAAACTTGGATGCAAAGCACAACGCTTCTTCTTCTCGAGGAAGATCGAAAAGTCAGATTTATTTATGGTTATTAGGCAAATGTTTAACATGCGCTTGAATTTATTTTATCCGAAGGACTGAAAGTCTTTAATTGGGAGAATGGATAATGATTTACATGTAAGAAACTCCTAATAAGAGCTCTCGTAATAGTGGCCAAATTTGTCGAAGTTTACATAAAGATTTGATGATCAAAAGCCTATTGCATCTGTGGAAGAATTAATTCTTTTTTAGGGTTCATGTAAACATATTTTGAGGAAATAATCGTAGCCATTTGTCTAGGCCGATGAAAAGTCTCTAGCAGATGACGTTGGAGGCTCTGTTTAACATTGACATGCTAGGATTATGAAAACTATTACCAAAGCTCTTCTATTATACTGAAAGTTTATTAATAAAATAGGCATGCAATAGTAGATTAATTTTTGATACTCTTGATTACGAGCCATTTCAAATTATTTTATTCTGAAATTCTTAATAGCCTTAGCGAGAGTAATTTCTTTTGAAGCACCAAAAGTACGCTAGAATTTGACCAAAATTGCAGAATTCCTTTTCTCAAGACGACAGGAACACTCAGAGTAAATTCGATTTTTTATGCACTCGGATGTCCCTCCAGAAGAGGACGCACGCCGCCTATGACGTCAAATCGAGACCACAACGTCATGCTTGAGACGCTCGAGCCCTACACGTGTCTTACCAGGCGATGAGCGGGTCAGTTCCATGCAGAGACTGCTACCTAATGATCCATATTCAGTCGCGATTCATGCTATGCATCCTCCATGCTACGGTTATCACCTGTGTTTGAGAAGATCATTTGCCTGAGCTAATACCAATCGTCGAAAGAGTGGAGAAAAAACCCTGAAGATAGAAATGAATTTTGAAATAGAAAACTGCGCTTATTACTGCACGTGAAAGTTACGTTTAACACTTATTTTGAATCATGAATGCTGTTAAAGTTGTCAACTATGGATATAGCGCTTAAATAAAAGGACAAAGTTATAAATTTCAAACAAAAATTGCATGAAGCTAGAAACAATTCAAACTGTCACGGCGGAAAATTTTTTACTTGAAGAAAAATTTCTATTTTGAGTAGGTGCTCGAAACTTGTACGTTACTACTTGTGTTACCGGTCTCGACATTGTTTGATAAAGCAAACTTTGAAAAAATAGTACATTATCTGGTCAAATGCCATTTCACCAGTTTAAAGCGACACAATAAATTATTTAGTGTTACGGGTTCCAGAAACTCTTTCAATTGATTAAGAAATATTTGTATTTTAGTTTTTCGATAAACTATCAATGTGGAGCATAAAATTCCTAATAACCTGATTATTCTCATTCGATATCATAGTTATATTGGTTTTAGGATGCGCAGTCTAGAAATATAACGAGCTATCCACTCCTTGTCTGTTACTGTGAGGATGAGATCTATAATCTATAATTTTGTATCTTCTTTTCTTTAATGAGTTGAGGACACTGAGTTCAACATGCCAGGCACGCATTGCCGTTCGGTGAGAAGAAATCTAAGAGATGTTACTCTTACATAAATTACCGACTCAGTTAATTACAAAAGTGTATTACCCACACTTTACGAGTGAGGTAGCCTGCCTAGAGGTGGAAATGCCACTTATAGTTCTTTTTAAGTTCGTATTTCAGCTAGTTCATCAATTATCACTTGGATTATACTGATAAAGCACGCGCTTAATGAAGAAGACATAAGAAATATGACTGACTGTTTCAGAAAGTAAAGGAAGCATAATTTGGACTGTACTCATCAATTATTACTCTCAGAAGAAGAAATCTAAGACACGTTGCTTGTTCAGCGAGTTTAGGAAGCGGAGTCCAAGTATTCCAGGTCCAGTAAACTCTGCTACATAGAAAGCAGAAAGACCTACGGAGGAGGCGGTGGCAATAGAGGTAGGTTGTCACCCGAGTCGGCGGTACACGCGTCTCGGACCCGGCACGATGACTCTGATGGATCGAGCTGTTAACCATCGCGAACAAGTCATTTAGCAAGGACCTCTTTACAGTCCAGGCCCAGGACGACGCTTCGCTCTTGTGAATTAACGATTAACACCCGCTTGATGTGCCCAGCGACAGACTTTGAGCCACAAATTTAAGGACGAACAACAAGAAGACTAAAAAGAAATCGCTCTTGATTTACAGCTTGAAGTAAATAAGGAGAGGAATCATGTTCTGAAGTTGTTGAGAGTTCTCTCGACATCTCCAATGAAACCTTTCCCTATGCATAAATATTTTGCATGAATAACAGTCTTCAACCAATTCGTTCGTTCGATGTCCAAATATGATGCTTCAGAGGAAAATGTCGTTCAAATGACTGAGGTTGAAGCACTTTGGGTAAATTAGAAATTCAGATAAATATGTATATTAATATATCTCCAACATTGATTGAGATTTGATGTTAAAAATGTTAGAGGTTGTAAATAAAAATAACACGCAAATGCAACATGCATTTCACCACTTCATGTTTCGAGTAAAAATTTGAAATGAGGATCTAATGAGCAGAATATTAATATCTAGACTCTAGAATCAGGATAAAAAGTAACGTAGCAGATACAATCCTGCTTAAACAACACCTGTTAAAAGCTTACGTACGATAACTCACTTTCGGATCTCGCACTTACGAACGATGTTTCTATTTCAAAGTCAAATTCTGTATAGAAACGCAGGAAAATTTTCTGTGTAAAACGAGAATAAAAATCCCAACGAGAATCAGCTCTTCCTGAACAAAGCTTGAGAAATATTTCTTGTCCATGGGAATAAATGCTATAGGTACAAGCAAAACAGTTGTGTGCTGGAAATTGCGTTGAATATTTTCAGAATATGGTGATCTTCAACTGACAGAAAATAAAATTTCCGAAGCAAGAAGTACAATACATGTATGTCCATTCGTACGCTTACAGTAAGTTGAGAGTACAGTCGCAATATAGATCGAGTAATCAGAGTACTTCGGTCAATGTTTCAGTGAGCATGAAAAAATTCAATGGTACACAAAATTGTAATGGTGATATTGAGTATTGATGCTTCAGTTTTCTGAAATCATGTCTTATATTTTACATAATTTGACTCATCATGCTGAATAAATCATGTATTTGCTCATAAGGAAACATGTCTATTGAATATATCAGCAGACATGCTCGACTAAATCAAGTTAAGGCAGATTATGATTTGAATTTAACCTACGTTTCGATTTTGTTGACTTTAATGACATAGTCCATGCGTTTGACAATCCTTGGTCATTTGAGTCGCATAAGAAATCTACGTCATTTTCCAACGTACGCACACAAGCAGTGCGCAGGACGTACGTGCTCTGGCCTGAAAACTACTGTATTAAAATGAAGCAACTGAGCCTCATGCAGACAAGAAATATAAACCAGCACAGAACAATAATTTCATGCACTGCCGCACTGTGAGACGGTGCGTCAGTCTGTGTGAGAGGACAGATGACAGACAGCGTTGCCCTGCTCAAGGAGACTGGCCGTGACGCTTGTCAAGACGGAGCTCAGTCGTCCCTGGCAGCACCAACCGCCCACTCCTGTCACCATCAGGATGACATCAAGCGTCACAGTCTCTGCTGACATCAAGCGTCACAGTCTCCACTGATATCAGGCGTCACAGTCTCTGCTGACATCAGGCGTCAGAGTCTCCGCTGACATCAGGCGTCACAGCCTCCACTGACATCAGGCGTCACAGTCTCCGCTGACATCAAGCGTCACAGTCTCCACTGATATCAGGCGTCACAGTCTCCGTTGACATCATGCGTTAGTCTCAGCTGTGATGCCCAACAGTTGATGAGCGTCGAATTTGCTCAATCTCTTCAACTTTATAAGACCTAACCACAAAAAATACGATGAAATAGGTTTCTATGATGTGGATATAAACGAATTAAACGTTGCTTAAATCGTGCTTAAAATCTAGTGAAAGCTTAAATGAAGAATAGAACACAATTGAAATGCAGAAGTAACCTCAACAAATTTCTTAAGCCCACTCAGTTACTCAGGGATCATTCACGTAGTAAATCAGTTATTTTTACAGCTTAATATTTGTCGAAATTTATCGGTATAAAATTCACTCGACCAATGATGGAAGTACAGAACAATTTTGTAACTTAGTACAAAATTTTCTACACAGTTTATTTCGTTGAGTAATCTTTGTTATCTTGCAATAGTTTTCCAATAAATTAGCCCTATCGGAATACTTAAAATACTAAATTATCTAGTGTATTTAGTGTCATACACTTTTCATATCTAATATTTGACACTTCTAGTATGTAGTGTTAAGCACTTCTTATATCAAGTGTTCTAGTATCAAATGTTAAATATTTCTTCTATCTAGTGTTAGACACCTCTGGCATTAGACACCTTTGTGCTTTGTCCTGCAAATTTACGGTTGTAACAACTGGAATTTCAAAATAAAATTCCAAGTACACTTTGTTCTTATTTTCGATATATGATTAACTTCATTTTTTATATTCTTCTTTTTTTATGCAGCAGCAATATTTTTACTTGAAAAACTTAATTCGTAAAATTTTGTTGAATTACTGCCGTCCCCCTCGTGCACTCCCGGGCATTTCTATTCCCTTGCGCTGGATTCCACGTATTTTACGCTTCCTCACGCGTTTACATATTCAGGTCAATGCTAGGAATTGGTTGTACATATATTATTTTTCAGATTTTGGAAATTTCAGGCACAATGGCCTGAACTTCAAGATGAAAGTTTTGTCAAGGTCGTTCTAACTCCTACTTGAAGTACACATCATTTTCCAAATAAGTGTCATATTAATAAAAATCTCTGAGAGCAAACGTGATGTTACGACATATCCTACCCATCATTCGTAATATTTTGTCCTTCTTTTGAATTTCACAGCTCTTTTTATACTACAACATTCAATTAAAAGCAAAAGGCACCCTAAGTTTGAGAGAGCTCCTAGTCTTCGGGATGTAGGTAGGTAGCATGGTGGAACGAAGAGAACTTTACCCCGATATGCTAACGTAATTTATGACGGACGCGGCCACTGCTAAATTTAGACTACAAGAAGCCCTGGTAAGTCATCTGACAAGAGAGACAAGATCGCATCTTACAAAGGGAAACTTGTACGCTAGAAACTGTTTGGTCTGAACTGAGGCTAACGGCAGTATGGAGGGTTGAGCTAGTGTAGTAATGTGTGTGTGACTATTTGATATTTTTCCTTTGATTTACAATGCTATCAAACAGTAGGTATAACAAATTATTTAGTGAGGAAGAAGTATAAAAATAATGGTAAAGAAAAAGGACGTGAAAAGAAGCATTACAGAAGTCTGGAGGAAACACAACCACAGAATTCTCTAATAAGCAGGAGTGGCCGATCCCGAATCAACTGTAAGAATCATATAAAGATGATGATGGTAAAGAAGCACGCAAGATGAGGAAATAAACACAAACAATGAAGATATGGAATAAATACGCTCTTTGAAAAGCAAGTTAGAACACATTCAAGAATCTAAAAATGTAACCACGTAAAAGTATTTTACCAACTCTAGGAAAGATCTTACTTGAATATAATTGACTGAGGGAATTAATTCTATTGTGGAGATCTTCCGTGAGAGGAAGCAGAAGTAATCCAATGGTATTGGAAGGTAATACAAACGGTTTCATTACATTAGCGTGATAATGTTGTCTCCTTGTAAAATGACTTTTATTAAATAAATACTTCTTATGAACAATTCGGTCCTAGAGCGTAGAGAATTAATAATTGAAACGAATATGATGAAAATGATCAATTATTGTTATATATAAGTGTTTTTAAGTAAAGTTTTGTGGCCGACGAAGTGCCCTAACATGTGACAAGAATAAATTTATCAGTTGTGTCTGCTTGAACTGAACTTCCTGCTTGGTAAGAGCTAGTGATTTCAAATTCAACACTAAAACTGCAACAAGATGTTGATAGTTTTATTCGTGTTTTAGTAGGTTAGCAACGATGTTCACATGTATCCGTGCATAGAAAATCTCACCTGAAATTTCACTCAACGAAAATATGTATGTTGGTGTAGCGATAATATATATGCAAGTTATCTAAAGACATACTCAGCCAAAAAATATTACTTTTGAGGAACTTGACTGAATATTAGGTTGTTACAAAAATAATGACCGATTTCAGAAGCCTTCCAGACCTTCGAGCGGCCATTATCTTTGTAACAACCTAATAGTTATCGCTACTTATAAAATCACAAATAACGGAGAACTAAAGTCCACAATTATACGACAGGAGAGAGTATTTCAAAATTATTGTAATAGTTTGAAACATGGTAACGAGTTCGCTCACGATTTCCACACATCCAATCGGTCGTCATTGCTGTGAGTTTCGACACATCTTTTTGGGAGTGTTGCACGAGGTGTGAGCGAGATGAAGCCGTTCGAATAAAGGTCCCGAGAATGACACTGTGTGCCGTTCATCATCCCTTAGGCCAGGTCTGGTCATTCATCATTGGAAGAAACTCACAGTAGGCACAAATCACACGGTTACTTTACACCGAGGCATCATGTTCTGCACTACCATATAATATCCTGCTTGACTCTCGCAAGTGCGACTTCATTTATCATGCCAAGTGGACTGTTCTCCTGCAGGCATGGACCTGGAGAGCGAAAATTATCTTTCAGGTGAACAAACGAAGAAAATTTTGGACTGTGTCGTCAATGTGTCGCTGTCAAGTGAACACAAAGGTTGGATTTGAGTTAAATAATTAAGGATCTTTATATAGAGAAGCGAATTGAGCTCTAAAGTGTTCCTTCTTTCTGATGGGTTGCTTTATGACTTTTAATTGGGATTTGTTGAACATATAATTTCTTCAAATTCGTGAGGGGATGTGAAAAACTTTTAGATATTCCTGTTCAAGCGCAACGTAAAAATCCATCACTACAAATATTTTTATTCGTAATTAGTGACAGAACATTAGAGTGTATATTCCCTAAAGTTAACGAGGATTGATCCATTAGGCTTCTTCCCGCATATAGCAATATTTTACTACACAATATCGACTAGGCGTGTTTCCTTCTTGACTATATACAAGAAAATCAAACATACATTCATGCATTTTGATTCACGTTAGAACTCAGGAGTTGTTGATTCATGTTAGTAAACTCTCGATCATTCCGTGTGAGCAAAGCTATGAGATGATTGCGTGTAGATGAGTACTTCCATAAAAAAATTGCAGAAAGACCTAAAATAAGCCATCAAGATGAAAATTTGCTATTCTGTAATACTCTTTTCTTAAACGCATAGTCCTTGATTCTGGCGACAATGAAATAATTTCCTCTATAACTTAGAAATTGGTCACTCGTGTTGCCAATGGTTACGTTTATGCCCACTCACGTGAGCGTATGATCATATCTATCAAGACAAAGAGTTCATTTCTGCTAACAATATACATGATTCTTTATTCACCGGAAGGATTTGTGAGGGTATTTGGAATAAATTTGTATCCTGTCACTCAGAGAATCCTGCTCCCGGCTGCTCCATATTTTTCCACTGTGAAAGGGCGGAAGGATGGTTATGAATGAGACGGGACTACAACACACGCTTCTGGATACCTAATCAAGGGTAAGTCCGTCCATTCACCAACTCAAGTGCGGAGGAGCGCAATACCTTCATATTTTAGGCAATACCTTCATAATTAGGTGAGAAAGTTCCGATAGAAAACGTTCCTTTGATGTAAAATATGGCACTAATTCTCAATTCAGGAGTCAGGAATTTATTACTAATAAGAAGAAACACAATTATCGTAGCCTGATTTCAAATACTAAAGCAGTGTACTTAGAATTTTAACATGATTCATCAGAACAACAAGCAGCTCATTATAATTAGATACATAGCACTCATCGTAATTTTCCTATTTCTTCAGCGCAAAAATAATTAATGAGTGAGTACACATAGAAGTACCATAGATCGACACTTAGAAGGCCTACTAACTTTTTAAAGTACAACTAAGCACAATACGATATATAGCACACGATGAAAAAACAATGTATTTATTGAAAAAGTATTTGAATATTTTTTGTTGAAGGTTATATTTCCCTACACGAATTGACAAAATTAAACCACATACCCTTCATATAATGAACTTAAATGTTGTTAGTGGTCAGTTAAATGATAATGGATCAACATTGTAAAATATTAATTCTAAAGTTGCGTTGCTGAGAAATGATTCATACAACTGAATTTCCTTAGCCCATAGACGTAGGTTTGATTAAAAAGCTTTATTTGCTTACACTCTTGTAAATCAGGTTTAACACTAAATATTTTGGTGAGCCTCAATTTCATCAATATAATTGACATCGAATAAAATAATTTAAGGGTGGTAGCATGTTCAATACATATGAAATTTAACTCTTTCTCACAAAGTTTTCACTTAAAATTCTAATAAATATTCAAAGAGATTAACTCCAGCGTGACTACCTTCAGGTGACCTTTGCTAGGAATCTTCTAATCTTTGCGGTCAAAGAGCTTTTTGAATAGAATGTAAAAGTGAACGTCTCAAATTATTTCAAAACGACCTACTTATGAAATTGTCATCACGATTCCTGACCAGCGGCAGATACTGTCACCGAAGACAGTAAGTTATGCGATGGTGCAATGGCGTTCGAAGGTCAATAAGACTTTGGTGTCGGTCTTACAAATTTGCATTTCTGCGGTCGTATGCAGCACAACGTAGACTAAATGTAAACGTTGAGTGTTCAATGGGATACTATCTTGATGGTTTTTCAAACTCGACGCACAGAAATCTCCAAATGTTGGTCTCTGTAATTTGTTCTCCGTACGTGTGATTACTGGCTACAGTATGGTTGACAGAAATATTGATTAGAATTTATTTTAACACTTGAAGTCGACTAAAATCTAATCCTGAATGTATTAAATGAATTTGTGTTATTTAATTAGAATTGATTGGAGAGACGTGGTTTCCCTACAGTAATCGTTTTTGAACCAGGCATCAAAGCCTAAAATTTCTGTACTTTTTCTGAAAACGTTGACGAAAGTCATTAAGACCTTTTTAATTTCGAAGAAAATAGCATCATTCATCATTAACACGAATGCTTTATGACCACGAAGCGTTCATAAAGTTCCATACCTAGAAGGTTCCGATTCGTGGGTCTCTTTGTATCTGAAATCTCTGTGCAGGTTAAGAACTCAATCGTGTTCCTGCAAAACCTACTCTCTGTTCCATGAGCAAACAAAATCACCGCTGAAGATCGCATAAGCCACACGCGAGCTGTAAAATCACCTCTAAAATACAGGCCCCATTACACTAGATACAGATGAAAGACCGCAATCGTTCGTCGTAATTCAAATGCACTGGAGATGGGATGCTAGCTTATGTGCCATGACCTCATCACAACGGAAAGGGTCCCGTGCCCTAGCCGTACCTTTATTCAAGAATAAAGTTTTTGTCACTGACTGAAGTACAGGACGAATGTCAAAATAATTGGATCCTTTTTACTTTGTTCCAGAGCTTCATTAAAAGACTGAAACGATGATTTTGAGACAACTTATTAAAACATTTATCATTATATGGCTTGAGTAATACTTTCCTGTTTCTCAAACAATTGTTGATCTTAACTGATGTCACGCATTAAAAAGTGAAATTTTTAACGAATTATCCCAGTGTTTTCAGAACGGAAAAAGTCAAAGGCTTTTCGTCGCACAAAATGACGAGTCGAAACTCAAGAGTCAATCTCAACTTGACTTTCGCCCCTTCAAACTTCTATAGCTCATTGTCTATCTTCCAGTTAATCTGAAGCCTCAGTTATCCAATGGCATTTTTGATCTCGAATGCCTTGTTGGAGACTTACCTCGAACTTGATCTGATTTATGCTAGTCACTTTAGAGCAAACTGAGCAAAGCACACGTGTTCGCTCATGATATCCCGACACGCCCTTGTATGCATTCCGTATCTGATTGATAACAACTGATGAAAGATTGTCGACATGAGCTCGTAAGAATTTTCTCTAATGAGCCACCGCAATAGCATTTTTCAAAAAAAATCGTTGTCTCTCATTCAACAACGAGAATTTTTTGAACTTTGGAACAATGCTGTCGAGTAATTGAAAATTGTGTTCAACTGATGTAAATGATGAGATGAATACTCAATAAGAATCTATTAAACAAAAAATCCCTTAGTCTGATATATGGCATTCTTCCAAATTAACTTATTTGGCCTCGTCCATATTTTTCTCCATTAAAGTGATATAACGCATTTAAAGTTTTCTTCATTTATTTGTAGTTCTGTTAGACTGATTAGCTTCGCAGTTACCTTTCATTTACCTCATCTGAAAATTTAATTTTACGTTGGTAACTTCTCAGTAATTTTGACATCATAATTATACGTATCGGTCAAGATGGCGCTCATAATATCATGAAAACTTCTAGGACAATCATTAAAAACTATAAAAACTCGAAAACAACGATAGCATTACCTCTAATAAGTTGTGTGAGCTATTTATTGTAAGTCATCCCAATGTACTCTAAACTAAATAAATATTTTAATATATTTGAACATTGTAATCGAACCAGGAATATCAAAAGTTGAAATGTGGCAAAATTTGATTATAACGTCTTTTCCTACCAGTTCACAGTTTGAAAATTACTCGTAAAATTTGTGTTTTGCTTTGACACTTCTGTTGCAGTCCTTCTTCTTGTGAGGGGCTCATGAATCACAGTGACATTTGGGAAAAAAGTGCAAGGTAAATCTTTAGACCAACGACAGTTTTGATGCATGCAAATCATTGGCTAGATTTTATGACAAGCACGAGACGCAGTCATCCATCATCCATTAATTTTACCCAGAATTCCCAACCATATATAGATGTAAATTATATGGTCTTGTCCAGCGCAAACCTCATGGCCATCGCACACGCGTTACCGCTTCCAAGCTTCGACTGCTCACGATGCTCTACACCCTCTCTACACCCTCTCTATATCTGCACACAATCGCACGATTCGTTTAATAAACATCACACGATTGCTCACGCTCTAGTCACGGCACTACCGTGCGTGACTATCACATGATTTACAAGACTATCAAACCTTCGCACGATGGACACTGTCAATCATGCCAAGTTTGAGGTGGGTTATGTAAACACGGTCATGAAGAGGTTGGTAGTACTAGGTTCCTGTCACGAGGACTTCCTTGTTGCTTAAAAACGAGACCACATGTAAGATTATAATCTTGGTCAACTTCGATGCCCTCTTTTTTTATACGTGATCAGTCCTGTGTCGTGCCCGCCTTTCAGTCAGCTAGGACTCAGCACAATTCTTTCGGAGTAAAACCCGAAATTCAAAGTGCTGAAGAGAATTATTGTTTTAACAATATGAGCATAAACTCGGGGGCTGGAATTTAAGTAAACTTTAGCTCCCTTAACTTGTACAAGTTTGTAACTCAGACTTCTAACAAACACGCAAAACATAATTGATTTATGACTGGGTCTGTATGAACAAAAACGATGTAAAAAAACAACTTTTACTTACATACATAGAAGATAGAGCACCGTAAAACACAAATCCTAAACTTCACCTGTTCTCGCAACAGTACAGAGTGAAGTGCATGGAACACACTCAGTTTTGCTGCCTATTTCTACGCAGGAGATGACGATACTCTGTTATCGAAGCTAATTATCAGCATCCGGTGCAGCCCGCTGCTAAACAGCACGTGTCCCTGTTATGCAATGATCTTCATTTAAAGTACAACACGAACTTATAGTACCATAGACTGTACTGGTTTAAAGCATTGCGTTCAGTTAACAACAGGACTTTCCGTTGACGACAGAGCTGCGAATACTGATGTTGTATTTGTTGTTCAAATGTCAAGTCTGGCCCCTAAATGGTAAGAAGGTAAGCGTCATGTTTGAAACTTTGGCATACTACCAATTACATAAAAGTCAAAGTTAGCACTAAAAATATTTTCTGATATCACTTTGCTCCGGTTTGGCCTAGCGCTTCATCTTGGGATAAAAAATTTGTCGGCTTGACTAAAAATTCGTATTGTAAAAACATTATATAATGAGGGATGCTATGTCCTGAAAATGTCCTGAACAAATGTTAACAACCTTAAAAATAGATACAATTCAAGTAATCTACGTTTTTACAGGACAAATATTAACATCATCCCTGTTACAAATTCTTCATATGATCATCTTCTCAGAGCTTATTGTAAATTGTGATCAATAGTGCATGACTCGTCTTAAAATTCGATAGGACAAGTAAATCAGATGCATGTAGGACAAAACGTTAATAAGACAGATGAAAATGTGGGAACTTGAAGACGTGTTGCTATGTCTGTGATCCTGAAGTTATATTCTTTCTTTCTTGTCTCGAGGATGAAAGAGCATGTATATATATATTTTCCTTTGCGATGATTAACTATTTCTGCTTAACTATTGTATAAGGATCAAATTGTGCTCTTAGAATTTTTTCAGAATTAGAAACATTTTTAACGTCTGTACTAGTACAGGCATTGAAATCCATTAAGAAATCGTTCTTTGAAGTACATTGAATTTTTCACATGAATTTTCTAAAATTTCACCAGTAATAATCGCATTAATTTGGGCGTAATAAAGCATTGCTCGTTTCCATAATTCAGTACAGAGGCAGGAAGAGTAATGAAGGAATTGTAAGTTTGTTCATATTATTTATCTACTGTATACGTGAAAAACTTGTTTGTAGCAGTCGATTATTTCCATTGTGATGATCACAATGCCGAAATATCGGCATTCATAAATTACGTTGATCGTTTCTAAACATCTTGACTCAAGTACACACATGACCACTATCATACTGTTGTTAGGTTGATCAGTTTTCACCGAAATTACTAAGTGAAACTGGTTCTGTAACTGAATTTCGCATAAGCACTATTAATTTCTTCAGATTTGACGGCCTGTCTCTCTCTTCTTCAAGCAAAGAAATAGAAAAAAGTCCTGCTCTGACCGGACGTCCGACCGTCATCAATTAGGCTGAGCTTGCGGCAACAAGCTTCTCCTTATCTTGCTTTGTTTGGGCTGGCCGCTGCAAGCACGCCAAGCAAAGCACAGCTCGCTTACGCGGAAGCTAAACCATTTCATGGGCAACACCTAACATGAAGACCGTATGGCTTTTGTTGAAATCCTTTTCTTCATTTCCTGGCAGCGATGTAGTGACTTCCAAGCAGCAATCCCGTGAATTCCTAGCAGTTGTACTCTGAATTCCTATCTCTCATCAGCAAAATTTCTAGAAGCAGTCCTCTAAACTCCTTGTAATAATCCTAAGCATTCGTGTAGGTAGTGACCTGAATATTGATCTGTAATCTCTTATATTTTTCCAACACGCTCACAACGGCAATCCTATTAATTGGTTGAAACAATCCCTAAATTTTTTAGTAGCAATCTTTTAATTTGATTAAGTAATTGAGTAGGAATCCTAGTAGCAATCATGGCAGCAATCATCCGAATTATCGTCAACATTTCTCTCTATTCTTATTTATAGAAGACGAGAGGCACATGATGAAGCCTAATGATACTATCATTATAAAATTTCGGGACATGTAGTATCTCATGGACCATACACTAAATTTTCAGCTACATGCAGCACATCACAAATGCGATGGAAACGTTCATGGTAAAAAAAATGGTTTTGCTTGTAGTTAACTATCTTACATCTTTGATTTCATGACAAGAAATCGTTTGATGCATAGGCGATGGTTGAGACAGAAAAGTCTTCATATTTTAATAGTAATATTTAACGTTCTCCAAACATAGAAAATAAAAGCTAATCGTCATATTTGTATGGTCTGACCGGGCCAGGCACAACTGACGTGCTGCAGCTGAGGCTCCAGTCGCACAAACCTTGTGACTTTGTGGTGACTTTGCCATTGCATGTCGTCGTTTTTGAAGATTAGATTCTTGTGATGTATTTCCAATGGGTTTCGGTGTTTTTGAAAAATGCAAGGAGTTTTATGTTCAGTTTTTCAAAAAGTTTGCACAAGAAAATTCCCAAAATATTCTTAGTGAATTTGTTATAAGAAGGCACTGATTATGAATGAAACTTAACATGAATGAATTGCTGCAAGATATTTAATTTTAAATTAAGAATTAAATATTCCTATGCGTAATGATAACAAAATTTACTTAAGGAAAAATGCAATAGGGTTATTTTCTCTACCCTCACTTACTGATATATAAAACATCTGGGATTAGGTTCAAGTTATGATGTCCAGAAAGATGGCAACACGCAAGTTTCGAGGAAACGATATCTTCATAAATCACTGAATATGAATGAGGAAGATTACTCAGTCACTCTTTATTCTTGAAGAAAGAAGGAAAGAATTACTTGTGACGTGATGTTACTGAGGTGGTTTGAAGGTGCACAAAATTCGTTAGTTTTCCACTGGCTGGCCACTCAGACCAGATCTTTGTTTCAGATAAAATATCTCTTTCAGTTAAAAATGGTCTCTATTTCAGATTCAACTGCTAAAATGAACAACTACGTTATTAATGTTCCCTATTGCTCATCGAAAAGTAAGGTATTTTTGACATTATGTACGAGTGAATTATATACAAGTTGTTCGTTAAATGATTTATGGTCGAGAGAGATCGAATTTGTGCTAGAATTAAATAAAAATTAGGGTTCAGCAAAAAATTCAGTTTTTATGAAACTTTATTACAGCAATACAAATTTATTACACAGTCCCTGATCAGCTTGCTGCCGTACACGTCAAACACAAAAAAAAGGCACTCCACTCACTGCAACATTTATATGAAGAGATACTATAAATAACAGTCTAGTACAGGTCTGATTTTCAGATCAAAAAGAAAAACATTAACAAGGTAAACATGAATAATACTTCGAAACTTAAATCAAGCGTATTGTAAAACTGAAAATGTTTGTGACGCATATCCAATAGTTTTAGTAAATTATGTCAGTGCATCTTACATTCGTTGTTCAAAAGTATATTAGTTTCAAATCTATCAAACGTACAGATATCACCTCTAAATATTATAATTAACTTCGCCAATGGTTGTGTTTTTAAATCTTGCATTAGGCTGTCACAGAAAGAAAAAACAGCTATAGAGCTCGGTATTTAGAAAATAACTTAAAAAGGTTAAGATTCAAATGACGCTGATTAAAGATGAGATGATGGACATTTGAAAGCATCTCATTACAGCCAAGGACGAATAATTCACGACAATGGAACAGACACAGCACTAAGGCTTTTGTTTAAGTTTTTACCTTCGATGTTTACAGGCTTATAGATTTTAAAAAGAAACTACATATGAACTGAGAAAACCATTTCATGAATTAGTTCTTAATCCATCTTCCTGAATAACTGAAATATTATAGGCGAAGTTCAGCGACTTTTACGTATTATGTCATAAAATTATATCGCTTATCAACTCATATTTTGAAATTCCGCATATTATTACAGTGAAGCCATAACAAATGCAATTACATGAAATTGTTTAAATTTACTGTGAGTTCTTCAAATGACTTTTCGACTTGGTGACTTCTTTTATTAATTTATTTTTATATAAATTTATTTGGGCGATCATAGTCCGTATTCCAAAGTGTGTTCAGAAACTGAAAATTGGGCTAAAATCTGATTGCCTGCTGCACCTACATAGGAAAGTTCATCTTTTGAAAATAGCCCTCACGTAAACACAATCTAAATAATTCACGTCATGTAAATCGTCATGTAAATCGATGAGGTTGTAGAAAAAGATAATACATGTCTGTGGGGAAAACTGTGATTTCAAGAACTGATGAAAATTTCTTGAATTTTGCTGATATACTGGTTTCGTAAATTAGCTTTAGGAAAAAAATTATGTATGTACATAGTGGGAGTGGACGATCGGCTCTACTGCAAAATTACCATTGACTTTATTCTGGTAAGTTAGGTTCAGTATAGTAACTATACAATATAATAAAATATTTCTACTCACTAGCATTGTACATGGTTCACTCTAATAAACATAGCTGTGTGCTAGTAGTTATTAATCTCCTACCCATGCAATCGCAATTGCCGGTATGTTATCAAAAATATCCAACTTCTTAAAATTTTATATCATTCAAACGTTCCATAGACAAATAAAAATTTAAGGCGATCGAAATATTATTGAGTTTAAAATTAAAACAAAGTTGAATATGAAAAAAGGTTTATGGGTGCTCTAATTCTCACCTCAGAGACTGAGAATTGGTTCCTGTTTACACGACCAATGTTTTAATTGAAAAATTTTTAAAAAATAAAAAATTAGGGTCTTCAGCACAACGTCATTTACTGCGAGAAGAATGTCAGCTAAACTTTGAATATAAAAATCCTGAATTGAATTGCTGCCAAATAATGCGATTTTACAGCTTTACTGGCAGCGCTACGACAAAATAGTGCATTAATTAATCATTTATTACTCCAAACTAACACGACCAAACAATCTATTCACATTTTATATACTCTTATTTTATACACATTCATTGTGACTTAAGATTAGCAGACCGTTTGTTCACGATGATCGCTGTGCTTTGCAAGGCCTTGTCATGTCAAAGGCACTAGGTTTCTTCAATATTAGCGACTAACATAAATAAAATGCTCCGAAATGCTAGAGTTCATTCTATGATGCTGGACGTTCACTGACGAATACTTCTTGCTCGTCACAACTGTGCTTCCCGTGCACGTCCAAGTATAATGCATTAATGGAAGTGTATTAGGTTCAATTAGGCATTTCTATGTTACAATATTTTGCAGTTAGAAGGAAAAAAGAATAAATATAAGGACCTTTAAACAATTTTAAGATCAATTTAATTTCATAAGCCCTTATTCATAACGAATGGACAATTCTACATACCTTATATATTAGACTTAAAATTCAAACAATTCTACAACCGGTGTTTAATGTAGTGCATTTAAATTCTTGGAAAACCACAGCTCGTTCTTGTTTGAATCCGAAGTATGAAATTTCGTTCATGATATAACGGAACTACAGAAAATTATTATACTTCAAGCATCTAACGCTATTCATTTAGGCTCCTTCATAGCATAATTCTCTAGCATCTGCCAAGGCCGACAACAGCACAGATGTATCATTTTCGGCGTTGCTCTCGGGAGTTTGAATGCGATCGCTTGAATCTGGCAAGGCTTGTTGCTGTTGTTGCATCTGACACTCGTTCTCCGAATGCTCTTTCTTGATGGGCACTGATGATGACACATCTCCGCAGTAGAAGCCTGGCTGCTGGGCTACGTTCTGGTAGTACCTGGAATAGGGACAAAAGAGAGCTTGACGGTAAGGCTGACTGAGCGTGAATTATGTACCTGAAAATAATGTATACCGGAAAATATTGTATAGCTGAAAATAATGTATACCTGAAAATAATGAATCGTTTTTTAAATAGCTATTCACAAAAAGAAAATGCATCACATGAAGACATATGGAGATAAATTGAAAATTGTTCATATAGGAATCGATAGTGAGTCACAATGAGTCGCGTCAGAAGAATTCGCTTCAACCGTTGGTTTTTCAAGTGCAAGAAATGAACTTTCTTTAAAAAAAGGCTTCATGCAAGGGAAGGAGGGAGAAAAGGATTATTAGGATAATAAAATCTAAATTCAGTTTCTATGTATTGCATATTTACACATTTTTTCACGTAATCTCACATTTTTTCCGTAATGTTTTGTGATGAATGTTCTGAAGCAGTGAAGAATACAATATACCGTAAAAATGAGAACTTTGCCACTATATTCCGTATCCTATAATTGAATAAATCATAAGCGGTTCTACCCGCACTCCTATGCGCTCTGAAGAGAATCCTTTATGAGTGAAGGATGTTTTTAATACACAGTCCAATGTTTTGTTTTGTGGTTAGAAAGCATGCATTGACAGAGACCAAAATATGCGCAATTATTATCAGTGGGAACGAAGTGAAATTTAAAACTGAGAAAACTGGAGAAGGCTTAGAACTGTCATTTTACACAGAACACAGTTTCACATTTATATTTTTGCACACAGGTTTTACGAACCTGCCATTGGCGGCGCACGAGTACGAGGCTGTATATGAGGTTCTGTGCTCTTCTCCTTTGAGGTAGATGCCGAATTCTGAGCGATCGAGGTCGGTGAGAGCCTCCACGGGAGGCAGCACAACGTTGTTGTTGTCATTGTCTGGAGGTGCAGGTCCTGGCGGTAGCGGTGTTCCCACCGAGGCTTCGGACCTGATGGTTTCTTCGGACCCTCCATCACAAGGCTTCAAGTCCACCCTCTCTCCTGTGTCAGATGAGAGAGAGCATTGAAGTTTTGAAAAGAACGTGTGAACACTTGTCGAGAGAATCAGAATCAAGTAACTACGTATTTGAACTGTTTTAAAGTGTAAGTTCCATCATCGAGTAGGTTGTGGTAAGGGCACATATTTTGTTGTCCCAGATAATTTGCTGCCTGTAAACGGATCATAAAATATAAAAAATACTGTGTGTAGCGAGGTCATACTATGGAATAAAAATCTATTATCTTCCTCCAACAAGAAGAAACAGTTTAAGCCCTAATATCCAACACTAGTCCAAAGTTACTCTTATTCATAATATAGAATGAAGCACGAGCATTATTTTTGGAATGAAACTCTACGAATAGCAAAACACCTACAAAGAAATTGATACTCACCAGCACTGTGAACGAAGTGTTGCATGTTCTGGGCGTAATATGACGGACTTGAAGGATATGGTTGACCTTCATACGGGGGTAGATTTTGATAATAGCCTTCATGAGCAATATAGTCTTGATATTCAGCGTTCATGCCAGGATAATAATTCTGTTGGTAGTGAGAAGGAAATTGAGTATATGATTGTGGGGAGTCACCTGCATGAGGCATCATGCAAGACTTTGAGACCGCTATCGCTCGATCGTCTGCACTGAGCTGCTGCTGGAGCATGTATTGTTGCTGCTGCTGTTGCAATTGATGAGGCTGAAACTGAACTTGCTGTTGGCTGAGGTGAGAATGGTGCTGATGCAAATGCTGCTGCTGAAAAGTCTGTCTTTGAATGCTCTCATGCTGCAGTTGGTGAGCTAAATGTTGTTGTTGTTGAGGTGACAGGTGCTGGTGGTGAGGAGGCTGCATATGATGATGCATGTAATGTTGATGGTTAGGATCCATCTGTTGACTGATGTTGTGGTGCATGTCTCCATGGTGTTCATGATCATGGGGAGAAGCCTCGGGGGGAGTAGGTAGAGCAGCTAGAGAAGTTGGGGTCATACTGGGGACAGTCATGGGGAGAACTGGAGGAGGCCAACCAGGCTGAGGACTGCACGTAGGAGAATGATCTGGAGTGTGCAAGGACAGAATCTTAGGACACATCGTGTTCGGAGATGTTCCAACATGACTCGAGTTTAAAGGAGCAGCTACTTGTGCCGTCAGCGTAGCTTCCAGAAGACTAGGTTGCTGTTCCATCATGATCGTTTCTTCTTTCTTGACAACAAGGACTTGATTTATCGTTGTAGTGGTAGTGATCGTTGACTGGGACTTTGGTGATGCAGTGGTTACTGTTTTAGTAGATCCATTGGAACTGGCAGAATTAGCTGCACTGCTCTTTAAAGACGAGCTCTGACTCACTCTACAAGAACTTCCATTTGCCTGGTTATTGTTATTTGCAGTGTTCGAATTATTGTTATTTTGGTTGGCACTACTGCCGTTAACTTTTTTAATCTGTGGTTTCCTCCGCCTTGGTCTGTATTTGTAATTTGGATACTGTAACATATGTTCCACTCTCAATCTCTCCGCTCCTTCTGTGAATGGGCGTCTCGATTCCTGTGGCATTTGTTTCCATCGTTCTCCTGTGCAAAGGAAAGAAAAAATACATGTTAACTACGCTTTAAGCTTCACAAAAATGCACGATATTGAAGTAATTGCAGTAGTGAGTATATATTGCAGAATTGATCTCTTCACAAACAAATGTGTCTCGCATTATTTTCCGAAAAATTTAGCTGTTCTCAGTATTAAAATACATAGCTCTGACCATTTTTATAACACCCGAATAATTTAGCGATTCAAATAAATGCAGTTCTATACTGACATTCATTTTTGCTCGTGAATCGCTACGGTAGCACCAGCAGTAAAATGTGTTTTGAAAATAGATGGTGTTACTATTGTCCTTCTCATTCCCAGATATCTTGTTTTCTCTGCAGCAAACGTCGAAGTCAGTTGCCTGTGTTTGGATAATATTCTATATGCTTGAAATACATTTTTCCGTACAAAATTAGTCATTAACATTTTTTCATATTTCCTTTTCTCAGTAAGAATTTTCCAACAGCAGTGAGGCCTAACCCTTTCCTAGAAGTTACTGTGTGGCTTTAGGATCGCTTGGTCATATCGGCAGCAGTTGTGACCCCGCCATGCTGCGGGATCACTTGGTCACATCGCAGCAGTTGTGACCCTGCCATGCTGCGGGATCACTTGGTCACATCGCAGCAGTTGTGACCCCGCCATGCTGCGGGATCGCTTGGTTACATCGCAGCAGTTGTGACCCTGCCATGCTGCTAGATTCCTTGGTCACATCGCAGCAGTTGTGACCCCGCCATGCTGCAGGATCGCTTGGTCACATCGCAGCAGTTGTGACCCCGCCATGCTGCGGGATCGCTTGGTCACATCGCAGCAGTTGTGACCCCGCCATGCTGCTAGATTCCTTGGTCACATCGCAGCAGTTGTGACCCCGCCATGCTGCGGGATCGCTTGGTTACATCGCAGCAGTTGTGACCCCGCCATGCTGCAGGATCGCTTGGTCACATCGCAGCAGTTGTGACGATCAGAAACCACGGACTCTGATAGCCGTGATATTACGCCGCTCACGCGCCATCCTCGTCCTTTCAATTGCCTTCACTTCCTTCATTTCGACTCCTATAATTGTTGTGCGGGTCTAAGAACCCCACTAGCCAAATGCCTGTACAGTGGTACTTCGACATACGAATGTCCTAACTTACGAATTATTTACCATACGAATGGTCATTTGGTTCAGATTTACGCCCATGGAAATCTGAACCAAAAAATATTCGTATGTTGGGCGGAAATCTGAACCAAATGACCATTCGTATGCTAAATAATTCGTAAGTTAGGACATTCGTATGTAGAGGTACTACTCCACTTTAGAGCATGCATAGAGTGTTTTGCATAATTAATACTAATACCCCCTAGTAAATACAAACTGATGCGTCCGTAGTGCAAACAATGATGCAAATATAATCATCTCCTCATGCAATGGTGATCGTATATTTAGCATTCGCCTGCCATGTAACACCATTTGCAACATACAGTCACTGATGTAGCGATGTACTGTATATCGCTTACATACAACACCTCTAAATTTCAACACCTCCATACTTCCAACTATACTTCTACGTTCATACAGGTAAAGCTTGTGACGCATCTTAGATGAAATGTACGTTAGTACCGAAAAAATGAATATAGACACAACTGCACAAGTTTTGTACATAAACTCGGAAGCATCACATTTTGCTATCGACGACATGAAAGATTAATTGAATGGTCAAGTACGAGTCTAGATGAACTTCAGAGTAGGTTTACGCTTTTCACTGTTGATTGCTAAATTTGGCTGAAAGTACAGAACATATTTGAAAATATTTATGGCAGATAAAGCGTAAAAAAGTTCACCATTCCAGTCGAGTAATTAATATTTCTATCTGATACGGTATTGTTTTATATAGGGAATTAAAGTGAAAAACCTCAAAGGAAGGATAAAAACATTCCATCGAGAATAAACTAAGCGTAAAAATACATGTTATTTTAGCCTCTCAATGTCGAGTGCAGGCAGTGAGCCAAAAATATCATCCATGCACATAACTTTAATCGAGAAAAAATTAGGTTCACAAACATACTTCTCTCACTCGAGGGAAGCAAACTAATGCAAACGGTTCATTGAGAACACAGAATGAGGAAATGTGAGGAGTCATAAGAACACGGCACTAACAATTTTATTGTATTCATTAAACGTACACTTTACAACAAAATCTGCCCATTTTTCGTCTGGTGTTATTACAAGGCTTGCCAATTCTTCCCGTTCGTTGAAAACAAGTCGTTTAATTAGTTTCTTTGTTCATGTTTGAACCAAACATTACATGGCGTGATAATCGAGCGCTAGATAAGTTTTGTCGTACAGAAGTGTTCATAACATTGCGGAGCAGGAGGGCAGCCATGACGCTGCATGCCAATAGAGTCTTAGGAACAAGGGAGGACGACGCGTTCGCATTTGTCCGAGAATTGCAAAATTACTTGATCCAAGAAAACAGTTTTCTCTAAATAATAATGTAGATACATATGGACACTAATAGGTAGCAGGAGCAAAACTCTATTTATATTTAAAAGGGATTGTAAATTGGCAGATTTAATTTTCTCTACCTAACTTTGTTTTTTAATGTATTGAGACCCTCGCTCATTAGGGTATAAACAATGAAGTTTGCTCATTTAAGCGGAAATTACAATAGGTTGATAATGAAATCGTGTTGGGTTAATATCTACACACAACTGTTTTTAAAAGAGTACGTATTCTTGGACTATATATCAATTCAAATAATATCAATGCCCTTGCAACACAGTTGCTCCTTATCTTCCTAAGGAAAATTAATTCAAATTTGATGGAGTGTGTCGTGTCTAGTCGCACGACACATGAAATATATGGTACATAGGCATTACTGTTCATAATTCTTATTCTAAAAGTCGTATAACTTAGTCAAGAACCATGAAAAAAAACTTTCTAGTGTTACAATTCTATAATAAAAATAGTCATTACTGGACACGTGTAAAGCTTTACGGCTCAAATGTTCTAAAACTCAACAGCTGAGTTCTGTTTCAATTTTTTCTGTACGGAGGAAAGTAATGTTCGACGTATTACAAATACAGTCGTAGATGTGGAATTAAAGATGGACCAAAGACTGAGGTTTCACCACATCTGTCTCCAAGATACAAGCCGTCAACATCACAACAATCACTTCCTGCAGAGTCTCATCCGGAAATGCCAGCAATTAAGATGCAGATGGAGCGAAATAAACACTTCGAATTTTCTTCATTGTGAGCTACTGCCACTAAAGTCTTGTGTTGTTACGGTTGCGTGTTAGTTTTTAGGGAGTGTGCATACATTGGTGTGCATACATCGAACTAGGATATCCTAATTCTACAGAAAACTTTGACTAGAGCACATCCTAACTCCTTTTCCTTGAGTTTTATTTATTTACTTTTCTGGTGCTTGGGCAGTGTGGAAACGGGGAACTGTTGAATTACGTAGAGTATGTGGTCATAATTTTAATATTGAACTTTAAGTTTGGAAATTTTTATGTTAATGTACAATTTATAGTAATTTTGAGATTTCTTAGTTGGCTTTCAGATAGAGACTCCGTGTGATAACACGCAAACCCGTCAGAAGCAAAGTGAAAAATTTATAATTTTGTTTCACGATACTGAAAGTTGTTAACCTATCAGTTCACTTTAGAAATGTGCAGTTAATTTCAAGCAAAATTTATACCTGCATAAAGTTAGGGATACATACGTTTTAATTAGTCCTATGTTTCCGACAATGCATGGGGAGAATGAGCCACACTAAACGTTTGTAGGAATAACAGTGGATGATTATAATTATTGTAATTATGTCCAGAATAGTATGTCCTTTGATTCCCTTGGGCCTCCATCGCCGGAGTACGACGGTGCTTGCGTGAAGGGTCGTTGGATCACGCGCTTTCACGCCCGTCATCTCGTCATTTCGTGCCCATTAGGTCGCGTTGGCTCCATTACCGCGGCTGCTTGTGCTGCTGAAGGCTTTGTTTGTCGCTGCTATTCTAAGCTAACCCAAGATTCCATGCAATTTCTGTGTGAAAATTCCAACGAGAGTTTAGGGGATAAATCTATTTTTAAGAAAAATGAAATGATGTGAATTATAAGGAAAGAAAAATTGTTTTTTGTTTGTTTAATGCAAGTGAAAGTCCAAGAACTTTGGTACTGTAATTTCATATTTTAACTTTTTGGAAAACAATTTGAGAAAATTTTGGTGAGAGATATTTAACATGGTTTAAATACTGCTTTTCTTCATAAATATACATTTTATGAATGCTTAAAATAATTTGAAAATGATATCACCTTGCGCAACTTGATATTCATTTAAAAGGTACATACTTTGTACAGATTTATAAAGAATAACGCTGATGAGACAGCCTCACAATTTAATTCTTTCTCACATGTGTTCTTATAAACAGCCAACACAACAGTCACTACCGAAAACACGACGGCAAAATTATTCCAAACTAAAGCAGATTCGACACCTGAGGAGAATATTTTTCCTCATCTAGCAAGAAATTCGCCCTCCTAGCCCTCCTACTTCTGTGTGACGAAGCGTCCTAGCAGGGGTAGCCGTGCAGAGGCGGCTGGGAAGCGTGATGCGGCAGTCGATATGGTCTTTAGGAGTCCATGACTGACCATTCCTTTGCAAAATCTTGGCCTCGAAAACAGTCACCAGCAACCAGAGGGTGCAGCGAGAATACGTGGAGAGGCTTAACGAAATACTGCTGTTTTCGTTCATAATAATTAATGATATTTAACGGATGATGAATTTGATGTTATAGGACCTTCATTATGAACAGTTTAAACATTGGGAAAAAGCTATTGGCAGAAATCAACGACTGTAAGTGCCAAATTTATTACAAATTTTCCATAGCAAGCGATCTTTTATGGAGTAGATTTTCTTCCTATAAGTCGAAGGCAAGGAAACTGTTCCCAGTAATTGGGAAAACTTCGATGGAAACTAAGGAACACAAGGCTGTGTTGGTGGAATGGGAAAAATTTTCAACTTTAAGGAAAATTGTATTTGTTTTTACAGTTCTCTTTCTGGTGAGAATATTTTATTCGAAATATTGCAGTAGTCCGATGGCGGTCGCCTCAGTGGACTTTAGTGTCGATGTAATAAGAAATATACGTTTCTTCGCTATCAGAAAATGAGGTTTGTCATTTTGAAATATTTTGCAGTTATAACAGCTTCTTGGCCACGTTCAAATTTGATATGTATGTGGTGGAAAAGTTCTGGGTATATTCTAGGTTAAAGTTCAAAGTTTTTGATGTATGCTCCTGAAAATATTCAAACTTTTATCTTAATAAAATAATAATTATTGTATTAACCCATTAGCGCCGATCATATTATATGTATATAGTAGGTGAAGTCCATTAGAAATCATTCACTTTACTCCCATATTCTAAATATTTTGTTCCAAATTACGGTGAAATTACATGAAAAAAATGAAGATGAGTGATAATTTAAGCAATATTTTGATCAGTCTGACAATAATTTTGTCGTTAAAGGGTGAATAATAATATTTACATTATCAATATAACATTATATTAATGTTAATTATACTAGTAATAATAAAAGCACTACTAACACTGATTTTGCGAACAACTTTTTTACCAACGTATCATCACAAAGCTCTTTCTCTCTACATTGCAATACGAGTGGTCTCATGAGAGGAATGTGTATGTGTTGCTTAAAGGACTAAAGGCTACTCAGAACTCTCGCTCCTGAACTTTAACTAGCGACAGCGCATCTTTTGCTGTATCCAATCATAATATTTTTTTCTGGTTTGGAGAGATTATTTTATAATTAAAATAGGGTATAGAGAATACACTCGCCTTACAGTAGCTACAATAATGCAATACAAGCCTTGTAATTTACTCTTCAGACCAAGAAATAGTCTTCATACTAAGGTAAATATAAAAATACACCGTTTTTGCAACAAGTATTAAGCACCTAATAAAAACTTAATATCAATAACGCCATCACATTATTGAATATGGCAACGAGTGAAAGCGAGAGTGATCAAGAAGTAGATGCAAACGAGTAGAGCTCCTCTAATAATCGAAAAAATAATTACTTCACATCATGTAAAAAGCTTCGCAAGTCAAGAGCTCTCATTAGATGGATTGCAGCGCGTCTCCTATTGTTTCAGGTGCTTAGTTCATCGCGTTTTTTGTATTGAACGCGTGTCACGACCGAACGCAGCTTCCGTCTCGTCTTTGCGGGCTCTTACGACATCTCTTCTTCAACTTTTTCAGTTTTGGTCTGCGTGATGCGACTGCGGGTCTTGATGCGTGCTATGTTATCTAATTCCTCTCGTTTTATTCGCAGCACGAGTTTTTGTGAGGCTTGTTGCTGCCCTGCGAACTATACTGCGCCCCCCAGGTCTCCGTCTCTCAAGCTTAGCTCGACACACGCAAAATCTCACGTAACTACCAGCACGTACGCGTAGTTGCGCAACTTCTCGGCTTCGTGACCCGTTGCTTAGAAGCGTTGCTGTCTTGTATCGCCGTATGTCTGATCACTATATTCGATCAAGGCCTTATCTCACTCTGAGTGTTCCAAATGTAAACTCCGCAAAACTTTTAAAGGTGACACCTTCGTCCGCGGCTGAGGTAACAATCGTTCTCTCAGAAATGCGTCGATTCTTGACTTTAGCGAATTACGAGTTAGCTTTTAGTGCATTTAGGACTAGATCTAATTTTTCCACTTATGAATTTTGGACGGAAATTTGCTGGCTTGCAGGAATTGCCAGTTGTTCTGCTAATATTTGTGAATGTGAGCTATAAAATAGGTTTTCCACAGTGATATCAAACCAGTAAGAAGTATAAGAGGAAGGCAAGTACAAACGTTCTAGTTGTTGGCAAAGAAATATTCTATTGGTCTTGAGCTTTTTGTCCCGCATCTTCAATGGCCAAATATCTGCAAATTCACAGTCATCAGATACATTTGTATAAATATAAATACGAATCTATTAATACGATACAACAAAAAACAGTACTATATTTTCATAGAATGAGAACACCAAGCAGAGCACAAGGTTTCCGCATGGATTACATTTTCATTGCATACTTGTTTAATATAAGGGAATTAAATGTTAAACAAACTTACTTCCTCGGCGTACGATACATACTTCTTTCCAATGATGTCCCGTTCTATGTTTCGGCCAAGTTGAGTCTATCTGAACCATTACTACTACATTTTTCCCACGCTCTATAATTGCCCTGACGCGTTGAATCAAGCAAGCTGAGAAGAGTGAATCTGTTTTTAAACTTGCATTTGGTTAAATCAGGCTGTGTGCAGACCACATTCCTGTTGCAAGTAGGACAAACCTGCCAACGTACAGACTACAGTAAATACTTCGGCCACTGACTGGTACAGATGAAGGTACTGTAGATACTCTACATGAGTGTCGGTCCAGCGGTTCTGGTAAGCCCATTTGTACACTGGTTTTTGAATTCATCAGAGTTATCAAAGTTGGCATTAAAGCGAAGGGAAAAGTGCACTGACAGGTGCTTTCAAGCCGGCACGTATGATCAGACCTGTCAAATGCAACTAATGTGTCTTCATAAACCTGCTTTATAAGCAGGATATGTGAATTCTGTTTCGTTCTTTACCTTTTAGTAACTGTAGATAATAAAATCTATTCGAAAAAATCTATTGTAACCTCTACTAAGAATTGAAAAATACATGAGTAACGTGTCATTAGAATCGGCCAGCTATATTTTCGTAAAATTTTTCTATTACAATTGTTTAAAGATAGTGAGATGAAGGGGAACAGGTAGGCGGTGTTCAAAATGCAGTAAAGATTATTTTTTAAAGCTGCTTTTGCACTTTAGCGGCATTGAGCATCAAGAACTTTTGAGCTCACTGTTTACAACCGTAATCAACTTTTGAATCTCTAACTGTTGAATCATTACGCGAATAATTGTTTACATTTTGACTCCAATTCTGGATTGATTATATTTCAAGCCCTGTGTATTCAAGAGAAAGTAATCTTAAGTCCAATTTTTCGAACCCTAAGTAGTTTTCAGCACAAAGGTTTCAACACAAAATAATTTTTAGCTCAGTGTTTTCAACACAATGAATTTAAGGTACAATATTTTCAACGCGAAATCAAGCATAGTTTTTTGAACCCATTATTTTAAGCACAGTGTTTTCAACTGAAAGTATTGAAGCCCTGTGTTTTTAGCCTGAAAGACTTTGAAAATAGAGTTTCGATCCCGAAGTCCTTTAAAGCATCGTTTTTTCAATCCTGAGGTAATTTTCGTGCACAATATTTTCAACCCGGATTTCTTTTGAGTACTGTGTTTTCAACTGTGAGTAACCTTAAAGTGCTGTGTTTCAACCGTGTGTAGCTTTAGGTACTGTGTTTTCAACAGTGAGTAATCTTCAAATACCATGTTTTTAACCGTAAGTAACCTTCAAGTACCGTGTTTTCAACCGTGAGTAACCTTCAAGTACCGCGTTTTCAACCGTGAGTAACCTTCAAGAACCGTGTTTTCAACCGTGAGTAACCTTTAAGTACCGCGTTCCTTTTCTAATCGGCGATATTTTTTGGTAATTTTGATGTGGCTGAAACTGGCAACAGCGCTGCAGAGGCTGGCAGGCAGCGCTCCGGAGTTGCGGACGTGACGTGACACGCTGTGTTGCTCCGGGAGGAGGGAAAGGGGGAGGATGAAGAGGAGGGTGCTCGTAGGGGAGACGAAGAGAGGGAGAAAGTGAGAGAGAAAGAAAGGGAGAGAGAGCAAAACTAGGAAAAGAATTGCAATACGAGCATTTTGATCTAAAATACATGGTGAAGTAGAAGTTTATTGCACAAATATTTTAAATGATGATACATTGCAAAGTTCCTAGTAATTATAGCGCCGCTACATCAATCTACTATGCAGTACAGAGGGAGCTGGCAGAACCTCTCTTCATTTGTTTAGGGCTGAACGGGAGCTGGGAGGAGAAAGAGGAGGAGGAGGAGGAGGAGGAGGAGGAGGAGGAAGAGGAGGAGGAGGAGGAGGAGGAGGAGGTGGAGGATGCAGTGACTGAGAGTGAGAGTGAAGTATAACAATGGCTCGCTAAAAATATCGACAAGAAGTGATTTTTGTCTTCCCAAGTGGGAAGGTTTAGTTTGCAAGCGTGTTTGAATTCAGGTAAAATTGAGCTAAACTCGGTTCAAGGTTGTTCATATGTTGGAAAACATTTAAAACATTTCTTTATAAATTTGTGGCCTCATTTCGCTTAGTGAATGGCAAATTTTCTCTGAAACCTAGCAAAAAAAGAAAATGCAAGTGTGAGATATCATGGCCAGGATATATTATAAATTTAATTCGAGAATTTTTTTTTTGCGCAATGAAAGAACATTTTTTCGCATTCAGCTTCATGAAATCACAAGTTCTCAACTCTCGCTTATTTATCCTGTGAAAATAATTTGGTTTTAGCAGACGTGTATCGGAAGTAAAACGCGTATCTTTCATTATTGAAAAACTATAACAAGTAACACAATAAGAGTTTCATTATACATATATCCTTCAATTAAAATATCATGAATTTCCTCCTGGCTATAATCCCATCTATCTACCTCCACTCCCTCCCCCCAAAATTGTAATCTCTCATGTAGTTGAAAATCATTACCATGAGTAACTTTACACAATCTTTCATTTTCTTTGCGAACAAAAGTATCCCTGGCAGTCTAAAATTGAACTACAATTCGGACCTGCTAAAAATAAAGTGGTCATTCGAGCCAGAGCAGGTGCTAAACTTTGACTCGGAGGTCAGAAGCATTCATTCGCTGGCCTTAGCTGGCTGAGTTGGTCTTAATGAAATCATTATTGCTTCCAGCCGAGGCGATGTGAGCAGCATGCGCCGTAAAGTGGCACCTTTTGTGACCCACTTGCTTCGCAGACCATGAACTGCGTGATAGGTTCGTTTCTAATTCGGGATCTGTTTACTTTCTTCTAGTTTCGTACATGGGACAGATTTTTTCCAAACACGTATAGAATAGATTTAACGTATGTACGTAGTTAAAGTGGAAGCCACTAATTTATTCACTTGGAAGCTAAGAACCTTCCTGCGAAAATTACTTAGATTATAAGATTATTTATGTGATATCGTTTCCCATATTCTTATGCACGCTTTCTCAAATAATTTTGTGTCAGTATTTGAAATATTTCCTTGTGACTAGGAAATCTTTACATGATGCAAGCTTCTGCATGGATTCCTTTATGTGGTTCGTTGAGGTTACTAAAAAGTCAGCAATAGTTGTATAAATCATTAATCAGCTACCTAACATAGTTTAATCATTATTCAAACATCATTTTAGAATCAAATATGTCATGTTTCATGCATCAACACTTTTGCAAAAAATGGCTTTGGGTTTTTGCATATTGTTTGGCTAAAAACGTATAAAATTAGTAAATTAGTGGGGTTACAGCGGGTACTTTTCATTTAAGCAGGAAGAGTTATACTTGTAAAATATATTCGTGTTATAGCAGGAAAAATTATAGATAGTGAAATATTCGCTTGGTAATTCGCACACATGAACATAAATGTCCAAGCATAATGAACAGCATCCATACCTCGAAGTCCTAATGGGTGTCATAAGGCATTAGATTTTTGATCCGAATTTTTAAAAATAACAATATTTTCCCGGTTAACAGATTAGTTTTCCAGTTCTCTAAGTATATAAATTTCTCTCCAACCATATTGAAATCTGTTGAAAAAAGTAATACAATCATACTGCTTTTTACATGATGCACGCCAGAAGTGTTTCTACGCGTTAACTCGTATAGGTCGTACTGAAAGGACCAGGTGAGACCTCCCTGTCATGTCCCGGTGTGGTCGCTGGAGTCCAAATCTAACACGGCAGAATGGCGTCCTAGAGGAGGTCGAACTGAAGCTCTCTGCAGGACACCGTGTAAGGTTCCACCAATGCTTGCGATTTAACTGCGGGTACCACACGATCGGACCCCATCTCTGACCGGCACCTACCGCAGCCTCTTTCGTTTAGGTTACGCATTGATCTACCACATCATAGGTCTAATGCCATATTATGAAAAACCTAATTCTGAAGAAAATACGCCTCCATTAGTGGATGTTTAAATGTTCCATGAGCCGAGAAAGTTTGTCGATTGTGCAAAATTTGACATTTTTCTTGAATTAGCTAAATTCCCTCCTCCTTTTGGATTTTGTGAGCTGTTAGCTGCGTAATTCTCCTGTTACAGACATTGATTTGACTTTATAAGAGTATTAGTTTTAGATTAAAATGTAAATTTATGAGCTTGACAAATTACTATTTACTGAATGTGAACGACCACCGGAGTTACGTTATTTTGAGCTTATATCAATGCCATGCGTGTAGATGTTGCAGATCAAGAGGCTTTGGGAACAATATTTGTTAACTACAAGACCGAGTCTAGCGAGTTCAATTTTTTGTTTCACACACCCTACGTTTTTCAACAGGGACAAGTTGCACAGGCATGCAAGTCTAGCTCGTTGTTTCGTACCACAAAAACAAGCTCCACAAGCGGAAGGAGTAAGAATCTCCTAATCGTACTGACACCTCCCACACCTAAAACCTGTTATACGGTGAAAACAGTAGTGCACATCCCATGTAGCATTTATATTTATTTTCGAACAGTACATTGAAATGATCAGCGTGAAATGTAAATGTCATAAATTAGTACGAAAGCACGTATTATGAAGTATTAACTGACCGAGAACGTTAGGTACTTAATACAGTACACAAACAGAAGTACAGTATCTAATTTTCCAATACATTTACAATCATATAAAGTTCATACGCATGATTAAAAATGTTCTAGACCTCTAGTTGCACCAAAAGATTCAAAATTTAATGTTAGAAATGAACATTGATTAGTAAACGGTAATACAGCGGCGGAAAAAGAGCCAGCAGTTGCAATTTTTCAGCTTGAAGTTCCTATTCTTGCATTTCGCATAACTTTCGTTGTGTTTACCACTTTTTATCTTAAAATACGTACACTAAATATGAATTCGAATACTATCCGATCGTTAGAGTATCAAACTTTCGCTCTCAGAACTGAATTAAGTATGAAAAACTGATTTCTAGCGGTATTGGTATAGTCATCGTTCGTGGTTTATGGAGCCATAAACTTGACGCCAGCAAGCCAACCTCAATACATGTAATTTGAGGGCTTTTGCACATCGTCAAGCTGCTTACCTCCCCTGCCCGCTCTTCCGAACGTCCGTCTCATTCCTAATCCGTCTCACGCGTCGTTTTTATTGACTCTTTATTGCCTAAGTATCATCAAGCTTAAGCGGCCATTACGAAGCCTTCGATCGCGCGTTCGAATTTATTCGTTCATTCGAAAATAATCTATCCGTCCTGTAATGGGTGCCTTAGTTGGTCAGGAGCTGTGGGTCGGGGCTTGCAGCCAGTGTAACTCACTTGAGCGCCAGTTAATGAGATGCATCAAGTTTCGAGCGGCCACTTTCATCACTATTGCGTCTGGTCGTTGCTACAGAACTTACCATGTAAATCACATTAGAGCCCACTTGCATTTTTATGCTAATGTTTTTTCTTGCGATTTACACTACCTGCATTACCTAAACTCATTGATACATCATTAATTCTTTTATAGGATAACTTTCGTTGGTGAAAACATAAGTCTAATTTGAGTCGCTTTTGAGTCAAATACTCGAGAAGAGAGTTCGTTTCTATTCGCCTAAATTGACACAGATAGTTTTTACTCTATTTCTGATGCTAAATAAAAGCAGTTTTGGGAACATTGGTCATCATTCTTCATAATCGTCGCAAGGCAAACACCCAACTGAGAATCATTCTACAGCGGCTCAATTATACGAGCTATGTTTACTATGATTGACCTCCATTGGGACAACACGATGTCCATAATCACAACTGAGTCACAGACAGGAAACTAGTCCATGATTCTATGACTGCTTTATCTCACGCGATAATTCTTTAAAAGAATTCACAGTTTTTCTTTTACATGCAATTAATTTGATAATCACGGCAATGCCTGAAAAAAGTGTCTTCATCGGATGTATTATGGAACTTCAATTATACTACAATCAACGTGGGTCAAACACTATGCATGAATTCTTAATATCACGAAGGCACTAACTGTAACACTTAAAAACTACCTAATTATTTACATAATTTGCTGCATAGGATCAATGAATAGAATTTTCATTGATTATTGCAACTACGATTGAAGTCAGCAACCAATCACAAATATTGTTTCCACCCTTAAAGGTAGCGATTTTTACGATCAGGAGCTAAACACACCAACTTCAAATATTCTCTGAAAGATTAAAATTTCTGGTGAACAGAAACTATTTAACTAAACTGCCTAAGCGCTTACTCGTTGTACAAGGATTTTTCGTGAATTTGTTTCCTGGATTTTAAGAACTGTCGGTGTAAAAGACTTTCACAATATAGAAACAGCAACGTGAAAAAATGAGTAAATTCAAAACAACCTGAACAGACCAGTCCATCATCGAGAAACTAGTTTTCAAACAATACATGTATACTCTTGTTTACGATGCACTCATAAATGGCAAAATAATAAACCTGTACTATCACTCAACAAAACATGTTTATTGCTGAAAGAAGAGAATTTTCACATTTGAATCAGATCTGACTGCTAGCCTTGTTATTAAGACATCAACTGATAACAACCAGAGCTTTATGGAAGCTTTTCAATTGGAGGACTCGCGATGTATTCAATAATGAAACCATTTGGACCGATCTCTGTGCCCATTTATTGGAAATTGTTGGTTAGTAGGAGGTTAGGTTGCTCCGCGTCATTGTAACTATAGACTATGGAGATGATGGTCATCATCAGATGTTAAAAAAAGGCTTTTCAGAACCGCCGATTTGCCAGGTCATCAGCTTTGGCACGGTGAAACCTCGGTCCATAAATCTTAGTCGAATTGAATTAAAATCTCATTTCAATTGGAATTGGTCCCAAAGTCTAAGAATTTCTATACACCTCGTAGAAAATACATGTCGGTTGCACTCTTCAACAAGATCAAGAATTATAGAATGGTGAAAGAAATCGATTGATTAACGACGATTCGAGGGGAAGTGAATGTTCTTTCTGTTTGTCATGCCTCCCTTGAAACCTGTGGAACCGCCGAAATAACAGCATGACTCTGGAGAAAGTCTGTAGATCAAATAATTGACTTCAATTCAATGACATGTTGTCTTCCGTTCCAGAAAAATATCCTCCAATCGATATTCTGGTAAGAATTGCAGATTCAGCAGGAATAAAACTCAAATGAGGAAGAGCTATGGAAAACATGAATCGATTGAAGGGCTTATTTTCGCGAAGGATTCAAAATACTATGTAATACTGAATTTGTTATTTAAGGCAAAAGTTCTGAAGACGAGTCTTTTTAGGTGAAATTCAACTGTAGCAAGCATTGATGCGGTCATACGTATAAGTTAGTGAAACTAAAGGTTCTTATTAAAGTCATCAATGCAGAAAGTCTCTGAAACCAATGGAACAAAAAATAAAGTGGTTTTAAATAGTTGCAGAACAGATAAATGACCATTCTTTAACTATTAGTTAATTACTTTATTTTTACATTAAATGGGAGGTGATAATAATTTTTTAATAATAATTAAATTTATTTGAGTGAAGAACATAATGTTTCCTTAAGTTGAACTTCAGTTGCGTTGTTCATAAACTGGTTGAAATGGAGCGAAATTTTTGCAGTTTTTGCAGTCAGTAAAAAATTATTTTTGGTTCGCAAAAATATTTGAAAAGTTCTGCATTCATATTCAGTGAGCGCAAAGAAAAACATTATAGGAATATAAATCAAGTGTATGACATACATTTTGTCAAATGGCAGTTTTTGGATCTTTGTTTTAAAAGAAAAAGTTTGAACTTCAAACCCTGAAACAAGGTGTAAAACAAATTAGTGATCACTTATTCAATGGAGATTCAAGCCTTAAAACTAAATCCCAACACAAAGAGAAGAAACGCAATAAAGGAACATTCTATGATTCAGCATTCTTTGGCTGGAGTGCAAACTGATCTTTTGTTCGGTACTGTTCTGAAGTCAGCAATTACTTCGTGAAATGCTTAAGCTCAATACAATATCTTAAGAGGTTATTCCTGGCATTAATATATTAATAAACTTAATACAATACGTGAAGAGATTATTCTTGGCGTTAATATATTAATAAACTTAATACAATACGTTAAGAGATTATTCTTTGCAGTAATGTATTAATAAACTCAATACAATATCTTAAGAGATTAGTCTTGGCATTAACATATTAATTACCTCAATACAATATCTTAAGAGATTATTCTTAGCATTAATATCTTAATAATATTGATGTATTTTATCTAACTAAAGCTGAACTAGAAGCCTTCTGGCGGCCTATATTAAGCACCAATATTTTCGGGCACAAACTAGAATGGTCTAAAATATACAAAAATATGAACGTTTTAATGATGCTCCATTGTAATACGGTCATTGTTTAGTATCACACACGGAAGACAATGTTGAAATAAATGAATATGTAACTTACATGTGTAATAATACTTACATATGAATATATAATAAATGTAACTTGTTGACACTTCATATTATGAGATTGATTATAATTGGAGATCATGGATAATTTTATAGATGCTCATTAAGGTAAGTTATAAATGAAATATTTCTCTTAAATCAAGAAATCAAGAATCTGTAGACTCAACTAGCGGAACAGAATGAAAATTGATTCGTAATAATCCGTTAAAATTTACATTTATTAAAAATCATACATCGTCGATGAATCATTCCCATCAAGGGGCTAAAATTTAGCGTATGATTTGCTCACGTCCGTGCTGCCTTCGCCCTCTAAACGGCGCACGGCAATCAAGTTTTTCTGCCAAATTTGTGGCCTTAGAATGATCAAATAATGCATTTCAAGGTGAATTGGACTATTTATTTTCTAGTTGAAAGGCATTTGTTTTATTGTAATGTAGCGCGGTTCTCAACGGTGATTACACAGGACAACGTTTCTGGTGGGCTTTACGAGACCTCCTGTCATAAAACACACAACTAGAATTATTCAAAGCATAAATAAAACACACGTAACATTGAAACAAGTTAAGAGTGAGTTAAATGTACTGGTGCCTCATCCATAGCTATAAATCTTTCTGTTTTATAACATTGACTTCCTGTTGTGTGGATTATTTCCTAAAACGTGGGTAAAAAGAGTATAGCAGCATCCTAGCTCGTGTATGATGACCGATTTTTCTCTGTTTTGATGAAAAATAAGGAAAAATAATGCTATAATTCAAAACTGGGGAGCAAATAATGATAAAGTGAAAGAAATCGTGGGAAAATACTACGAGAAACCCCAAGAAGTTTTGATTGCTGTGAAGAATGTCAAATAATTGTACATAGTGGCACAAACGTACTGAGATAATGAGCACCAATGACGGACTCAATGACACCAATTACACCTATAGAAAGAAAACACCGAGAATGGTTCGTGTCTAAGAATTTGAGCAGCACCATAAGAAGAAGCTGAAGGACATATGTATGTTGTTAGTAACAGAGCCCAACTCGGATCCAAGTGCATCACAGCGACAGAAATTCGTGTGTGACACAGTGGCAATTTAAATGGTATTACATACATCATACCTTAACTAGATAAACTGGAATGAAATTGGAAAACACATTAGAAGGAGACAAATAACCATATCATACTACCATCGACTTCATATAATACTAGTAGCAATCTGCGCCTGTGGTAGTGCAGTTACAAAGCTAGAGCAAATAGTAACAAAAACAAATAATGTAGCATCGTTGCAGCAACTACCACGAAACAGCTACAAACTTTATAATCATTGCATTCCACGGTAACTCCTTTTAAAACACCCCGCAATCAAACTACACCACTGTAACCAGACACGTATAAATTATTCTATCATTTTCACGGCCTTCTTCTTTCATGTAATCTATCAATAGAACTTTACTAAAGCAATGAAATATAAACTGAGCGAATATTTATCCCACACTATGAAAGCGGCAGCAAAAGTACGATCAGCATGGACACGACCTGCAACCACAGACTAGAGACCAATTGAGACTCGGGGGCGGAAGCTGCGCAGCTGTGATAGGATCGCTTTATGCGGACATGCGGACGGATGGACTGTAAAAAAAGACAGGATCTCTGCCGGGCTGCAATGTACTTGTTCCTTTGGTAACAGGTACTTCGAACTCATACAGCACAGAAGTTGCAAAACTTGATACTGTATTATCATTTATTATTTCCACTGAAGATGGTCTCTGTACAGTCTTAAGTTTGTAAATTTCTCGTTAACAGTAAAATTATTTCTTTTACTGTTTCACTCAGTCGCTAAAATAATGAGTCATCCTTGGTAGCTCGAACATCGTTCTAGTTTCTGCTTTCCTTCAATCACTTGTATCGCCGAAATCAAGTCCCTTGCATAGCCTTAACCCTAGCTGAATAATCCCAGCCATTCCCAGTTCGTACACGACTCAGTGCTCCGGCACAGTTCGTAATGACAATTTCAACTTTTATTCTATTACAAAAAACGTAACAGTGAACTGAAAAACTCAATCTGAAAGCGGAAAAGTGTAACTAAAAACTGCGACTGCAATGGGGTGATCGAACGACGAGAAATGAAATTCTGAAGGTCGTCGGAGAAAATCCTGCGGACAAATGGACCGCATGGAACGAAGCATGAAGGCTGTTACGATGTGCCAAATGATCTTTGCCTCGGCAACAGAGACACCGAGAAAGTGGACCGAAGTCACTCCACTGGAAACGTACATTTGGACGTGCCAAATTGGAGGCTTCAGTACCAGGTGGTAAAGTTGTCGACATGCTATTGCCTGCCGTCATATCATGCAAATTCAGGAAACGAAGCACTGCTTGTTGGAATGTTGAAGAATTTATGCGAATGCGAAAGATGATCGTTCTTCTCCTGTAGCAGGTCAACACATCGCAGAGCTAATAGAGAATCCCGCTACCATCAACAGCTTCCAGCCACCCCTGCTGCATCCTGGTATGTATCCCGTCAAATTATTCATTCATTGATAAATCTCACTGTCAAATGAATTAAAGTTATCAATAGTTTGATTAAAAGTTCTTAAGTAATATACTTCCTGAAAGAAGATGATGAAGCAAGGGACTTCGAAATAAGTTAACTGATATGTAAACTATAAAAATTGAGGGTGCCTATAAAATCACACGTATTTACGTACAATGAAGTTACAGCTTTGTGAAAAATAGAATACTACCTGGAAAATCATACTTATTAATCGAAGTATGGAACATTGGAACGTCAGTGACACAGGCTGAAAATATAACTCCTCTTTCCCTGTCTGACAATGACATTAAATTTTATTACAATCCCTTTCCAGACAGGAGGAAATGTCTTTGCAATAAACTAGTAAAGTTCTACAATTAAAAGAAAACAAGAATTTCACATGACATTGAATAACATTGATACAATATGCATCACATAAGAAAATGTGTCAGGTGTTTTCAGATAAAAGCCAGTAATGAAATATAAACTGGACGAAAAGCACAATTGGGGCCTGAATGAGGAACTCGTGATAAGTCAAAAGGGGAGTGAAGCCATCAGGTGTATGTATGCATGATGATAAACATGAACTCGTTTGAAAGAGAAGTTCCCAGTACGCAATTACGTCCGCTGGCCAACTGGAATTTTACTGCAGCGTTGAAAAAATCAGCATGGACACAGGTGCTGTGCTTGTCGCATCAATTGGTAGTTTAATGAATTAGATTTACTTTGCCTTAGAGTGATACACTAAAAGAAAGATATCTTTACAAAAAACAAAATTGATAACTCTAAAGAATGACTAATATAACTATGGAGTGAAGTGCAGCTGAAGTTATAACTTGTGTTATACAGCGCTTTACAATATTTATTTAAGTAAAAGTCTTTCGAGTAGGGATTCATATTTTTCTCTTTTTGATATTAATTGCATGTTCTAACCAAGCAGGTGGCTGAAGTTCGTAGCAATCGGACTATCAACTGTGTATTATGTGAATAAAATTTAAACTGTAGCAGACTTTGAGATTTTGACCAATGGAGGCGAATGTAGGCTCAGAAACTTGATAAGCAACTAAAATATGAAAGATTGTGGGGAAAATTAAAAACATCGACTCCATCAAAAGAATCATAAAATGAGATGGATTACGACTATCAACTACAAATAAGAAAAGAATATTTATTGCATTTAAAATTGAAAAAAGATAAAATGTGTGGTAATAATCGAAATTTTTCATTGGTATAAATATTTTCCTTAGGAGAGGCAAGAGATTCGATGTATTTCTTGTTACTCATTTATTTTATGAGAATTTTAACTTAGAATCATTTCATTACATCAGCACAAAATACAAATGAACAACGGACACGTACGCTTAGGGTGTGGATACTTGAAGCAACAGCAATACACACAAGAATCAAGCAGATACAAGGCATTAAAGTTCTCAAACTCATATAGACGAAAGTTCAGTGTTTTAAAAATTGCGCACGGGCGCAATGCATGCAAATTTTCTTCCTTGTACAGATAGACCTGACGGTGGAAGACGTGTGGCTGACGTACGTGAGAGATTGAACACGGTGCTTGCAAATTGACAACTCAACATTCTGGATGTTATGACAAATTGACAACTCAACAGAAATTGACAACTCAACATTGACAACTCAACATTGACAACATTGACAACTCAACATTCTGGATGTTATGACAAATCGTGGTCATGTAAAGAGAAACATTGAAGGGAAGAAGTAGTTAAATATTCTGATGTGATGCATTATGAAAAGGAAACAATTAAGAAATAATTTTTCATGGAACATCGATGAAAGATTGTAATGCAGAGTAGGCTCGTCATAAAAACAGTTAAGTTAATAAGAGTGAAAAAAGAGAAATAAATGGAGAGCCGAAACAGCTCAGACAAAATGACTCTGTAACAGAACTGAAACCTGCTGAATATATGGATTAGTACAAGCAGAGACTGGGCCACATTAGTACAAGAAGAATGACACCACATAGAATAGAAGGTAGAAAAACAATGAAAAATGAATAGGAACATAGTACAGGTTGTCTACAGTACGAAGAAAGTCTCTTATTATTGAGAAAAAACAGAGATTATTATAGTGTTATTTCGCAGGTGGTGATACGTTGAGAGTAATTATACAGAATGACGAAAATACTGAAAGGTTTTCACAAATAGGAACCAGGCAAAGTTACACTGTAATGCACTTAAAATGCGCTATTCAGCTAGAAAATACCAAAGAAACTCGACCAGAAGTGTACAGAAAATACAGCCCAAAGTGAACAGCAATAGGACAAATAGAAAAAGCCCACCAAGGACTATTTATATGCCAAAAACTATAGGCAGAAAGACACTATAATTAAACACAAGGAAAGCCAAATCGAAATGGCCTAGCAGAAACAACACAAGAGAAGAGTAGAGCCAGAATGACACCCTAACAGAACAACAGGAGCAGAAAGGGACTGGAAAATACGTGAGGTCTCGGGATGGTGAGAGGCTGAGGGCGTTCACGGTTCAATGGCGGATGTGACGTGCACTCCACCAGCACTGACGGTCTGTAGCTAACGGTCGCTCTCCCGCTGCATCTCATAACTCAGTACCCTCATGCATATATTACTTGAACAGCGTTGCTTCTTCTGCAATGCTGTTCAATATGCAGATCCTTAACTGCAACAAGCACTGTCTCTTTCCCGAAACAACGACTGTTCATTTTTATTCGAGTCACCATCTCTGTGAAGGTGTTTTAGCAGTTGCTGTGTTTATTTTGGCGTAGCTAAATAATTCTTGTCATTGAACCTTTCCTAGTCATGAATTTTGTCGTCTCGATTTTAATTGAATGCATAATTCATAACTTGAATATTTCCCAGTAGCACAGAAATTTGAAATTTGCTTCCGATTTATTTATGCATCTGTTTGTGACGTCTATTATCCCAAATAAAACAATGTTAACGAATTTTTCTACTTTTCTTTACTGTGTTTTTTGTCACTTGTTCACGTTATTCGCTACAAACGATACATCATCAACTTACAATCTCGTGTTGCCTGAAAATACGTTTTTAATTCATCATTATGAACCACTTCTGTAATACACAATTTTAACTATTCAGTTCCACCCTCACAAACTAAATAAAAAATACACAGACTGAATTTGCCAATTTTTTTAAGATAAAATACACTGTGTAAATTGACACTCCATATGAATATTAATTCCCTATCGTGAATTCTTCATTTAGCTACTTGTTAGACGACAAATAATATGATCGTCCATAGTAACAATAAAAAATATCAATTCAGCTCTCGATGTAGCACTTATCACGTATGTACGTATAAGAAATAAAACTTTCGTTGCTGATGATCTCACCGTATTTTTGTTACAGGATGTCACTGTTATATGATATTACTGCTATATGATGTCACTGTTATACGATGTCACTGTTATATGATGTCACTGTTATACGATGTTACTGTTATACGATGTCACTGTTATATGATATCACTGCTATATGATGTCACTGTTATACGATGTCACTGTTATATAATGTCACTGTTATACGATGTTACTGTTATACGATGTCACTGTTATACGATGTCACTGTTATATAATGTCACTGTTATACGATGTTACTGTTATACGATGTTACTGTTATATGATATCACTGCTATATGATGTCACTGTTATACGATGTCACTGTTATATAATGTCACTCCCTGTCGTTGAGATTAAATGAGGCAATTATACTAATTCAACTATTTCGCCTTACAGTTATTGCGTTATACTGCTATACTATCATATGCTACCTGCTTATACTATCTGCTGCTGACTTACAATAAGTATTCGTATTGATAAATAAGAACCTGCTCTCCATGCAAATGAACGTTGTGTGGTCAGAGGCAAGCATTTTTACATTAGAAAATTGATTCTCAGCATCATTAGTTTCTCAACGAATTATATTTTGAATAAATTTTATAACATAACATGATCACGAACAGTTCTGCAGCCCCAAAAGTTAACGCCTTTTGAACGTTGATGTATCACCTGCCTTCATGGTCCTGAGAGCTTCCGTGCCACCTGTATTCCGTGAGTACCAAGCATCTCAGCACCAATTGCATCCCATGGAACACCTAGCATTTTCAAACACCTGTATTTCATCAGTCCTGAACACCTCTACAAGAATTGTGTCCCGTGAGCCCATTGCACGTTTGCACCACCTGTATTTCATGAGTCATCACCTCTGTACCAGCTGTACCTCGTGAGCACCTTGCACGTTTGTACCACCTGTACATATTTCATGAGTCATTATTCTGCACCAGCTGTACCTCGTGAGCACCTTGCACGTTTGTACCACCTGTGCATATTTCATGAGTCATCACCTCTGCACCATCTATACCTCGTGAACACCTTGGATTTCTTCACCACCTGCATGTCGTGAAAACCTAACTTTGCTGCACTACCTGTAAATATTTCGTAAGTCTTTAGCACCTCTGCACCAGCTGTATCTCGTAAGTACCTCACACTACAGCACCTCTTGTAGTAGCTAATGACAAACAGTGATTTCCGGTGCAGGTTCAGCAGTGAGCTATGTTTCCGTAGGAGAAATTGAATTCTTCCTTGAATACCTCATAAGGTTGACTAATTATCCTAATCCAGTAATTTACTGACGGATTCAAGGAAAGACCTGCTGTCTATCGTCCATGTAGTAAAAAATGTCTTTTCATTAGAAGTTTTGTAAGGTAGATACTTAACTGTAACTACATCAGAGAAAAATAATAATCCGAGTTAGTCAAGTCTAGTCTTTTCATACTCGTGTAAGGAGTAAATCTCATCTTGAGAGTGGTGAGTAATCCCTGCCATAACATTCCTGTGAGTCACGAGTCTTCGCTAGTGTACCTTCTTTACGTCAGTAAAGCTTCAGCTGGGGAAAGTTTTTTGATCTTCGCCGCCTCGTAAACCGATCAATCGGCACGACCAACTGATCAATCGGTACCGATCACTTGAATCAATGTACCCATCATGTGAACTCTGAATTGTGATTTATAGAAACGTCTGCATCAAGAACACGGATCTGGATTGCTGTCCTTGATAAATATTGCGACGAAATGAAGATTTAATTACCGGGGCGAAGGTTCTTTGCGTTATAAAGGTGTTGTGTTCGCAATCAATGTAGCTACTTGTGCAGGAGTATTGTGCTTCATTGAACCACTAGAAAAAAGTGTAAGTGGGCACTGTAATTTCGAACAAATAATTCATCGTGCGTTAACATTGAAATGAGTTTCATACAAAGGCTGTTGGTGTCAGGTCGTAAAATATTTAAATGATTGCATGTATGTATGGTCTGCAAGAACCGTCCATGTTGAAGTCGTAGCATAGCAGAACTTTGAAGCTGGTCACATCTCCAAACGAAAAATTTCACCCTTAGTTTATACGAGTAATGTACCTGGATTTCACTGTTCAAATTAAAAATGACATCTGAGTTATAAAGAAAAATAATTTTGGAATAAATGCGTTAAAGGCCTGAGCCATTTGTATCAAGCGTGAGACCTTCCTGACATAGAGTCTGTATCAACGTGCTGCAGACACAGGGGGGATGAAAATATGTGCTGTATGTGGTATTATTTTGTCGTTAAATACTTCGGCAATATTTTATCAATGGATCAGGCAGAGTTACACCAACGAGGTATAAATAGGCGTATTAATGCAGTACCGTTTTACATGCCGGTGGCTAGATCAATATGCCATAAACTTCACCGATATGTCAGTATATGCATTATACAACCTATAATAATCGTAAAAAATCGAAACTTGGTACATTACAGCAGTAAAATACTAAAACATACCGGCCACAAGGGCACTTGAACTCATCAATCTTTACGTACTAGTAAACCCACACGTGAAAAAATTCACTTGTTTTTTAATGATTTTTTTCGTGTGATTTGCCAGTTGACGTGGGCTTTGCGAAGGAGTTTCCACATTGAAGGATGTGCCTTTGGTATCCACAATACAATGCTACGATACATGTATACCCTACCGAATTTCTTCCTATTTAAATTCTTAACAGAGTAACTGAGAGACTGACCAAGCAAGCAAGCAACAAACTTTGCGTTATTATACTCGTATAGTGGGATGGGATAAGAAAAATTTATTCGGCTCAGAAATGCTTGTCTGCTGACGTCAGTCCTGACCTGCAGCTGAGGAAACCAAATTCAGAAGCACAACTTCAAAAATAATTACGGCGGTGAGAAAGACATGCAGACCACTATTAAATAAGCATGTTTCCAAACTCTTTCTCCTTTAATGCTGTAAGGTATTTGCCAAAGATGAACTTTTAGTTGATGCAAAACTTTTGGGCCTGGTAGAAGAAAAAGGATCATACTTTTTTACGCTTTGCATAATGATTATTTTCATACTGTAGGGTAGTAAAAAAACGCAACGTTTCTATAATTTTCAATTACTGTACTTATTCCATATCTTGAGCACTCTATAACATTGGAAAGGATTTTAAATTATTCCCATTAAGCAATGATACGTCCCATATGATATGCGGTACAGCTGCTGTCATGTACGCAGGCTAGTAAAACATGATAAAATTTGCATGCAATTTTCTACGTTATTGAGGTTGAGACCCAGGTTTCAACATCACGAGGGTCAGCAAGTTTCAACATCACGATGGTAAGCAAGTTTCAACATTATGGGGGTAAGCAACTTTCAACATCACGGGGGTAGGCAAGTTTCAACATCACTAAGGTGTTGAATCATCTTCGGCCAATCATTAGAACTTTGATGATGCCGATCAATGTAAGATACCGGCATCACAGCGCAGTGTGTGCTGCCCTATGAGGTCAGGAAATCAGCATGTATGTATATGCACTGCGTTATCATCGTTATCGCTGGGGGTGTGACTGAGTCTTATCTGAACATGCAGTCCTTGAAGTAGGCATGAGCACGTATTAACCTAAGTAGGTCGTCATAAACAGCACCTTGGTCAAAAAGAAAACATTAGTTTTGTGTAGTTTTTACTTTAATTTGCTGGTTTCTTTTGCGTACTGAACGCGAATAAGATGGTTAAGTTCAACGATAATTTGATAGATTACCTTATCAAAGGCATTTGATTAACTGTGAGGGAAGTTTCCTACAGAGTACATGTATGTACACAACTACAGTACATGTAACCGTATTAACGACCATTAGGAACAAATATTTAAGTGCGTATCTTACGTTTGAAAGGAACAAACGAATTATATTCTGAGTAGAACTCCTCCTGGTTTTCATCAAATGAATGATGCTAGAAATCTGGCAAATCGCTTAGAACAGCTCATCGAGGTTTGTTCAACTGGCTTGTTAATGTACATCATCAAATGAGTCAACGTTGTCTTGTGATGACGGTATGGAAAGCGAACTAATTGATTTTCTATACTCATCTTTGAGATTATTTTACCCAACACTCCTTCAAGGAAGTTAAATTTGAAGTCGGAAGAGTAAATGTGAGTAAGAAGGAAATGATTAATTGAAGACAACAGTAGCTGCAGCAGTTATCAATGATTAAAAAGTATTGCTGATATCTTTAAAACAATCACTCATCTGCAACAAGTTTCGTACTCAAAACATGATTAGTTTATGGTGGGCCAGGGTACGGTAGGTCATACAGGTAATGGTTGTAAAACGATAGCTAAAAATCCAGAGTAAATTGCAATAGAGTGAACGGCGGTTATGGTAGAAAGGTTTTCATCCCGCTAGATTATGTGGTTTGAACAGCAGTGAAGTGATAATAGGCTAAAGGATGAGGCAGTTGGCGAGATCGTATCTCCTGATAAGTGTCGCCACCACCACAAACGCAACTGCTACACCCTTTCATTCCTCGAGCTCATGCTAGATACTTTTCGAAGGCTGAAATAAATAACTCTTTTAATGTAAATAGGACAGCTTGAAGGACCGACACATGGGTCGTGATCCTTTATGAATGAGGTTGAGCACAGAATAGTTTCTCCGTTTCATTGATCTAGTAGTAAGGGCATGTGAAGGGATAAAGTCAGACGATATACGGGAGAAAGATATAGCAATTTGCTTTTTCTGCAGTCGAAAAACACTTTGATCAATACACGCAAATGTGAGTTTAAAACTATCAACACTATCCCTGTTTCAAAGTTAGAGACGTAAAGACTCAAACAAAGTTGCGCCATTTTAACATTTATAAAAATATAGCTCTTTGTTTAGTTAGTCTAGATCTGCTAATTTTGGTGAACAAGCTCTGTAAATAAGAAAAACAAATTGAAAATGAACTCACCGAGCATTTTGGAGAGATCTGCGTTGTGTAAGTCAGGATTTTCATCGGCTAGCTTTTTCCTTTCAGTCTTGGCCCAGACCATGAACGCATTCATAGGCCTCTTAATCCGCCCTTGTTTCTTTGACCTTTCACCCGCCCTTCCTCCGTCCCAGCGCTGGCCAGTACCCGGTGGGGGATATGGAGGCGTGCCGCGGGTGTGGGCATCCGCAGTCGACATTTGGTAAAGAAGTGGACCTCCTGAAGAGAACCTAGGCGCGTTTTGGTGCGGTGAGAACATTTGCTGGGTTGCCAGGGTCGGGCTGGTGAAGGAGTAGGGGTGGCTACGAGAGAGGTGGCTGTAGCTGAGGGTACCCACACCGCCATCTTGCATGAGGGGAGACGAGCTGATCACATCCGTGTAGTCGTAAACTGGAGGGATGGAGGAAGGGTCCGATGACTGCACCGAGAAACTTGTAAGACCCGCAGCTTCTGGAATGAACAAACACATTTTTTATGTTATACATTTAACACCGTAAGATCGTGGACAAAACGTTAATGAACAGAAACATTTTTTATGTTGTACATTTTAACACAGTATGATCATATTCGTGTAGGAAATGTACCATAATATATCTGAAAAGTATGAGTTCTATTAAGATTATTATTATTTCTCCCTAAAGCTACTCAACTCCAAACTTACTTGAGCATCTATCGCTTCGACCGTCTAATATTTATGACCTACGACCATAGCTATCTCATAACTTTTTGTGCAAAAAAGGTAATTTTCAGACATTAGTTCAAATTTCTGTGTATTATCCCCGTGTATTCTTTCTTAAGTGGGAAATAATTTAATTAACAATTTACTATCGTTGAAATTTTGTTTGCATAATGAATAGAGTTTTACATTAACTGTATTGCCTTAGAACGCTTTAAAGTTATAATATACTTGAGAACATTTGAATTCATATATAAAAGCAAACGTAAATGATACAAGTTTTCCCACCACTGAACTCTGAATACAATTAAATTGTTTCCCAAGCAAAATAAAATTATTTTGAGAACTTAAATTGAAAAAATTCCCATTTGAAAGCTGGCATTTGTTACTAAGTATTGAACCTGTTGATAGCTTTATTAGCATGTCCAGCTCGAGTATTTATGGAGTGGTCTAAAGCGTGTGTCTACTGAACAATGATACGTCCTGATAAAGTGAAGAGTTGTGACAGATAACATTGAAGACGTTGCTGGCCGTGGCGACACGCGTGGGAACTGGACAAATATTCCTCGAACGAGAGCTCGTGTTTGAATTCTCAGCAAGACGAGGGTGCGTGACCTAACGGAAATGAATGTTGCTTGGGTGTCTTCGGGGAAAATATCTGTTTTGTTTGGTGTATAGGTTCTGAATCCTTATGGAACTGGATGTTGCTTGGGTGCCTTCGGGAGAATATCAGTTTTGTCTAGATAATAGATTCTGAATCTTTATGGAACTGGATGTTGCCCATATAGAAACGAATGACGTTTTTTACCTTGATGATAGGTTTTGAATCTTATGGAACTGGATGTTGCTGGTATAGAAACAAATGGCGTTTACTCTGGGCATGAGGAATCTTGGGTGGTGTGGGACGAATTAAAAATAGAATGTAATACGTTGAGTTTTGCATATCAATGTGAATAAGATGAATTATATACACCTGCAAGTGAGAGTAAGGGCTGCACTCACAAAAAAATCAGAAGTTCGAATGGACTGAATTTCAATACATTTTCTTATGGGGACAAGAATTTTATTTTAGAGCAGGTCAAATTAGTAACTAATATGTTGTAGTCATTTAATCTCAATATTTATATTTAGGTTTTACGATGTACTTTACTATTCAAAAGTGTCTCTATTTAGGTGGTTAAGAAAATAAAGGAATACCATTTTATTAAACTTTCTTATAGTTCAGTGTCTACAAGTTCGTTTTGGAGATCTAGGTTCTGTAGACTTAATTCTTACATTCACGTCTCAAAAATTTTTGACCGTTATAAATTTTGTATTTGAATTTCAATTACAAATGAGTCAATAACACTCATTCAGATTAAGCACTTCTCATTTGAATAGAAAGCTTACTAAAATTTAGGCACAAGTGCTCGCAAAGCATTTAATTTATTAAAATAAAGTTCAAAGTCTCCAACGATGTTCTTCTCGAAAGATAGGACGATCCTTATCATCACCGGCACTTTACATGAGATAAACTAGGTAAAAAAAAACACAGGGTCTCTTGTAAATTGTCATGAAATAGTTTTTTAGTTCGCACGTGCTATCAGAAACAGAAATAAAAAGTATTGAAGCAGTACTGACCAATTCTAAATGTCTTGAAATAAATGAATCAAATAATTAGACTTCAAAAGCCTGATTGAATACTATGAATAAAACACAACAAACAGAATAGAATATATATTTTTTAACACTCACCAACACATCTATGTTTATTTTTATAGTTTTGTGTATTCAACTACAGATATCAAAAATTTTTGCCTGCGTAATAATTAGCACGTCTGTATACATAACAATTAGCATGGATGCATTTCTGTGCACTTAACAATTAACATGAATGCATTTCGGCAAGCCTAACAATAAGCATGCACGCATTTCTATACGCTAAACAGTTAACATCCACATAAGCGTGCAGAAAAATACATCGCAATATGAATTAATGCATACATACACATGTAACATACTAGTACATTCATTTATTTAGACTTAAAAGTTTATGTTTAAACATTTCAATACGATTAACATTGGCTTTAGAGCTACCTGTTTGAGGGTAACAGCTACAGGAAATCGAGGACGCAGTACTCAAATCGACGCTTTACTCTATGCACTCTTGCTGAGCTGTAGCATATTGATGAGCATAGTGTTTACACACATGTCATTTCTTACGGCAAGATTCAATTTGTTATCAAACCATTCTAATGTGATAAATTACGCTACAAAACAGAACGAAACACAGCGATGGCTTTATTTATCATCGCATTAGAGGGTTTGGAATTGCGGGTGAGAACAAACATCAGACCTACACTGCCCGGTCCAACTGGCGCTTCCTTGGTGCTATTACGACAGTCATTTCTCTTGTTAAAGTTGGGGAGGTAGAGAGATCGATTGTCAGGGTGAAATAAAATGATTTAGGTCCAGAATTGTGCTACCACAAACAATGCAACAGTCATAAGCGGCTGGAGAGTAAATTCAACAAACCCCACGTTCGCAATAAGGAATTCCAAGTTGAGAAATCAATTGGAATGGAGATGTAGAAATGAGGGTTGAATGTAAACTTTTTTCCTAGAGAAATTTTATAATAACTAGTAATATTTTAGCTACTTCATTAATTCCAATAAAAATTTGTCTTTCACATGAATTAGAGATTCGTAAACTAAATATTTCTCTAGCGGTCATTTTTCAAGCTTTAAACGGGGAAGACAATTCAAAAAATCAGGATAAAAGCTGATCAATTTAACGAATCACCAACAATTGTCTCTACTCGTGCTTGGATTTGATTATGGATGCTGAGATTTATCTCAACGCAATGCTTTCCCCGTTGTGATTGAGGTTAGTACACATTCTATGACACAACCGTACGCCTCAAGCAGGTACATGTGACGTACTAGAGTAATAAATAAGTTCATCGATCGCATATCAGTTTTCATTTCAACAATTTAGTACTGATCGTTAGCCCTACTTGAATTTTTCAAAATTGTGTGGTTGTTATGAAAAAATATGATGAACTTAAATCCTGATCTTGAATATACATATAAAGTATTGCAACACACTTCAATCGAATTTATGTTCGAAGATTCATGCATGAATAATTTAACATTTGTTTGGATTTCAGGCATTCTATGTCCTGACAAAACCTTCCTTCAACTTTGCCTGCGTAATTACACAACATTCATTGGCGAAAAGGATTGCCTTCTTTTTCTGCCTCATGATGAATGTTCGGATGATCGTGGTCCATTGTCTCACTCACGCCGGTCAACTACGCTATGTATTTCTATTCGCCCCTTGGAGGGCTTCGACTCTCACTACATTGAACACACCAATTACTTAAACAAAAGAAGCCGTCATAATATTGGCTCGCCTGTTGACTTCATACACTAAATGACATAATCAGAAATGGTGGGCAATATATCACGTCTGTGTCGTTAGTATTTGCATTGGAACCATACGACGTTTCAAAACGATGTACCGAAGTATAGATTGTTTGATGTGCATCTTTTGACGCTCAGTATCGCTGTTCTGCCTTCTCATGGCATCGATCTTTGAAATTGACGCACTTGAAACGTAGCTGTACGATTAGCGTCTGCAATGGAGGGCAAATATTTCTGTAAGTTTTAGCTCATCGCTGATTCATAAGAGCACGCAGCATTTTTCATACATATCTGGTCTCAAGCATGTTATAAAAATTCTTCATCTGGATAGCGTTGATCTGGAAAATAAAAGTGTTTGACTTCGAGACAGAATGAATGAGTTTCTATTCAACTTCTGACATTTTTTGCAGCTGCAATCTACAGCTTTACAATACGAATTCATAACCAGTTTATATCGTTTGAATATTATGAATAATTTCAAACGCATGCGTAGTTCTTTACTGTGTAGATTACAATATAATTTTTACAGTCCACCACAGAAGAGCAATAGACCTTGACGAAAATAATAATCGTAAATACTTTACTACTAATTTAATATTTCCACTGTTCAATACTTGGCTAAGCCGTGCAATGACGCGCTCTGGTGCCGTGTTTCATACCATTACCATTATACGCCAGATTTTTTTTTAAATCGACAAATTTATGAAAAGGAAGCTGTTATCATAAATAATTTTGAAATCATTTTCAATGGCAGATTGTGCAGGTATTTTACATACATAACACTATCAGTATGCAGAACCGTGGTATTATCACCACACAAATGAAACCACACCGTACGACCGTAGTATTATCACCTGACAAAAATAACCACATTGCATGACCGTAGTAATATCACCACACAAATAAAACCACCCTGCATAACCGTGGTAGTGTCATCACATAAATAAAACCACACCGCATAACCGTGGTAGTGTCACCACACAGATAAAACTACACCGCACAACCGTAATAATATCACGACACAGATAACACCACACCGCACAGCCGTAGAATTATCACGACACAGATAAAACCACACCGCACAACACGCGCTCATGCAACACATGCCAGTAAACGCTAAGTGGTGTCCTGGAGCTCTTACACTGGTCACGTTCAGAGGTGTATGCCGTGGCGTGTGTTGGCCAATACAGGACATACTAGAACGTTCTTCGCATAAACACTGTGCTTTTGAAATGATTTATTCACTTCCTTCGTCGTGTGACTGTATTTTCTAGCCCCAGGGCATGAATACTGAGACAACATGGTTGAGGTATCCATCATATTGGATCAATGCGTTCAAATATTTGTTGTGATTCTAGCAAATTGACTCGATATAAGTTGACTTTATTCGTCGAAGAACACCAATAATTTGGCTGGAGCATTTTTATCCACTATCCGTAACAACCATGAACTTTCTTCTGTAATTTTAAAGGCAAATAAGACAGTTACGACAAGCTTACAACTGTGCGAATATAGTAAAAACATTACAAAAATAACGACTGACGCGAAATCAACTTTCACCGTATATCCTTTATTGGGGGTTTGAATAAATTTTTCTACCAAAAATATGAGCTTAATTCGCTAACGTTCGAAAGTTTCCGTGAAGCGCGACGAGATAAAATAACATTTATGATACAAAATCAAGGATTAATTACTACTACTAATAATCTTCCCGACAATTCCCGACAAAAAGAGAGTTAACAGCAACTTGTTACAAGTACAGAGGTAATTGGGTAGCAGAGCTCTAAGCAGACGACCTGCAGGTGGCTGAAAACTAACGATGGCCAGTAAAACATATTCCTCTTACTCGTAGTACGTCGTGCGTGTGGCAGTACATTGCTCTCACCTTAATGGATGAGCGAGTCTTACATAGGGTAACCCTGGTACAGGACACCTCTTTACTGGAGTATAGGTACCTCGCTCGCAGGTGTGTAGCTCCTATATTACGAGGTGTAAACTCCTTCTTTATGGGCTCTATAGATCTCCTCTCTCAGCCAATTAAGCTGGCTGACTTGAGTTCCGTTCTCGTCATTTGCATGGGTGGGGTAAAAAACGGGAAGGGTGAACAATTGAATTTTTATACGTTTTTCGTTGCTAATTCACACTTCATTTTATAGCGATGGCTCTCACAGCTATTCACTGATACTTATGTATTCCACCCAAAATGTATGTAGCAAGCAGGAGTCGGCTGATATCCGATGAAAGATGAAAGTTTAAAACAACGTGGTTCAGTTATATAACAGTGGAACAATGGCATTTACAGGCGGAGCTGCAGTAAATATTGCGTTACTAACGTCATTATCCGGCGGCGTATTGACACGGAGTCCCGACGAAGCCTCTACTCCTCAAAGGCAAGTTCAGCGAGCGCTGGGTATGCAAATCATCACACAGGTCTCGTAACTCGCGGCCAAAATGCGACTCCGCTGCAGACGCCACTTTTATATTCAATTTTGAAGAAGTAAATTGGCTGTGGGTTGTGCTGGTGTTGAGTAGTCATTGGTAATATCTTGCCTTCATTGCTGTCCCCTGCTGTGTCGAGAGGAGCACTGGGGTTAGGGAGAGGTACGAGTAGGGCTGGAAGAACCCAGGGTTACTATATATATAAATGTGTATGAAAGAGTCTTGAGCTGCCCCTGGTGACGCAGAAAGTTCGTGTTCAGTACCGTTTACTGCGTCTTTTGTATGATAATAAATGAGAGAAAGCAACAATACCGATGCTCACGACGTTCATTACTCTCAGCTTTCTTCCAAAGATTTTGCATGCCACTTAATTTACATGTAATTTTCATGTGGGAGGTGGAGCTCTACTTCTCTTGAATTGCCAAGCAGAATTTGGTCTTTTTATGTTTCATCATTTACATGTAACCTGAATTATAATTTTCGTTAGAAATTCTTATTTCTGAACTAAAACGTCCAATTTCTTTATCGAAAAGTTCGTCGAACCCTTTTTTTGATGGCCGTCGTGACAAATACTTTTAAGAGTAACTATCAAAAAATGAATTCATCAAATGACTATTAAAAACAGTTTTGAAGTTATGATAGTCATCAATTATAGGGTCCCATACGGGGCTCATGAGGAGCTAGAACTGTTTTTAGCCCTAAAGTCCGATAGCAAGTTTCCTTCGAGCTGCCTTCGCTTTTTGATGATTTTCCATTTTATTGGGAACCAACCGCTTCTATAAATGTTCAAGCACGACGCTGAGCTAAATAAGAGAAATTTCATCATCACACTCACCATGCACTGAAAAGCTAAGCGATGACATTAAAAAGTAGTTAAAAACATTTCGTTCGTGCAGATACCTACCGATGTGAGGATGTGAAACGGCAGTTGTAGTGAAATACGATGAAAGGTTGCTAACATTTTCGGGAAAAGAGGAAAAACGACTGTCAATGTAGGTGAAACAGGTAAACTATCAGACTTGTCAAAGACGTACAAGTACTGTAGTGTTATTCACAGAGTTTGCATCACTTTGGAGGTGAGTTCTACAGTACAGTACCTTCCAACCATTCGATCACCAGGGAGAAATTAATATTGTTGAGTGGTATTATGAATCTCTAAAAATATAGTAATAAATATTAGCACCGTCGGAACAATGTACACATGGAAAAGCCGTGATTTCCAGTTTTTGTTGGAATTACAAATACCACTGAAAGGATGAAATTAGTTCTCCTTTAGTTCACTGATGGCCGAAAATACAATTGTCAATTTGCTTCATTGAAGAAATCATTCGTCAAAATATTACTGAGTTTCAATCAACTGTTATATGTTTACAAATGTGTGCCATATAGTATTTGTTAACGTGAAGCATATTTTTTAAACTTGCATGCTTGTTTCCCGAATGTCTGTTCAACACTTATCCGTTTACTTATTAAATGATGTCCTGATAATCATAAAATCTATTATTTTTCCAAATATTGACTTTGAAATTTCACATATTGTATGGGCCACACTATCTCAAGAACACGTGTAGCATGTCAGGGAAATCCACTAAGATCACGTGAACTTAGATGAATAATAGAGATTAAAAAGAGGAGCTTTTGGGTCTCGGACAGTTAGTAATTTTGAATAAATTATTCTCTTTGTTTCTGTGTCATGAAACCTGGACAGAAATACAGTGTAGTCAATGCCACGCACTAATTTTCAGCAAATAAAATTAAGCTTCAAGATGGACACTTGATTGCGAATACAATCATTGTACTATAGAATATGCAACAGGCAGTTCACTCGTGTACTGCGATTATTTTAGTAAAACCATTTTCCATACAACCTTAACTTCTTAGTACGCGATAACCAATGTCTTCAGAAAATGATCGCTTTTGAACTGCAGGGATACACGGAATTTATAAAGTTGATCATTTCTCCCGCTTAGCTCTTCTAAGTTTGACAGCAGACGACTGTGTTGAGTGATGGTGGTGGCTGTGGACAGTCGTCTACCAACACAAATTCTAATGTTTCGCCCAGAACAATTCTTGACAGCAGATGCAATCACAAATAAACTTATCGACCACTAGCCTTCACACTGCAAGACCTGACCAGTAGACTATTAAGGTGTAATTCGTCATTAGTTCTTGCATTGAAGACTAATGATAAATTAGTGAACCCTTGGTAGAATGAGAATTAGAAATCGACCACATTATCAAACAATTCATTAAGAGTTCCAAAGAGCCACAACGATGGCGAGCTCAGGGACTTCAAATTTAAAAAAAAAAACATTGTATGAGTATCTCACTGCATTGGGTTTAGTAACAGCTCGATTGCGCCACAAATGTTTCAATACATAAATGACATTTAGATTGGAGTATCTATGGACATCGCAAACGAAATTTAGGATATTTATTATTTATTTTATTTATTTAGGAATAGGGAAACGCTGACAAGTGGGATAAGCAAAAACTGGTTAAACATAAGTGCAAATTAACAGATCATGTGAGTGAGTGAGAAGCTTGACGGAAGTTTTACAAGCTCTAGTTTGGAAAGACAAGTGCGTGGGTGAGAGAATGCTGTAGAGAATGAAAATATTGAAATTATTGCTTCTATAACTAACTTCGTGATTATTTTTCATAGCTCGTTTTATTTACCGACATGCAGCAATAAATCTAAGATAAAATTCAATAAGACTCCGTAGATACAAAACGGATGTGAACATTACGTTCTGCTTAATGAACTCGAACCCAGGCAAATTCGAGAAACGAAATAGAGCATTAACCTACGGATTTCACTACCAGACTTTCAACTACACCTGCTTGTTTACTAAAATTTTTAAGTAATGCATATTTAAGTGAAGGCCACTTCTTAAGAGACGAGATTCTCTTTGGACAATGAAACTTTAAAATTTTCATTAAACGCTATAATTCTTGAGAAATGTTTGGATTAGTTGGACTCATCAAGGCGTTCCTCTCTTCACTGGCGGTTAGCGTCTTTGAAGAAGGCATCGAGAAGCTGTCATCAAATGACAAGTGCCTTAACTGTTTTAGAGGATATGTAGAGAAATAAGTTATACCTTGCAGTAATTTTAGTAAAGAAATGATTACGTTATAAAAATTTGCCTGATTTTATAGTCCATTGGAGGTTGGAAAAAAACAGCTCTCGTATAAAGGAACGCTGGAATCGTATACTTATGAATTCCTCTTCGTCCGTTTTTTTTCAAACTTATAGAACGTAGAAAATCATAAATAAGTTGAAAAACATGATATAAATTTGTTTTTAATTCATCATTTGGTACTGAACATTTTATAAACATCGGCAGAACATGTTAAGTCTTCTTTTATAAACATCGGCAGAACATGTCAAGTCTTCAGAAGACTTTTTTCCTTAAATTTCTGTGTCTTGACGCTCAACGAACTCGCTCTTCTACTAAAAAGTACTCAGAAAGGAAATTATTTTAATCATCAGAAACAAGGAAAATTAAATTTTGATGTAACGTTCTAAAAAGTTTGAAAGTTATTTTCTTTCGTGCAATATATAATGATAAAAAGAATGATGAGGTATTTTATCTGCTGTGTAGAGACGCTTTAGTCATAATTTCATGTCTTCCATGGCTTTTTTATTGCACGTATCCACATTCAACTGAACTTGTGAACTTCAAAAAGCCATTGAACGAAAATATATCACTTTTTCTGGATGCATCTGGATTCATGTGGGAAGTAAACGTGTTTTCTAGCTATAGTACACATATACATTTCGCATACACATGTACATTTCTCAGTATAGTACACATGTACATTTCTCATTTGTAGAGAAGTGAAATAAAGGAAAGTTGAGAACAAAAGTTGGTTTAGATGATGGAAACTTACGAAATAAAAGTTATCTGAGTCACACACTGGAGAAACATGGCTAAGTGACCCAGAGCGAGAAATCAGGTGTGAAGTCAGAATGTTTCTAAGCCAAAAATTGGTTCAATAAAAAAGTCATTAGTACATTGACATGGTTTGTGCACTTGGGAAAAATAAATGAACAGCATCTGGGTAAAAATCTATCAGAGTCACAAGTAAGAAGAAGATATGCTAGAGATGAAACATAGTTCTAGTAAGCTAGTGCTCTTGATATTTTCTTAGAGTATTACCCTATATCTTTAGGAGCGACAAGAGGGATTTGGAGACCGGAATGAAAAAGAATACACGTAGGTGGGCCAGTTAATAATAAATATGATGTTCTTTTTTCGTTACATACACCTGACATTGATTCAAATGAAGTTTCTCTGTCGTAAAATTAATTCCCCATTCTCATGCTAAAGGCAAAAAAGAGAGCCCTGTGAAGAAATAGTTATATTTATTTAACTTCATTTGTTTCATTGTAGGTTTTAACAGCTGAGAAAAATTATTTTGCGTAACATGTAGCAGTTTCTTTACAGCAGGAGATAAGTAGGCGTGATGCCTATACTGCAAGTGTCAGCACATGTGTGCAAACTTCTCTGTCATGAAATGAAAAAACAGCACTTTTATTATACTACAACACAGAGAATTAGGATTTTGATTAGGGACATGATCTGATGTAATAAGGTAGATTACTTCTGGCGCTTGTATATTTTGTAACATTACTGCGATTTGTACTAGCAGATTCGAATAAAGTATAACTACTTACATTTGAATTGCTCCTGAGAAAATTAGATTAATTTTTCAAGCCTTCAAAAATCCCGATACGTTTCTAACACCAAACGTGCTGATAGTATCCCTACGATAAAATATCCAGCTTTTGTAAATATTCTGCTGCTTGTTTTGCGTTCAAGACTCAGCAGTTCAGATAAGAAACGGCTGGAAATTCTTTACTTAATTTTTTCTCTCTGCCTTCTTAGATTGGCATCCTCAGGAGTTCAGGTGCTGATACAGCAGCTGCGCTGGTCGAGGATGTACGGAGCGAAGGGACTGCGGATCCACTTTTTCAGTAAAAGAGCACTACACTGTTGAACAACTAAGAATGACGTACTAGAGTACACCATCTAGCAGTAATAACTATGAATGTAATTTCAGTTAGTTACCAAATACCGTTTTGATGTCTAAATAATCCATTTTGATGGGTTTGTGTGAAAAGGGAGTGTGTTGTCAGAGATAATAACATTATTTATATTTATTCCTTCAAAATAATTTGATCTAGCTTTAAATAAGACAATGTGCGATCAATCAGAACTCTTTTCTCCCCTTATTTCTCATTGTATGTCAATTAAATAGGTAGTCTAAATTTCGTTTCTTTAATGGATTCAAAAATGATTGGTCAGTAAGTGAAATTTAGTGTTTGTTACTACACATTTTGACGAATTTAACTCAGCAAGCTTCATTATCTAGAATATTTTTGGAATAAATGCGATATTCATTAACTTCTTCATATTGTTAGACTTAGCCTTGGTTAACATGGAATGTATGTTCCCTGAATAGAATTCATTTATTTACTCGACTTCCTCATAGCTTCAGTTGATACTTTTCAAGCATAATACTTTTCTGTACCTTAGCTGGGCAACACAAAAATTATAATTTAAGGAATTAATTACGTACTACAAAATCGGTCACAGTCCATTACATCGTTATGTGAACTTAGTTCGTGCTCTAATTCATTAATTTAATCATATATCTCTAGATTTTATGTTTATGCATATAAAGAAAGATAAATTTTAAAAATACTGTGCATTGTTTCCTCCAATTCCTTTGATCGTTTACTGTAACGTCCCAACCACTCACTGACTTGTTCATATTCAATAGCATTTGTTGAGAAACAAGATAGAATTCAAATTGGAAATATGAATCGTTCGTAAATTACTGCAAAGTTTTTGATGGAGATTATGACCTAAATTTTTTTGTTGAGCTTTGAAATTCAACTTTAATAGATAAGTTCTTTAGTCATTTAACGAGAACAAGTTTTTGATTTTCGTATGTGCATCCAATTCAAAGACAAAACAAAGACTCACCGAACTAAATAATTTGAACTGCAACTCATGAAGATTTCGTAGCAATATAGTGACTCACACAACGCATGATTCACCTCTTCTGCCAGCAGGAAACTGTAGTAAAATCATGGCATATAAGCTAGATTATAGATGTTTTGCATCTCGAGATACAAACCAATTTTTCAACCAATTTCGTATGTTGTCTGCACAGCTGAAAGGCAAACCATTGGAGCTCCGTTGGGATGCAATGCAACATAAATAGCCTTGTAAAAAATGCTAACCTGGTTGCTCTTAGTCAATCTACTGTGCACTACAATATACCAAAATGTTCTTTCAATTTTTGTGCAGAAATTCAGTGGTATAATAAAAATCTCGAATACGAGATACTTAGGCTTCCTTTTTTAAGTTTTCTTTCCCAAGCGTACAATTAAAACTCAGTTTCGAAAACGCCAGTGAAGCTTGGTTTTATTGAGTAGAATTCAATCAAAACAGTCATATGACAATTTTGTTCTTATGAATAGAAACCTGGTATTATGACCAGCAAGCGCATGATAGCCACATATAGTACAGTCTAAAGAGCAGTTACGTGAATTGTTATCGACAGGAACTATTTTTATTCAGAGATTTAAGGAAACTTTTTCGTTATTGTTTCTCGTTGAAATTTACTCCTTCTCTGCGGTGCTATGTTTTATTTACTTGTGTGGATGAAGTTAATAGTTTATTCTCGAGGGAGAGAATGAGGTCCATAGTCCAGACTAGGAAGAAAATGAGGTCCATAGTGCAGACTAAGGGAGAAAATGAAGTCAATAATTAAGCCTAAGGGAGAGAATGAGGTCCATAGTACAGACTAAGGGAGAAAATGAGGTTCATAGTACAGACTAAGGGAGAGAATGAAGTTAATAATTCAGCCTAAGGGAAAGAATGAGGCTCATAGTACAGACTAAGGGAGAGAATGAGACATAGTTTCGCTTAAGAGAGAAAACGAAGCCCATAATATAGTCTGATGGACCGAACGAGGTACATACATTGCACAGTCTGAAGGACAGAACGAGGTACATACATTGCACAGTCTGAAGAAGAGAATGACGTACAAACATTGAGAAAGAGCTAATATGTTCTACAAGCCTGTCAGTTTTTCAATACTTGAAGTTGACTTGCTGTAATGGATATCATGAAGTTCAAGTAAGATGCTTTATTTCTGCTGAAGTTATACAAAATTGGGGTCCCATTGCGTAGGCGCTTGATTTCATAAGAAAAGTTTTAGAAAATATATATGCTTCCACCAGATCGAAGCTTAAAAGTTTATTCAAGTATAGAAACAATGCTAGAGAATGAAGCGAAAGATTATAATGAGTTACACCTAGTTGGAGTTCTCTGTAGTACAATATTTATTAATGTTTACGCGATTAATTCACATAAAGGACTTGATTAAGTGACTGTTTTCGAATGAAAGCCAAATTTTCCTCGACTTTGATTTCTAAATTAGGATATTCATATGGTTAGAAAATTCTATATGAAATATCCTATATTCGGTTGGTTGGTAAACGACTGTCTATTGAAATAATTAATAACAAATAAGTACTCAAAAGCGCATTAATTTTTGCTAGAGAGGCATCATTATTGAATATCATGACATGCATCTTTAAAAAAAAAATAATCACAACCACGCGATGTGTGGAGATTTTATCGTAGGTGTCTAAATTGGGTCTAATGCAGCGCATCAAAAGACTGTAAAACTTCAACTTGGTTTTTCATTATTATATTGTTAATGATTTCAGGAGGTTAGAGCTGTAGGACTGCTGCAGAAATGTCAGCTTCGTTTACATGTACGCAGCATTACCCCTGTAACCAGCAAGAGGCTCAGCATTACCCCTGTAACCAGCAAGAGGCTCAGCATTACCCCTGTAACCAGCAAGAGGCTCAGCATTACCCCTGTAACCAGCAAGAGGCTCAGCATTACCCCTGTAACCAGCAAGAGGCTCAGCATTACCCCTGTAACCAGCAAGAGGCTCAGCAGTACCCCTGTAACCAGCAAGAGGCTCAGCATTACTCCTGTAACCAGCAAGAGGCTCAGCATTACTCTTGTAACCAGCAAGAGGCTCAGCATTACCCTTGTAACCAGCAAGAGGCTCAGCATTACCACTGTAACGAAATTCCTTCATATCGATGCTCTGGAAAACATTCCTTAGTTCATACCAATCCTGAAAACTGCAAAGGAGATTACCAAGAAGAAGCATTATACTTGTTTATTACTGTCACTTACTAATGAAAACAAAAACCAACAGAATCCAATAGAAGTAAACAATTTGAGCGTTTATCTTAATATAGAAATCTTACGAAAGTTTAAAGTTACGTACCCTGGTTCATCATCTCAACGTTTGCAAGAGATTACGTTGTCGGCATTGCCACTAAATGAATTTGTATTGAAGTGAATCTGAAACTTTACTTTTCTTGCGATAGTTTTGGGATAAGCACTTTTTGGTGATGAATATTCAATATTCACTGGATTTTCACACAGTTTCTGCAAAACGAACACTGTCCACGACCTTTCTGAATACTAAGATTCATAAATTATTTCTGTCAAGTTTTTGTCATGAAACCAAGTTTGATACGTAAAAATGACCGGACACCGTTCCAGAGAAGAACGAACAATAGGATTGGCAAACACACACTTCCACGGTCAGCAAGCGACTGAGCTGCTGCACACCTGTGACCCGCTGCCGCGGTGATAGAAGGTGGGCGGAGTTTGGAGCCCTACACCTGTTATGGGTGACCCCGCAATACAGATCCGACAAGTATTGGGTGACCCAGTGTCCTGGCTGACCCTTGCTCCTCCTACCCCACCTGTCAGGGTGACGACTCACCCTGGTGTACTCCTCCCATGGAGTACACGGGTAGGATATTAGGTTAAATCCTACCAAAATCTGGATCACGGTTAGCCGCCTACACGGGCTTCAGGATTTAGTTGACGATATTTAAAATGATGGGAGCAAAACCGCATGAATTCGATCGAAGATACGTTTAAAAGGCTATTCGAAATTCAACTGAACCATGAGGCACTTATTTTTTACATTCAAATTATGAATATTTGACTTTCACGAGAGATTGAAGAATAATAACTTACCATAAATGTACGATTGAATCACTCATGAAGTTAAGACCACCGGAAGTGCCCTGTATAAGAAAAGAACAACATCAATTACTTTGAGTACAGCATATATTATGTACAGTGTACGTTGTTTACATCATACGCTGACCTTCCTTGTCCTCCATTTCAAAATGCAAGCTGTCCCAATTACACAACTTTTTGTTGGCTGGAGGAAGATCCGAAATAATCGTAGTTTCTCTTAGCTTATTTTCCGTGTAAAGCTCTACTAAATTTTATTTGTATTTTTTATTCAAATATTACGATCCCAATTCTTCTTTGCTGTGTTGATCTTCAATTATGTTGAAGTATGATCATCATCTCGCGTTGTTTCACAAACAGTTTAATTATTTTTGTCACCCTTTTTTAAACTCAAAATTCCTTAAGTCACGCTGTCAAGGCTGCGGTTTCTAACATTTTGGTTATTATAAGACCGTAATTGTCTGAACTGCTAACGATAGGAATTATTTTTTCCCATTAACAGATTAATGCCTACTTTTTTATACCGCTTCAGGTTAAAATTTACACGTTTTCTGTGACACGGTCTTTTTTTCACGCACACTTTTTGTGAACTACTGCGTAATTGGGGAATTGTACTTGTTGCGTCACAGCTTTGGTTTTTTTTTATAACTCGCCACGCAAGACTCAAACTCGCCAGATGAAGTTCTGGAATTCTCAATGTAGTCAAGATTTCACATAACGATAAAATTTGAGACATTTCTCATTCCTAAATCATATGTTCTTTTTGTTGGCATGCTTTCATCTATTCGATGAGCTGTAATAAGTTCACGAATTATTTTTGAAAAATTATCACGAAAGACATATGAATATGAATTCTACTGAGTAACATCACACAGTGCTCTGTTTTAAAGCCATTTTTTGTATCGGTTGGGTACTTTACTGTAAAATATATGCAACAGTGCTTCTTGCGTTGCAGTTGCCGTATTTTTAAATGAATAATTATTTAGCTTTTCGTCCGGTCCAGTGCTAGTCTCACGTGTGTTATTTTCATTATGAAGAAGGTAGATGCTACATAGATGTTAACTAGAGTAACACAACTGCAGTATACGTGCACATGACGTCAGAACGAAGACTAACTGTTCAAAATCGATTTAAATACAAATTTTGAAACCGAATTAAAAAATAACACATTATTTTCAGTTCCTCTCCTTAGCGGGTTCACAATAGTAAGAAAACATAATCGATTGTATGGATCTGTAGACATGCATTTTTAAAGGTTACAATTAGTTCAAGGTGAATACACTCGCAGAAGCCAGTATTACACGAGAGAATACTTTATTAGGCACAAAAAACAGCTCTCCCTAATCGTGTAGAAATGACAGAACTTGTATATAAGGATCACTTAATAATGATGATGTGACTCTCAATTACGATCCAGTTATACGTCTGTGAGCAAACTGCCAATGCATGGGAAACAAATGACTCTGTTTGTTATACCAAACACCAGTTTTGTGTCCCGTGAGAGCGAGTTTGGAACACTGATAATTATGCCAACACTGAACCTGATAAATATGTCAACCCTGGACCTGATAAATAAAGCTCCCACGATGTAGTTTCAAAGAGTTATGTACATGCGAACATCGATAAAATATGTGACATGTTACGCTGTATTTAGCAGCGTGACAAGTGTGTGTTGGGTTCCCTATTCTTTTTTTGTATGAAAAATCTCTGCCAGTGACGTGGAACTCGGTGTTGTCAACTAGAGGTATCGTCACCGAGAACGATACCGGTTTGCATAAAAAATTTACGCGGCGGTAACCCCTCTCTAGAACCTACTCAAAAAAAAAAATCCTAAACGTAGTAGCCCGTCATCTGTCGTCTATGCGGTAAATTTAAACAATTTAAAGTTCATATTAATCAAAACATTACAGAGAAAAGAACTGATTTTCCGAGTTGGGCTACGTAACTTTAACTGAAAAGATTTACTGTAACGTTTTTCAGTTGTCTCTTTCAGTTTAAATATCTTACTGATCTTTAAAGAAACAATCAACCTTCATGAAGGCGTGGAGCTACATGGATTCGTGTTCCAGGTTCCAATTTACTCTCATCAAGAAGAAGAAAAAGAAGAAGAAGAAGAAGAAGGAGAAGAAGAAGAAGAAGAAGAAGAAGAAGAAGAAAAATACGAAGAAGAAGAAAAAGAAGAAGAAGACATAAGAGTTTGAGTTTAACTTTATGGTTCTATCTGCGCGCGAGTAGATTGTTGAGAGGTGTGGACTGTCGCACCTACACGGGGAATAAAAAATAAAAAAGGACATTGCACCTAAGAAGCAACGTAAATAATGGTTGTTCATCCATTTTTTTCAGGAGAAAAAGTTCATCAGTTTTAACTGGGACAAACTAAAAGACTATTGCATATGATGTTATAATATTGATTCCCGAAAGGATTTGGTAATTAATGAACAAAGTACATAAAAATTACGAGAATTTCATTTGCTTTATTATAAGTTCTGTGAACTAAGACGTGAATGCCAATTACTTAATTTATTTTCCTCTGGGAAAAATTCCTGTAAAAATATTCATTAATTTTTTTTTAATGTAAAAACGAAAGATTATCCTTTTTGAAAGATTACTATGTTACATATTATCTTGGAATATGACGTCATGCCTACAAGCGACAAGCATGCTATATTTCACATACTACAGGCAAGAATTCTATGTTGTACATACTAGAGATAAATATGCTATCCATACAAGACAGATCCTGCCATAACAGTAGAGACAAACATACTATACATACATAGTAGAGACAAACATACTATACACAGTAGAGACAAACATGCTATACACAGTACCCAATCCGAATTTTATCGTCTGACCGGCGTTAATTTTCGTCAGCATTAACCGGTAATTATCGCCTTTTCTTACGATAAACCGATGATATCTTACGATAAACCGGTAATTATTATCTGAAAAAGACTATTTTTATCGTCTTTTCCCTATGCTTGGAATGACGGTAGGAATAAGACTGTAAAGACCGGTCAATATCGTCGGCGAACATTTCATCGTCTAGAATTACCTATAATTACCGGTAATAACCGGTACTATTTCTATCGTCGGAAGTTCCTACTATAAACGATGATTATCACCGCAAATCGATGATTATCTCCGGTAAACCGACGAAAAAATTCGGATTGGGTAGAGACAAACATACTATACATAGTAGAGACAAACATACTATACACAGTAGAGACAAACATACTATACACAGTAGAGACAAACATACTATACACAGTAGAGACAAACATACTATACAACACAGTAGAGACAAATTGGCTGCTCGCTGGGGCGTGTCGCGAGCACTAGGAAGCCAGCAGCGTCTTCACACACTGGCCCACTGATCGTATAAGCGCGCGTACGCTTCGTCGATTTCTTGATATTCTTTGTCGTCGACACCACGAGCGTTGCGTAAAACTTCTCAGTTGCGGACCTCCAACCACCGATCTTTACTTGCACTCTCCTGTGCATCCAGCCCGCACCGCTGCACTGTCGAGGACGTGATGCAACAGCCGCACCAACACAAGAAAAAATGATTGATTACCACAGCCTCAATTTCGAGCACGATCAGCTGATGCATCTCCGCAGCTGGGCTCATAAATGTGGAGAGTAGTGTGTGGTTGTGACAGTTGTGGGGAGTAGTGTGTGGTTGTGACAGTTGTGGGGAGTAGTGTGTGGTTGTGACAGTTGTGGGGAGTAGTGTGTGGTTGTGACAGTTGTGACAACTAGTGTACAAATGTGACATATGTTGCGAACTTTTTTTCAGCGACTACTGAACGACTAAAGTAAGACTGACAGATGTGGCGAAACGCAAATGAGAGTCATGCATTATAAAGAGTTTTCATACATTCTGCACTGATTCAGATTCTATGCTGAAGAAAAAAGCAACTCTAACAGTTTATTTACTTAGAGAAAAGCAGACCAATACGTCACACTTTTCTTAGTACACCAGGGAATTTTTTTTGCAATTTTCTTCTATGAAACTTTACATGCTGAATAGTTACACTTTACGTAGCTATAACAAGAAGTGACGACCTAAATTTAAAAATGGAAAGAAATGAAAACATGTTATACCTGTTTACTGCATCGTTATGAGAATAGACTAGCGAAGATTATATACTCTACCCCATAACTAGATTAACAGAATAAAATTACCTCATCGTGTTTCCGTCAAGTGTTGGTAACCACGACACCGCCATCCAGTCACATGCTCCGCTGCAAAAGTGTCTGGAAGCGGTGGAGTGCGGTGGCTCTACACCGCCGTGTTCTTCCGCGTTACATCACTGAAGCGTTCGCGACGATCTGTGAGGCTTTCAAAAGCAGATCTAATTTTCAGATCATCCATTAGATTCGTACAATCAGCAATCTCATAGTTTGAAAAATTAGTATTATTTTCATAGCATTAGGCTTGAAGTCACATTAGCACGTTTCTGATATAATTGTAGCGACATCGTCGTTTTATGTTTTTCATGTTCATCTGAGGATGATTTGATATTCTAGACGCATGAAATTTTTTGTATCCCAAGTCCCCAGCAGGTTTTACAAAGAAAATAAATGATGTGAAATGTTGGCATTATAATTCCTGTACATTTTTGCAGCATCATATACATAGCAATACATACGTACATTTTATAAAGGGCACTCTGATGGGAGTTACTTGAACTGTTTAATCTTCCTTACTCAACAAGTTACAGATTAATCAAAGAAAACCTAAGTAGAGTTGATCATATACAGTATACTGTATAAGACCCTGAAGAGTTATTTCTTAAGCTGCCGAATAGAGTATATCTAAAATACAAACGCTTTACAATTGGTGGAAGCGTGCACTGCAAATTTTACTGGGGCTTTATCCATATGCCAAAAAATTTGTTGAAATTTGTTGCTTTCCTTTTACTAAAGATGTCCTGTGAAACAGGTCTCAGGAAAACGGTTAGAAGGTTCAATGGAAGCATGAAACAAATGATATAAAATGAATATACCTGGGGCTCTCAGAATTTAACTCACTGGGTACATAAAATTGTACCAACGTCTTCAGATATTGAAAATATATAGGCCTATCAAGGGAAATTAAATGAATTTTTCACATGGGTTGAATGTTTTTAAATATATTATTAGTAATCGTAGTTATATTATCCTCTAATAACTCATTATAAAATGTTCGTGCACTTTTACGAAAATTAAATACCGACGCCATGGGAAAATTAGAAACGTTTCAGTCCGGACCTCATAAAATTTAGTGAGCGATTTGGGTACAAGAAAATCTCCAACCAGCAACTTCATTGAAGTTCCATTGTTTATTCTAATTTATTTTATATTGTAAAATCATAGGGTACTAGACTTCCAGGGACTTCATAATTAGATGTTAGCAACTGATGAAATGCTCAGTTCAGTTGGGGGGGTTTGAAAAATTCTATATTCTTGACGTTCATTAACAACTATATCAAGTTTTCTAAATGAAAGGAGGCAAAACAATGATTAATATTATTTATTCTAATTCGAAAAAGCACAAAAAGCTTCAAAAAACACCAAAAAATTGGGCGTAAAATAGGGCTTCTTTAAAAAAGTCACATACAGCAATTCAAAATGTTTTCAAACAGGATAAAACAATACAAAACGGCACAAAGAGCCAGTTGTTTTTATACGAACTCATTTATTACGGAAAACAATTATTTACAGAAATAGCAAACATAAATGACACTTTCAGTCCCAGCACAATCCAAGTGTGCCCACAATTGGTACATAGCACATGTACCCCACTTTTCTATGGGAGTGTCTTTACAAAACTTTTCATCTCAAAAGTTGCAAGATGCATCACTCAAGTCTAGTTTATCCCCATCTTTGTTATCATTATCATCCATTAAGTTTGAGGGAAAGTTTGAGTTTTATGGATTTCAGGCCTTGAATTTTCTTCTTTGAGGGCTTTTGGTTTTTCCTCTCCTATCCCTTTCCCGGGCTCTAACCCCGAAAAAAACTTAACAATCTCTTCTTGGGAGCTGTTTTGTAACTAGACTTGGTCATCTGATCGTGTATGGCCTTCCAAACAAACAAACAAACAAACAAACAACTTTATTTCCAATCAAGTACACAGTACATAGACATTAGTACATTG